>CM054142.1:533732-690582 GCA_028751875.1 Rapana venosa
AAAGCATGAGAAGGATCAGCCAAAATGGCTGTGGCTTTGCGTACAAGCTGCTGATTGCAGAACGACATGAGATCTCTTTGTTCTTTTCCAATTATTTTTGAGCAGATTCTTACAATTCTCTGCAGGCCATTCTTGTTTTTAACACTAAGGTTATTGTACCAACAAATGAAAGCAAAACTTAGAACACTCTCTATGTAAGACTTGTAAAACAAGGAAAGGATCTTTTTGTCTACAAAAAATGAGTTCAGTTTCCTCAGAAAATACAGCCTTTGCCCTGTCGGATTTGACATTTCTGTGTACCGAAACAACATACGGGTAGCGGCTGAGGTACGGCTTTGGCATAGACCTGAGGCTGCTACACCCAGCATCCTGCAAGCTTTTGTTCTTGGTGTCCAAAGTCAGCGGAGCCACGTCTGCCTGGCTGGTGACCTGTGTGACAGTGCAGAGAACAATGGCGGTGCTGTGGCCACACAGGATGAGGGGGATGTGCACTGTGCGGAGAACGTGGATCGTCATAGCCACTCTCGTCCTCGCTGCTTGTGCCCTCAATTCTCATATGTTGCTGGGGATGGAGATTTCTCAGGAAAATCGCTGTCAAACCGTACCGGGTGTGTACAGATAGTTTTATGTTGTCATCTTCTCCTGGCTGTATTCGTGCTTGGCTTCTGTTTTCCCCTGTGTCTGTTTGTCTGTCTGTGCTATTGTTCTGTCTGTCAATCTGTTCAGGGCAGTTTCTTCATTGTCCCTGTTTGCAGATGCTGTCTTGAATGTAAGCACTGTGGTTACAGCTGACAGATGCAGGAAATCCTCTTACAGACCGAATGTCATGTTTCTGGCCATCTCCTGTGCTGTCCTGGTTTTGACCCTGCCTCTGTGTGTTTATATCAACTGGGCAAGCTACTTCTTCAAAACCATCCAACGACACCCGCTGACGATTCCCAAGGTGAATTTAGTAGTTTCCATAATAGATCAACTATGGTATGCCAACATGCAGTCAACGTTTTTCTCTATTGCCTGACTGGAACCAAATTCAGAAGGGAGTTTATCAGCTGGGTCTGTTGTGACCATTAATGACCTTGCACCAAACAGACCATCAACTCAGGGCTTTTCTTCCAAGATGTGGCTGCAACAAAACCTAGAAAAGTGATGTTGATTAGTTTTAGCCTGAATTGTATCAAAAATATGATGCTGTTATATAAACACAGGCCTATTCTTTGTTTAAATGTGATTTACTTTAATAGTTCCTGTGTCAGAGTATGTTTTAAGCTATTTTCTTGTTGTGCTTAACAGTTGACCCGGCACATGTACGCAGTGTGTGTTTCTTTATGAATGAATATCTGTTAAAGCCCACAGAAATGAACATCATGAGGTACAAGTAAAAGTCTCATCCAAGTAAGAACACGGGGTTCTTTGGCTTAGTGGTAAAGGCCTGGAATGTGAAATAGGTTTAGGAACAAA
Source organism: Rapana venosa (assembly GCA_028751875.1). Classification (NCBI taxonomy): domain Eukaryota; kingdom Metazoa; phylum Mollusca; class Gastropoda; order Neogastropoda; family Muricidae; genus Rapana; species Rapana venosa. The sequence continues at coordinate 535,191 of CM054142.1, forward strand.
ATGTATGGATGCCAGGGGATCTATTAGAATAAACAGCATCCCGAAATGTTGTGCTAAAAATGTCCCATATTCTACCACTTCCTTTGTTTCTACCTTTTCCCATTTCCTCTCCACCCCCTCTCTCTTGCTTACTTTTCGCCCTCACAGCCTACCCTATTCCTGCCCTTTTCCAAGGAAATATGAAATCTTTTGTTATCACTCTTGTCATGAGCTGCCCTCAAGTCGTAATGGGTCAGCTGAGGCCAGCGGGCAGACCTCATGCAGCACATGAGAAGACCAGGGACTGCTCCTTCCACACAGTACTGCCATCCAAAGAAATCCAGTTTCAGACCAGACTAAAGGCTGAAGGAGAGGCACATACATACAGACTGATGGTGTGTCCTTGACCCAGCCACAGCCTTATGCAGTCCAGCCTCTTCCTAGGTTTTTTCCTGTGCGGTTCTTTTTTTCACCACCAGTGGGACTTGGCGTATGCGACCGTTTTTGCCCATCATAAAGGTAGCCGCAATCAGAATTCGGGGATGTATGCTGAATGTGCTCGGGTTTCCGTATCCTACTACATGCTGATATAAATTACGGGATCTTTAACACGCGTATTTGATGTTCTGCATGTGTATATACACAAGAGAAATCAAAGCAGCGGCAGGTCTGCACTTGAAGAATGACATGGGAGATGGTAAAAATCCCCACCCTTAATTCTCCAGACGGTGCCGAGATTCAAACCTATGACTTCATGGTCACATGGGATTGAAGTCGAATGGTCTTAACCACTCGCGATAGCGTCTGTCTTGAAGGTACACATGAACATGTTATCCTTGTAAGAGTATGTGTTTCTTTGATATGGCAGTAAAGTCATGAAACCTGAAACCAATTCAGTAATAAAACGTATCACATCTTAGGTAACAGTAAAGGTGTTTCATAACGTATGTTGTCATTGGGAGAGAATTCAGAGACCATTCTCCAGCAATATGTATGGGGCGTCACCTTCCAGCTTTCCCTTTCCGATGTAATGGGGCCCAGTATCCTTTACCTGGGTGGAACTGTCAACTACTGAGCCAGCTCGCAGTCAACGTCATTGTAACCCGCCCGTGCGCTTAACTTACGTGAAAGTGAGTGCTGCCACTGAGTATCCCGTTCTCATGGGCATGGGTTTAAACCTTGGGGAAAGCAACTAAGTGACTAAACCCAGCCCGCAATCGGTCAAGGTTCTTTTGGGCATCTTCCTCTATATCTTTGTGTGGTGAAGTTGTGTGCTTCTTCCTCTGTTCTGTTCTTGTCTGTTCTCTTCTCCTCTCTACATCTTGTTCTTCATCCTCTAATCTCTTACATCTTGTCTAACTTGTCTTGCCTTAACCTGTCCTGTTGTTGTCTGTTGTATGGTTCTTTTCTGCATCTTCTTCTCTTCTATTCTTGTTCTTGTTGTTCGTTCTTGTTGTTGTTGTGTTGTTGTTGTTGTTGTTGTTGTTGTTGTTGTTTTGTTTTCTTCTTCTTCTTCTTCTTCTTCTTCTTCTTCTTCTTCTTCTTCTTCTTCTTCTTCTTCTTTTCTTCCTTCTTTTCTTCTGTCTTTTTTTGTTGTTTTTTGTGTCTTCTTCTTCTTCTTCTTCTTTTCTTTGTCTCGTTCGTCGTCATTGACGTCGTCGTAGTCGAACGTTTAGACAGCAACTATTATTGTCTATCATTGAGGGAAAATGCGTTGCGCTGCCGTTAAGCGCCTGTCAAGTCAGGCCCAGTGTATCCAAATTCGGTGTGGGAGACAATTGTTATCTTCTAAGTCTTTCTGGTAAGAGACAGGAGATTGGACCAAGATGGCAGAACATAGACAAGAAGGAGGTGACAGGAAGAAAAGAACAAGGCAGAAACAACTGGAGGGCTAAAAAAAGAGGGAAACCATGGCACAGAATTTCCAGAAGGTGGGGATGTTATCTACACTGAAAGGCCCCTAGCATCCATTGGGGAAACACTGATGTTTTAGGGGCTCCTTCAGATCATGCACAGCATGGTCGTTAAGAAAACTCTGATCAGATCTTTTTGCCAGTGTCTATTGGATTGCGTGTTTGAGGTTTCTTCTCTTGATTTTACTATTTCTGGTTGAATTTCATGTAAACAACTGGATGGAAGGAATTCAGTTGGAATCATAAATACAACATTAAACCACACATGTGTGTATGTGTGTGTGTGTGAAGGGAAGTGAAGTCAAGTCAAATTTTTATTTCCAGAAGGTACAGTGAATAAAGCAATGCATCAAGCCATTTATCTAGGAACAAAAACAAATTGATCAATATTATCTAAATACATTATTACCATAACCAGTAATAATAAAACTGACTCCAAAAGAAAAAAACAGGAGAAAAAAACACACACGATCAAAAACAAGCACAAAATGAATGAAACCACCAACAGCAAAAACGGAAAAACGGGTCCATCCCGCCCGCCCCCCAAAAAGAAAAGTACACTACAGAACTCGTACACACATACACGCGCGACAACACACACACACACACGCACACACACACAACACACACACACACACACACACACACACACACACACACACACACACCACACACACACACACACACACACACACACACACACACACACACGCATACACACACGCAACGCAACACAACACACATACACACATTCACACACATACACACGTATATACACACGCAAACATAGATTTGGATTACAAGAAAATGAGAGGAAAACATGATAAATGTTCTGAGTGTGTGTGTGTTTGCGTGCGTGTATGTGTGTGCGTATGTGCGCGCACCTCTGTGTGTATATATGTGCGTGCGTGTGCACGCGCGCGCGGTGTGTGTGTGTGTGTGTTTGTTTGTGTGTGTGTGTGTGTGTGTGTGTGTGTGTGTGGTGTTTGTGTGCATACATTTGTTTCCGTGTAGACTAGACTGAGGTGAATTCCTTTACACGCCACGCTGTTTCCACGCTGGTTTGCCTGTGCCCGTCTCCACCGCCTCTGGAGCTGTGTGCTGGACAGAGGGGGCAGGGGGGCTCTGGGCGCCACAGCAGCGGACCCAGCTGATAAACTCCTGCCTGAACTTGGTGCCAGTCAGGCAGTAGAGGCCGAAATTGACGGCGCTGTTGAGGTACCACAGCTGATGAGTGACGGCATGCACCAGACTGACCAGAGGAATGGACCTTGGGTATCGCCCTGTCGTTCTGTAGATAGAGCTGGACCAGATCAGGTACACACACATAGGCAGGGTTAACACCAGGAAGGCACAGGAGATGGTCAGAACCATGACCGTTGTCCTGTAAGAGGTCTTCTTGCGGCTGTCAGCTCTGAGTCCAGTGCTGATATGAGAACCAGCTTGTGAAGAAATGGAAGAAGACACTGCCACTGCCACCCTGAACAGAGTGACCGACAGTATGACATCACAGACAAACAGGCAAACGCTGGGGAATACAGAAGCCATGAGTGAGTACACCCAGGAGAAGACCAGAACGTAAAAATATCTGTACGTGCCTGGCGTGGTCTGACACCTGTTTTCCTTGGAGATGTTCATTCCCAGCAACACGTGAGAGTCCAGCACACAAGCAGCCAGGACGAGAGTGGCTATGACGATCCACGTTCTCCGCACAGTGCACATCACCCTCATCCTGTGTGGCCACAGCACCGCCATTGTTCTCTGCACTGTCACACAGGTCACCAGCCAGGCAGACGTGGCTCCGCTGACTTTGGCCACCCAGAACAAAAGCTTGCAGGATGCTGGGTGTAGCAGCCTCAGGTCTATGCCAAAGCCGTACCTCAGCCACCCGTGTGCTGTTTCGGTACACAGAAATGTCAAATCCGACAGGGCAAGGGCCATAAGAATGGTGTGCTGAGAAGAGTTGTGGTGCTTGATACGATGCATGACGAAGACGGTGGCGATGTTTCCAAAGCCTCCCAGAAGAAGAATAGCTAGGGGGGATATTTTCCAGATGATCATTGCGGCTTGATAGGCAGGGTGCTCATCCTGTGATGATGTATCATCCTTAGTCCACTGTGGTGTGATGTTGTGTAGTCCACTGGTGTTTCTTGTAACGCTGTTCATGGCTTCTTGATCCTTGTGGAATGGTGCAGTCGTTTTCCTGTAAAATGTGGAGAAAAGAAAGACATGATTCTGACTGACAGAAAAGTTTGGATCATTCTTTACAATTGTGTAGCATTTTTGTGACTGATAAACGCCATGAAAATTTTGCATAATTTTCAGGTAACCTATTGGTCACTCACAACACAGCACCCAGTACATTTTTTCATGGACCTTAGCTGCAAAACTGTAATATTACACGTGATGGGCGTTGAAATCCCTGTCTGTAAACTATTTTATTAACACACGTTTTTTCATGTAAATACAGGTTATAAACATCCAAATAAATAACATAGATCACCTCTGCTTAAAATAAGACCTAAAATTCATCAGTATCATCCGAAGGCCAAAATGAATATCGTTTATGAATGGAACACGACGAGCGTGAGGTTGTGTCCTGCTGCTGCTTGAAGGACGCCATAGCTGGGCAAGAGTTTGATTAGAAAGTTGTATAATAGTCCCAGGGGACATAATCGGATTTAGGGAGTGTGGTGGCAAGTCATCCCCCTTGAGCTCCTCAGGCCACCATTAAAATAGTAGAACACTTCTCTAGGCAGCGGTGCCAGGCCCGCGCAGGCATGAAAGTGTTGCACGAGCCCGGCTGTGTACATTTATGCTGGGCAGGTTTAGACCTTGTGATTTTAATTCCGCGGGCAAGCGTGCGGATGTGTGTGTGTGTGTGTGTGTGTGTGTGTGTGTGTGTGTGTGTGTGTGTGTGTGTGTGTGTGTGTGTGTGTGTGTGTGTGTGTGTGTGTGTGTGTGTGTGATGTCGTCAAATCAAACTTTCGTCCCCAGATGGTACATTGAATAAGCAGTGCAACTGCTAATTTCATTTAGCCATTCATCTAAAAAAAAGTATAGATGTGTATATGTGTATGCGCGCACGTGCATGCGTGTCTGTGTAAGTGAGAGAGAGAGAGAGAGAGAGAGAGAGAGAGAGAGAGAGAGAGAGAGGAGAGAGACTTGTAACGCTTATGCAGTTTTCTATATTTGAGACACTGACTGCTGAAACAGCAAAGCGAATCCAGTCATTTGAAACAAAATGCCATAGAAAACTGCTGGGCATATCCTGGAGAGAACGAAAGGCCAATGAATTTGTCAAGAGCCAAATAACACGGCTGGCAGGTCCACAGGAACCCCTTCTCACCATCGTCAAGAAGAAAAAGCTGACATGGTTCGGCCACGTCACCCGCCACAACACTCTGCCAAAAACAGTACTGCAGGGAACACTCGAAGGTGGCAGAAAGAGGGGAAGACAGAACAAGTCATGGATGGACAACATCAGAGAATGGACCAGGATGAATGACTCGGCACTACTGCGCAGAGCCGAGGACCGAAATGGATGGAGGAGGCTTACCACGGCATCGTCTTTCGTGTCTCCCCCACGACCTCCAAGGTCACGGGACTGATGATGATGATGATGATATTTGAGATGATAAAAATCACTTATTAGTAGGTTAAAAAAAGAAACACCCAAAACTTAAACAAACATGTCTTTGTCTTTGAGATAATAAAGGTTTTGAATTTGAAATTTGAATTTGAATTTGAAACAGCCCCCCACCTCGCCGTACTTTTTACCTGTATATATATTACCAGGAGACGCGTGAAGAGGCAGGTGCAGGGAGCTACGGACGGATCCCTCAAGACCTCCTCTACAGAGAACTTGTGCAGGGAAAACGTCCCACAGGCAGACCACTGCTGCGATTCAAAGACGTATGCAAGAGGGAGTTAAAAGCCCTGAACATCGACCAGAACAACTGGGAAGCAACAGCCCTCAAACGGTCAGCCTGGAGACAGACTGTGCAGAAATGTCTCTCCAAGTTCGAAGAGACTCGCTCAGCAGCACGAAGCAAAGAGAAGGAGAAGAAAGGCTGCAGCCCAGACAGACAGACAGACCAGCATTGTCAAACTTCATCTGTGCCCTCTGACATAGGCACTGTCTGTCATTCCTGTGTGGGACTGGCCAGCCACAGCCGACGCTGTACCAGAATGAACACCTAGAGCGTAACTCCATAGTCTTCCGAGACTGAAGGAGGCCTATGTACTGGGGGGCGAGTGAAGAAGGAGCTGCAGTGAACTACTCGTGCCTTCAACCTTGCCGCACACGAGAAGTAAAACCACAGCTTCTTGCAGCTGACAAACTCCACCGTTGCTAAGATTTAGAATCTTTTAAAAATAACAACCCACCCCCCACGAAATGCTAAGGAAAGCAGAGAAACGTGGAGAGTGGAGGAAGCTGGTTGCAAACTCTTCATTGGTGCCCCCACGATCCACGGGACTATGTGGTAGGTGAAGGTGAAGGTGGAAAAAATCTTCAGTGATCGGTTAAAGACATATTGGAGAACTATTTTTGAACAGCTTCAAGCAGATTCGTTGCAAGCTTTGGGTCAGAGAAGTGAGTGAGTGAGTGAGTGAGTGTGTGAGTGTGTGTGTGTGTGTGTGTGTGTGTGTGTGTGTGTGTGTGTGTGTGTGTTAGTGTGAGTGTGCGTGCATGTGTGCGTGCGTGCGTGTAACTTTACCTACCTGTACTCGCGGCTGCAATAGTTCAAGCGAAAGGTTACTGATAGCAGTTTAAGCGTCCTGGACATTTCTGATCACAATGAAGTGCATATCGCCACTGCTGCTACTGCAAGTGCTGCCGATAACACTGTTGCTGCAGCACTACAACATCATCATTTACAGTTGCATTAGCAGCAACAGCATCCATAGCTGCAGCTGCAGTCGTGGCAACTGCAAGTGGCGCTATTCCTCTTGTTCTGCTCTTGTTTTTGTTGTTGTTTTGTTGTTGTTATTGTTGTTTGTTGTTGTTATTCTTCTTCATCATCGTCGTCATCGTCGTCGTCGTCGAACGCTCAGACAACAATAATTGATGTCTGTTATATGAGCAAAACAAAATCCTTCGTTGCGCTGCCATTAAACGCGTAAGAAGTCAGGTCAAGTGCATCCGACTTCAGCGTGGTAGAGAACTATCTTTTAAGTCTTTCGGGGGAGGGTGGGGAGGCAGAAGAATGGACCAAGAAGGCAGAAAATAGACAAGAAGGAACGAAAAGGAACAAGACAGAAATAAAAAGAGAGGGATAGAAAAGAGGTAATTCTAGAAGGTGGGGGTGTTATTATACTGAAAGGCACGTCCCCAGGCATCCCCACTGACGGGAGTGGCGATATTCCATCAGAAAACGCAGCAGAAAGTTTGAACTTTAGAGAAGAAACAGCAGAAGAAAAAAGTCTTTTTTTTTGGTCACAAATTGTCAATATTAACAGCTGAGCTTGTTGATATCTTATCAGGGTTCGAATACTTGATAAATCTGACACAAAACTTGTTTAAAGCGCCTTTTGTTGATTCAACATCTGTTTTACAAGCTTATAATCTGTTGATATTGAAACAAGACCTGATTTGATTATTGACATAAATTATCTGATTCACTTGTCTGAGAATAAGAGGTACAGACGTCAGTTTTTGCTGGTACCCTCTCATGTTGGTCTCTATGGTAATGAAAAAGCCGATAAAGCAGCAAAATTAAGTGCACGAAATTCAGAAAAGTCGTGTGAAGTTACTGTACGTCCTTCAGTCAGGGAATCCTTCCTTTTGTTAGAGAAAGCCGCTTCAAAGCGTCCAAAGAATCGTACAAATCTGAGGTTTGTATTGCAGAAAAGTAGAGCTTCTTTATCTTTAAATCCCGTTTTAAGAAAAAGAACATCGTATTTGTCTGTCTTCTATGCGAGACTGTTTACCGCTATATCTTAAAGCGCTTTGATTTGTTGCTTTACAAGATCCAGCGTTATATAAATTTCATACATTATTATTATTATTATTATTATTATTAAAATTATTATTATTATCATCATAATATCTTCCAGAATACCACTTAAGTCTCTTAAACTAAAGTTTTGTAAGCATGTTAGGTGCGTTTGTGGTGAACAATTTTCTCTGGAGCACTGCTTACTTCATTGTCAGAAGCTTCGTGTTTTCTGACCAAAAACATTTTTAGAGCAAAATAGTTCTGAAGAAAATGTAGATGTAATTCTGTCTGATGAAAGTATTCTTTTTGCTATTTGTAACTCTCTTGTACATAGCCCAGTTTTTGCGTTTCTTTAAAGTTCCTTTAAATTGTTTTTTCTCTAGTTGCATGTTTATGCGTTACTTTTGTGGTTAGTACCGGACTGTTTCAGGACTCCTCTCTCTCTCTCTCTGTCTGTCTCTCTCTCTCTCTCTGTCTCTCTCTCTGTCTCTTCTCTCTCCATATCAATTTCTATTACCTCTGCTATCAGTCCTTCCCCCCGCCCCCCCCCCCCACCCCACCCCCTCCGTCTGATATCCCTTATAGTGAACAGACGTGAAATACAAGAAGGAACGGCAGAAGAGAAGAGAAGCGCTAGAGGAAGACAGGGGCCGGGGAGCAAAGGACCAGCCCATAACACTTCCTTCCTTCCTTCCTTTATTTGACCAGCATGCAAAAGAACGTGCTCCTCGGCTATCGGGCCTTTTGAGTCTCCTGAGGGCTTGTAGACACTGAAACCGTCTCCTTTCTTCTTCCTTTGATTATCATAAATATTAACATAATTATCATTCTCATTACTGTGTTTGTGTTGATAATGGCGATGACGAGCATCGTCGACTTCATCATCATCATCGTGATTTAAAAAAAAAATATTTGTATGTTTGTTGTATACCACTTAAAGTCACGGCAAATTTCTCTGCGTGCAATTTGGGCTGCTGTCCCTGAGGGAGCGTGTCGCCACAAGAGCAGCGCCACCCTTTTTTTGTTTAGTTTCCTGCCTGCAACTGAATTTCTTTCCCTATCACAGTGGCTCTTTTTAATAATAATAATAATTTAAAAAATGGAACTTATAAAGCGCTATATCTTGCAAAGACAAATCAAAGCGCATGCATTCAACCTAATCATACACAGTCATGCAATCAATGATAAATAATCAATAGTTTAAACAAACAGATATTTACAAACATGGTGCGCTGCAGACAAAATCTATGAAATAGCTCTGATATGAAACAGGAGAGGGGGGGGGAATCTTAGGTTTGAAATAATTATGTCTTGAGGCTAGATTTAAAAGTGTCATAACTAGGTTTCTGGCGAAGAGAGAGAGGGAGCTCATTCCAGGTCGATGGACCCGAAATAGAGAAAGAGCGGCGGCCAACAGTGGATTGGTTGAATCTAGGTATTCGTAGGTACAAGGTACCTGCAGTAGAGCGGAGGGAACGTGAAGGAGTGTACAGGTTAAGACATTCACAGAGGTAGGAGGGTGCAGTTTTGTGGAGACATTTGTAACAGAGGGTACTGATCTTGTAATTTACTCTCTGTGGCACAGGCAGCCAGTGGAGAGATTGCAAGAGAGGGATAATGTGCTCAGAATTTTTCTTTCCGAGAACTAGTCGAGCTGCGGAGTTTTGTATACGTTGAAGAGAGTGGTTAGATGATGCTGGAATACCAGACAAAAGAGAATTGCAATAGTCCAGACGTGAAAGAATGAGAGAAGTGACAAGTTTGGCTGTTGCATCAGTGGACAGGTACTTTCGAATAGCACTAATACGCCGTAATTGATAGTAGCACGATTGACAGGTCTGGGTAATGGATTTTTTCATAGAGAGTGTGTTGTCGATAACGACACCTAGATACTTCACATCAGTGAATAGAGGGACTGATGTATTGCCGAGTTCTATTGAAGCTGTTGTGATGAAGAGAGTTTGTGTTTGGTCCCTACAAGCATGGCTTCGGTTTTATCTGTATTTAGCTGTAATTTGTTCTGTGTCATCCAGTTTTGAATATCTTCAAAGCAGCGGGCCATATTTGTCAGGAGAGAAGGCAGATTTTCAGGAGTAACACTGCTTTGAATCTGAGAGTCATCTGCGTAAAAATGATAGTTGATTTGATGACGGTTTATTATATGTGACAGTGGGGCAGTGTAAAGAGTGAAAAGAACAGGGCCTAGAACTGATCCCTGTGGGACTCCACATTCCAGTTTGGCAGGTATTGATTGAATCTTGTTACTGCAACTGTCTGGAATCGGTCAGTAAGGTATGAATTAAACCAGGTGAGTGCTGTGCCAGTAACACCGAACGTTTTTTGAAGACGGGAGAGAAGAATTGAGTGGTCTATAGTATCAAAGGCTGCTGATAAGTCGAGTAGAGTGAGAAGGGAGATTTTCCCTGTGTCAGAAGCGAGTAGAAGCGTGTTTAAAGTGTGTACTAGGGTAGTTTCAGTGCTGTGGTTGACGCGATAGGCAGATTGAAACTCAGGAAGAAGATTGTTGGAGAGAAGGTGGTTGTTGAGCTGTTTCAGAACTACTTTTTCAAGGACTTTAGAAATGAAAGGTAGATTGGAAACAGGTATATAATTCTTCAGAATGTTAGGATCAAGGTCATGTTTTTTGAGTAGAGGTGTGACTATAGCAATTTTGAGAGCTGATGGAACATTTTTTGAAACAAGAAATGAGTTTACTATTTTCGTGATAGCGGGTATGAGTTGTGGTAGGCACTGTGTGAAAAGAGAAGTAGGTATGGGATCAAGATCACATGATTTTATAGTCATTTCTTTCAGAATTGTCATGATTTCTTTCTCATTTGTCGGATGAAAGAAAAGGAGAGGAGTACCAGAGAATAATTTTGCCAGGGACAACTCCCTTGTCGCCGCAGGTTGTAATACGAGCGCTAAATAATTATATCTAACACAAAAAACCTCGGATTATCGTCTCATCCAAAAGACTAGCACCCAGACCACCACTCATAGTCTAATAGATGGGGTGGGTGGGGGTGGGGGTGGGGGTTCGAACCACCACACACTTTGAACCTGGACTTTTTTCTTTCTAGGCAGGTGCGTTACCTCTAGACCACCGATCCACAGCTATAAATTAATGGGTACCTTCCCTTTCTTTAGGGAAAGAGAAGGTAAAGCAGCAAGGGCGATGAGAAGGATGCCCCCCTTCCCTCTCAAGTGACTGGCCCCTAAGGAAGCGGGTAGTTAAAGCACTGATAGTGCATGTTGTATATCTTAATATAGTTGTTGTTCGGTTCCTCGGCTACAGTTTTCAGGTTCACCAGTCGTAAGTTTGCGTATGCGACCGTTTTTTCCCACCATGAAGGTAGCCGCATTCCGAATTCAGGTATAGGTATTTTGTTTTATCATCATTGTTTTTTTGTTGTTTAGGAGTTCAAGAGCACAGTGACAAAGGTGTTTTCAAAGATCTAAGTTGAGGGAAATATTAACTAAGTATTCTGTCTTTACCGTTGAGTCTTTTTGTAATTGTATGAAAAAAAAAGTATGTTCTTTCGAGCCAGAAGGCCCATAGAGCCGGAGCTTATCCCGGTTTCTGTAGCGTTAAGCGAACTGATGGTTTTTCACCACCCCTGTGACAGGACGCTAGTCTGTCGCCAGATACTTCCCCAGCAGAGCTGGTACCCACTTGTACACCTGGGTGGAGTGAGGAAAATAGGAGTAAAGTGTCTTTCCCAAGGACACAACACCGAGCCGAGCGGGGATCGAACCCGCGACCTCTGGATCACGAGTTGACCGCCTAAACCACTCGACCACGGTGCCTCCTTGTAATTGTATGAAGGTGTGGTTTATGTTGTATACTTACTTACTTTACTTTACTTTTTCCTTCCGCTTGTACTCTGTGGCGTCGTGGGGAGATATAACTGTCTGTCTGCTGCAAGGCGGGTAGCTTGGAGGAGGGACAATCCGTGCAGGGCTGGCTGGTTTGGCTGCATCCGTGTGAGGTGCCCGAACCACTTGGTTCGTTGTTGTTCAATATGGTGTAGGACGTTATGTTGTATGTGCATGTATTATATTGAGAGTGTTTGTCATGTACTGGTGTGTATACTGCTTGTACCGGTGTGTGTGTATGTGTGTGTGTGTGTGTGTGTGTGTGTGTGTGTGTGTTTGTGTGTGTGTGTGCGTGCGTGTGTGTGTTTGTGTGTGTGTATGTCTGTGTGTCTGAGTGTGTGTGTGTATGTGGGTGAGTGGGTGTGTGGATGTGTGTGTGTGTGTTTGTGCACACGCACGCGCGTGTGTATATATTTGTATGTGTGTTGTTGTTGTAGTGTATGTGCATTATTGTTATGGTATGTATGTATGTGTGCTAGGGTATGTATGCACTCGCGCGCGCGCACGTGTGAATGTGTGTACACACGTTTGTGCTAGCGTGTATGCGTGTGCGTTTCTGTATGTATGTGTACGTATATATATATATGTGCATGGTGTGTGTGTGTATGTGTGTGTGTTTGTTTGTGTGTGTTTGTGTGTGTGTGTGTGTGTGTGTGTGTGTGTGTGCGTGCACGTGCGAGCGCGCGAGCGTTTGTGTATGTATGTGTGTGTATGGGTGTCTCTACGCGTCAGTGTGTCTCTGTGTGTCTTACACAGTGTGTCTGTCTCTGACTCTCTATGCATCAACGTCTTGATTCGTGCACGACCGAGAGAGAGAGAGAGAGAGAGAGAGAGAGAGAGAGAGAGAGAGAGAGAGAGAGAGAGAGAGAGAGAGAGAGACAGAGAGAGAAGAGACAGAGAGAGAGACAGAAGAGAGAGAGAGAAGAGAGAGAGAGAGAGAGAGAGAGAGAGAGAGAGAGAGCGACAGAGATACAGAGAGACAGAGAAGAGAGAGAGACAGAGAGAGAGGCAGAGATAGAACAGAAGAGACAGAGAGAGACAGAAGAGAGAGACAGAGAGAGAGAGAGACAGAGAGACAGAGATAGAGAGGACAAGAGAGAGAGAGAGAGACAGACAGAGAGATAGAGAGAGAGACAGAGAGAGACAGAGAGAACAGACGAGAGAGACAGAGAGAGAGACAGAGAGAACAGAGAGAGACAAGAGAGACAGAAAGAGAGACAGAGAGAAGAGACAGAGAGAGAGACAGAGAGAGAGAGAGACATAGAGAGACACAGAGAGAGACACAGAGACAGAGTGAGACAGAGAGACAGACACACAGAGAGCTTTCCTACAGTTATTAGCTTGTTATAAACTGTGTCAGATACGGCCAACAATTAGCTCATTTCTAGCGCTGCGCAAGTTTGATATCCAGGTGAAGGTGGTTTTCTTCTGTACATGGATTTCTTACTTGATCTTAATTGTAACGCGCGCGTACGAGCATGCTCACGCACACATACGCCTCCACGCAAAATCATGCACACATACCCATGTATTCATATTCATGTGCCCGCACGCGTGTGTGCGCGTATGCACGAACGCACTCACACACATACACACACATATTTCGTCAGATGCAGGGGAGAGAGAGAGAGAGAGAGAGAAGACAGACAGAGAGAGAGAGAGAAGAAGAGAGACAGAGAGAGATACAGAGACAGGAACAGACAGACAGACAGACGAGAGGAGACAGAGAGAGATAGAGAGATAGAGAAACACACAGAGCGAGAGAGAGAGAGAGAGAGAGAGAGAGAGAGAAGAGACAGAGAGAGAGAGAGAGACACACACAACAGACAGACAGACACAGAGAGAGACCTGTTCACACACATAAAGAAAACAAGAGATAATTAAAGTCAGAGAAATAGTGATGGAGGTGTGGTGAGAAAATAATGTCCTTTAACAGTAACAAAAAGAACAACAGCAACAAAAACACATATAATTGCTACTACACGCATATCGACCTGCTGTACTGACTGCAGTAAGCGGAGAGGCATGATGTGCCTTGTTCTAATGTCATTCCGCTAAAGGTCGTACACTGGGGGTTCATCTCTCTCTCATTCTGTGTGTGTGTGTGTTGTTGTTGTTGTTGTCTTCGATTTTACGTCTGTTCACTCTCAGTGATATTAGACGAGAAAGAAAAAATATATATATACAAGGGGTGTATGATAATTGAGGTGGTTGTAGAGGCCCTACTGAAAAATGCGAGGGGGAAAAAGTAGTCTAATCATGAAAAGAAACCGTGCAAAGCGAAAGATACAATAAAAAATATTTTTTAAAATATCTGTGTGTGTGTGTGTGTGTGTGTGTGTGTTGTCTGTCTGTCTGTCTGTGTCTGTCTGTTCTCTCTCTCCTTCTCTCTCTCTCTCTCTCTCTCTCTCTCTCTCTCTCTCTCTCTCTTTTCTCTTATCTCTCTGATCTCTCTTCTTCTCTCCTCTCTCTCTTCTCTTCTCTCTCTCTCTCTCTCTCTCTCTCCTTCCTCTCTCTCTCTCTCTTCTCTCTCTCTCCTCTCTCTCTCTCTCTCTCTCTTCCTCTCCTCTGTTGTCGTCTTCTGTCTATCTTATTTACGTATATCTTCGATATTATATATATACATATATATTATATACATATATATATATACATATATATATATATTATATATATATATATATATATATATATATAATATATTTTAGTTGAGCAGAAGGTATTAGATAAAAACAAAAGTGTAGGTAAGAAGAAACAACGTCACCTTTATGAAAACGAAAATGAGATTCAGAAGAGCAGTGTTAACAGCATTGAGGATGATGGTAATGATGGATACTGGAGGAACGTCCAGTTAGCAATCTGCGTCTGGAGCCACCTCTGGGGCTACCTCTGGAGCAACTCTGGAGCCACTTCTGGTGCCGTTTCGGGAATCGAGCGCTTTGATTTGTTGCTTTACAAGATTCAGCGCTGTATAAAGTCCATACATTATTATTATTATATTATTATTATTATTATTATTATTATTATTATTATTATTATTATTATATTATTATTATTATTATTATTATTATTATTATTATATATTAATTATTATATTAATTATATTATTATTTTATTATTATTATAATTATTATTATTATTATTAATCATTACATTATTATTAATTATTATTATTATTACTATTATTGTTTATTATATATTATTATTATTTATTAATTATTATTATTATTATTAATTATTATTTATTATTATTATTATTAATTTTATTATTATTATTATTATACTGCTCCTTCTGCAGCAGCTGCTGCTGCTGATGATGATAATCATGATTTTTTCCCCGTCCTGCGGCTAAAGATTCGAGGTTCACCATGAGACCTCCAGCCAGAGTGGCCCTGCACTACTGCTGGGTCATTTGGTTGTGTTCAATGGTGCCTGTTCTGAGCTGACTTACGCAGGACACTCCCTATTGTACCCCCTCCACTGCCAACAACGATAACTTAGATGCGGAGTTAGATTGAGTGAAACGCCCACTTTAGGTGATGACCAGCACAACATCCCTCCAACGATCCTCTTCCAGGATCCTCCAACCTAAAGGCTCCGACACAAACTGACCACAGGCACAGATATGTGCCATGTAGAGTAAACTATAACATCAGTACCCTCTGTTACAAATGCCTACACAAAACAGCACTCTCCCATCTATGTGAATGTCTTCACCTGTACACTCCTTCACGTTCCCTCTGCTCTGCTGCAGATACCCTGGGCTTACGTATACCTAGATTCAACCAATCCAGTGTTGGCCGTCTCTCTTTCTCTATTTGTGGTCCATCAATCTGGAATGACCTCCCTCTCTCCCTTTGCGGAAAGGCCTATTTACGACACTTTTAAATCCAGCCTCAAGATATACCTATTTCAAACCTAGGACTTTCTTCTCCTGTTTCATCGCATATCTGTCCCTGCCTTCAACGGCCAAAATTCCTATCAAGTGTATAACCTGTGTGTGTGTGTGTGTTGTGTGTGTGGTGTGTGTGTGTGTGTGTGTGTGTGTGTGTGTGTGTGTGTGTGTGTGTGTGGAGAGAGAGAGAGGAGAGAGAGAGAGAGAGAGAGAGAGAGAGAGAGAGAGAGAGAGAGAGAGAGAGAGAGAGAGAGAGAGAGAGAGAGAGAGAGAGAGAGAGAAAGTCAAACTGTGTGTGTATATTTGAATTTGGTAAAACTGTTAATTGTTGTTGGTTACATGTGTAGGGCTGGGTTGAATGCAAGCGCTTTGATTTGTTTTTACAGGATATAGCGCTGTATGAATCCCATTTATCATCATCATCACCATCACCATCACCATCATCACCACCACCACCACCACCACCACCACCACCACCACCACCACCACCACCACCACCACCACCACCACCACCATTATTATTATTATTATTATCTTATTATTATGTTATATTATTATTATTATTATTATTATTATTATATTATTATTATTATTATATATTATTATTATTATTATTATTATTATTATTATTATTATTATTATATTATTTATTATTATGATTATGATTATTATTATTATTATTGTTATATGTATGGGGGAAACCAACACTGAGGTCACCATGAGACCAGAGCAACCGGAGCCACAGAATCAGAGACAACTCTCTGCTACTGCACGTTGATTCAGGGTGAGGGGAAGGGACTTTTTGAGACTGCTTGATTCAGTCCAATTCATTTCAAATACTTCATTATCCCACAAACAGAAGTTTACATGGGTTACAAGCCATACATAAAAACAATAAGCAGGAATACATTATCACAGAAAAATACCAGCACAGTATTTGAACATAAGCACACGCACACATCACAAGACAAAAAAAGCACCCAAACATCAGCAATACCTAAGCCAGTCATTAATAGAAAGCCCACCAGTGTAAAATCACATGCACTCATGGCGCGAGCATCCACACACACACACACACACACACGCGCCGCGCGCGCGCACAGCGCACAACACGCGCCAACACACACACACCACGTACGCACGCACGCACACACACACCACACACACACACACACACACACACACACACAAACACACGCACACACATCTAATATCACTTAGAGTAACAGACGTTAAATTGAAGAAGACACCACACACCCCACACACACACACACACGCACGCACACACAACACACACACACACACACACACACACACACACACACACACACACACACACACACACACACACAACACACACCACAACACACACACACACACACACGATGGTCTAATATCACCTTGAGTGAACAGACGTTAAATTAAAGAAAGAACACACACGATGACCTAAACCAAACTGTTATGACTTCAAACGGCTACAGGGCTACACTCCACGCCGCCTTTCCTGACACATCCCTGACGTGCTGTGCAAATCCAGCCAGAGACTCTTCACCATCACCACCTACACACCAACAGAACAGAGGCAATCCAATCCAATCCAATCCTGTTGTTTAAGGCCCCGCCGACCACAGAGGCCATATCAGGGCTGTCACCCCGTCAACTTTTAAATTTCAGATTAAAACTGTGCAACTATATACAGATTAAAACAGGGTATAAAACCAACACTACTCTCCTTCCTTGTATCAACGTTCTGGCCAACCATAGGGACAATCACTGCATTGTGGAGGAAGGCACCTCAACCACACATAAAATGTGATAAAACCAAGACCAGATTCCTTTAAACATCGTTGTTCTTAGTGACTAACTACGACACCTTCACTCATATCAGACGTAATAAGCCTGATTCTCTCAGGGAGTTTAAAATGGGGTCTGCTGGAACATCACGATAAAGGATCTTTAGGGAGTGTGCGGTAAAATGCTTGTGCCTAATGTCCTGGACATCTCGTCTCAGGGATTGTCCACAGAGCTGAACGTCCCTGGACAGTGAGCTGTCAAATGGAGCTGTTGCTTAATCACTGTGGCGGTGACCTTTAGGTAGCAGCTTCATGCGGTGGCTTGCGTGCATGTCTCCCCATTCTCTGCATGTTTCTCATTAGTGACTTAAGCAAAGACTGTCTGTTGCTTTTGGCACTTTTTTTTCATTTCTTTGTCAGTCCACTTCAGAAGATTACAATTCCAATGCCATTCCAAAATACTTTATCATCTCAAAACTAACTAAATTACGAGCAAAAGGTTAGCAACTGATGGTGATGATTCGTTAGGAATATAATTTACTAACCTGAAAGTGAGAAAAATTATACAGACCGGTTCTGATATTTAATTGTCTTATCTGTGGAAAAAAAGCAACAAGGTGTAATCTGAAGCACAAGAGATCCCAATAACACCATTGTCCTCTGATTGTTCTACTCAAGATCAGTCCTATAAAATTCCTGCGTGGTATGCCGGGGGCCTGTCAGTATAAATAGCATCCCCACCTTCTGGAACTTGTCTGCAAGGAACTCGGTCTTTTCTACCTCTCTCATGGTTTCTGCCTCGTTCCTCTACTTCCTGTCATCTCCTTATCTACTTTCTTTCTTCTTTGTCCACTCTCCTGCATTTTTTCCCCAGAAAGACTTAACAGAAAGCAATTCTATCCCAGGCTGAAGTCGGATGCACTGGGCCTGACCTGACAGGCGCTTAACGGCAGTGCAACGTATTTTCGCTCATATAACAGATAACAACAGTCCGTGTCTGAGCGCGCAAAAAGAAAGAAGTTACAAAGAAACAGACTTTGCGAAAACATGGATGAAGTCCACCGTTTCAATGCAAACAAAAAGATCTTGATCCCTGTAATACTCTGTCCCAGTATAAAAGCTCTAGCTTAACTTCAAACAATATCATTTCAAATTCACGGCCAGCATTATTCCCAGTTGACCCTACTCTTAATTGCTATGTATGATTCAATGTCTCAGAGTACAGTTTACGGACTCGTTCGCTTACGGACTTGTACATGTGAAAAGAACCCATGGCAATTAAAAATCGGAAAGAGCAAGGAGGTACCTCCCGACCGACCTGGCAAAATTGGTAAGTTCAATTCCTAACTATCCTCTGAAGTCGGAGTATTGCTGCCTACATGGTGAGATACTTAAAACAGTCATACATGCAAACATCTCATTCAGTATGTACTTAATCTCAGGGATTCCCAGGTGTGATGAGTGAGTGAGAGTGCACAGTCAGAAATATATTTGTGGAGGAGAGGGAGGCGGGCGGGGCGGTGGGGGGGGGGGGGGGGAGGAGGAGGAGGGGCGGGAGAGCCTAGTGGTTATAATGTCGGGTTCGCGATCTCATGGCGCGGGTTCGAGCCACCACCTCGAGACGCACGTTCGAAGGGAATTTCCCCATAGTGTTCACATCAGCACCAACTCCACTTCCCTGAAAGTGCTTTTCATCAGACTGTAAACCATGTGCCAAGGTTCCGAGTAGGGAACACACGCAGAACATCTTGCACACACGTTAAAATTCGATCTGCCTTTGGGAGAAGTAGGCCATTGTGTGCCGGTAAGAACATTTAACTTTTTTTTTTCAAACGTGTATGCACACCGTTGTCGTGTTTACACATTGTCATCTCTGAAGTCGGAATGCAGCTACCACGCTGGTGGACAAACAGTCACATACGCGAAAATCTCACCACCACTGGTGAACCTGGAGCTCTAGCCGAGGAAAAGAAAAAGGAAAGGATTTCCAAACATGTGGCAAGTGTTTTGTCCACACGTTGAAGATAGCCTTCTACCTCTGCTACTGGTCTTTATTGAACATTATATTCTTAATGTCATAGTGTTGTGTTTTTCTTCTTTTCTTTCTCTCGTTCTCTGTACACTGTCAGATGTGTCTGGGAAAATAATGGCACGTCCTTTCCAGCTCCTCTGGTAGGCCGTACAGCTTGGTTTGCAGGATCATCTCCGTCAGCCACACCATCTTCCTCAGGCCGTTATTTAGCGTGCTTATTCATTTTGAAGGATGTGCTCGCCAGTCTGGTTTTCTTTACCACAGGCACACAGGTGAAGAGGAAGGTGTTTAAGCTTTGTCAACATGTAGTGATTTAACCTGTTGTGCTCACAGCGGAGTCTTAGAATGACGGTAAAGGGTAAAGGTGTCCCATAACCAATGTGGTCGTAGGGGAGCGAGGCGTCAGATCCCTCACTTCTCTAGGGCCAGCATATTGAGGGCGGCGCCCATCTCCTCTCCCTCGCTGCTTTACCTTCCATGACTCTGAAGAAGAGGCAGGTACCCATTTACAGCTGGGTGAACTGGGGGACTGTACTGAAGCCAAGGCGCTCAAACCGTAACCCATTCAACTGGTAGCCACGCTTGACGCTGCTTTTAACCTGGCTGGGGGAAAGCGAGTGCACTGACCACTGAGCTATCCCGTCCCCTTAAAATAATGACCTGTTCTCTTTTGTTGTATCGTATGGAGTTGCATTCTGTTGTGTTGTGTTGAATTGTATTGGATCGTTTCGTGTTGTGTTGAACTGTGCTGTAATGTAGTGTAATGTAATGTAATGTAGTGTAGTGTAATGTAGCGTAGTGTAGACTAGTGTGTTCTTTCTCTCTTCTCTCTCTCTCTCTCTCTCTCTCTCTCTCTCTCTCTCTCTCTCTCTCTCTCTCTCTCTCTCTCTCTCTCTCTTTTACTGTGTGAGTGTATGGGTATCGGGCTTATTGTTATTATCATATGATGTATCCCTAAAGGCGGGGACTGGATGTTAAAAAGCACATGGATACTTATACAAGCACTTACTTATTTATTATCCTCGAAATAAAAGAATTTGTCATTGTCATTGTCATTGTCATTGTCATTCTCTCTCTCTCTCTCTCTCTCGCTCTCTCTCTCTCGCTCTCTCTCTCTCGCTCTCTCTCTCTCGCTCTCTCTCTCTCTCTCACTCTCTCTCGCTCTCTCTCTCTCTCTCGCTCTCTCTCACTCTCTCTCGCTCTCTCTCTCTCTCTCGCTCTCTCTCTCTCTCTCTCTCTCTCCTCTCTCTCTCTCTCTCTCTCTCTCTCTCTCTCTCTCTCTCTCTCTCTCTGTGTGACATTTTACATAGAGATAGTTATGCAGCAACTATTTAGTCCAACAGTCTAGTGGAGGGGGGCGGGGATATTTCGGGCCGAAACCAGGAATCGAACCTGGACTTGTGGCTTTTCCAGGGCAGGTGCCTTACCTCTAGACCACTGATCCTCTTTTCTCACAAGTCTCCGTGAGGACAAGGCGCTACTGATCACCACCAAAATGACCTGACGGCAGTGCAGGATCTCCTCTGGCTGGTGGTGTGATGGCGCCGGTATCTTGATAGCAACCATGGGCTCTGGTTGCCGGCCATACAGGAAGCGTCAGAGTTAAGCCTGCTGTGTGTCGCTGTGGGGTGAGATGGGGATGAGTGGTGGTATGGTAGCATGCCTTTCTAGTCTATGGTTTTTATAACATTGCGTTTCCAATTGGTGGGTTTTATTTATTTTATTTTATTTCATTTATATCGAGGATAATGGAATAAGCACCAGTGTGCTTTTTTACATCCAGTCACCGTGTATATGCGGTTTTGTAAATTCTCTCATCTGTTCCCGCCGGCACACAATGGTGTACTCTTACGAAAATCCTCGGTTTAAAGTCTCATCCAAAGGACTTTTGGGGAGAGTGGAGTCTGCACTGATGTTAACTCCAGGGGAAAATATCCCCTTAAACGGGGATCGAATTCGGGTCGTCAGATTGCGAGTGCAATGTTCTAACCACTAGGCTATCTCGTCCCCCAGTGTGTGAGTGTGTTTGTGCGTGTGTGTGTGTGTATGTGTGTGTGTTCGCGCGTGCGTGCGTGCGTGTGTGTGTGTGTACGTGCGCCCACGCGCGCGCGCGCGCGTGTGTGTGTGTTCGTGACGTTTTTATTTGAATTATTTCGGAGTGTTTTAACCAATATGAAAAATAGCTTTTTTCTGTCTTTCGAGATTTTTATACGTATCAATCTGTCTGTCAGTATTGTGATTGCCCTTCAAGGGATGATTGAAGTGTTTTAGACTTGACTTTGACTTGATTTGACATTGAGACATAACAAAACCTGTGTAGCCCATAGTAAGATTTACACGTGGACTCCGAGTTGTTAGGACGTTCCCCTTTAATCTCATGAATATATGAAATCGTGGGTTCAAATCTCGGCGGCGCATGGTGAATTAAGGGTTGGGACTTTAAGAATCTCCCAGGTCAACTTTAAGTGCAGACCTGCCAGAGCTTTAACTCCTTTCGTGTATATACATGAAGAAGGTCGAATATGCACGTTAAAGATCTTGTAATTCATTTAAGCCTTTGGTGGGTTAGGGCAACACGAACATAACAAGCATACATTCCCGAAGTCGGAATGCGGCTACCTTCATGGTGGAAGCAAACGGTCGCATACGGACAATCTAACTTGGTGAACCTCGTAGCTTTAGCCGAGGAACGAAACTAAACTTGGATTGAATAATCGGCGCCATGATGAGTAGGAAAGATGACAGATTTTAGAATCAGACAGCCTTGAAAAACACTCATCACAGATTTGATTTTTTTTGCAGCGTCAACTGCACCAACGAAGGCATCTGCTACCATGTCCTGGGTAAGCCTAAGTTCCATTTCATTTGATGACTCTCCATCAACTGTAATATTACACCAAAAACAGGAGGAGGAGGGGGGTGGCTTTTGGGGTAGGGAGACAGAGTTCCACAATATGAAAAAGAGAGGACACAGAATGGAAATAAACTTACTGACCTACAATGAACAGTTAGGAAACTGCACTTCTTAAGTACAAGATTTAAAAACAAACTGTATAATCCACATTTGAGGCAAAGTCTGACAAACTGAAAAGTGTACCCACAATATATCTCACAATAATTGACTAGGGGAACGATAGTCCGCTGTGGATTGATGTCTTCAAAGTCCTTAGTAATCATAATGAGGAACAGATTGGGCAGTACAATAACGATTGAAAGTATGATCGACAGTTATACTATTACCATACATGCATGTAACATTTCCAAGATATTTAGTAGTAAAACTTCAGTTTTTATTTGAAATACACATAAATAATTTTTATACCGTAAAAATAAGTTGTTTTTTTTTAATAAAAGACTCAAGTCTTCATATTGCTTTAAAATTATACATCTAGATAACCACCTGTTTTTCTCACACTGGAATGACGTTTGCTGTGTTGTTGTTTTTTTTACACAGAATGATAGCATTTTTGTAGAAACAAATGGCGTTTTAAAATTTGCCACATTGACTAATCCCTTTATTCCCATTAATTTTGCTAACATGTCAACTTTTCATTTACATGGACACCGGCATTTGAGTGGAATGGTATTAGCGTTGGACCGGCATTGGAGTGGAATGGTCAGTATGTACTTCTCCTTCATGAGCCTGTCTGTCCTTCATGCAACAAGACAGTAACAGATACACAGTGTGTCAGGAGATAAAGCTGTTTACCAAAAATCTGCTTCACATTGATTCAGAAGAACCCCCCCCCCCCCCCCCCCCACCTGAGGTGTTTGGTGGCAGAAATATCGGAACAAAACTGTTTACTGTAATTGTGTGTGTGTGGTGTGTGTGTGTGTGTGTGTGTGTTGTGTGTGTGTGTGTGTGCATGCACCCATGCATGCGTGTGGGTGCGCGTGTGCATGTTTGTGCGCGCGCGCGTGTGTGTGCGTGTGTGCGTGTACATGCATCCATGCGTGCATGCTTGCATGCGTATGTACGTGCATGCCGGCGAGCGTATTTGCTTAGGCGGAGGGTGGAGGGCTGTCACGCAGAATGGTGGACAAGTCATTTGGACAGAGGGCTGTTCCCTTGACTGTAGCGTCCTCCTCCTGATGCTCCTGAAGCCGTGTCCTGACCACCAGCAGCAGAGGCACCCCCACCCCCACCCCCAGCACCACAACAGCCCACCCAGCGGAGAAACTCCCTTCTGAATTTGGTTCCAGTCAGGCAATACAGAAAAAAATTGATGGCGCTGTTGGTGTACCATAACTGGTTTATCCCCGAATACACCAAGGTCACCATGGGGATGGTCAGCGGGTGTCGCTGGATGGTTTTGTAGATGTAGCTGGCCCAGATCAAGTACACACACATCGGCAGGGTCAGCACGAGGAAAGCGCAGGAGATGGCCAGAATCATGACTGTCGTCCTGTAAGTCGTTGTCTTGCGACTGTCAGTCTGAACTACAGTGCCCGCAGTAGAGGATGAAGAAACTGCTCTGAACAGAGTGACGGACAAAATGATATCACAGACAAACAGACAGACACTGGGGAAGATGGAAGCCATGCAGGAATACACCCAGGAAAAGATGATGACGTAGAAATATCTGTTTTTTTTTTTAAAAAAAAAAAATTTTTTTTTAAATTTCCAAAAATTTTTTTAAAAAAAATTTTTTTTTTTGGAAAAAAAAAAAGGGGGGGGGGTTTTTTTTTTTTTTTTGGGGGGGGAAAAAAAAAAAGGGGGGTGTGGTGGGTTTTTTTTTTTTTTTTGGGGGGGTTTTGGGGGTTTGGGGGGGGGGTTTTTTTTTCCTTTTTTTTTTTGGGTTTTGGGGGTCCCCCAAAAAAAAAAAACCCCCAAAAAGGGTTTTTTTTTGGGGGGCCTTTAGGGGGGGGTTTTTTTTTTTTTTTAAATTTTAAAAAAAATTTTTTCTTTTTTGGGGTTTTTTTTTTTTTTTGGGTTTTATTTTTGGCCCGGGGGGGGGAAAAAATTTTCTTTTTTTTTTTTTAAAAGGGTTGGGGGGAAAATTTTTTTTAAAAACCTTGGGGAAAGGTTTTGTTTTTTGGGGCCCCTTTTTTTTTTAAAAAATTTTTTCCCCTTTTAAATCCCCCCCCCAAAAAAGGGGGGGTTTTTTAAAAAAAAAAAAAAAAAAAAAAATTTGGGGTTTTTTTTTCCCCCAAAATTTCAAAAAAAGGGGGTTTTGGGGGGTTTTTTTTTTTTTAAAAATTTTTAAAAAATTTTTTTTTTTTTTTTTTTTTTTTTTTTTAAAAAAAAAAAAAAAAAAAAATTTTTTAATTTTTTTTTTTTTTTTAAAATTTTTAATTTTTAAAAAAAAACCCAAAATTTTTTTTTTTTTTAAAAAAAAAAATTTTTCCCCCCCTTTTTTCCCCCCCAAAAAAAAAAAAAAAATTTTTTATTTAAAACCCCCCCTTTTTTGGGTTTTGCCCGGGGGTTTTTTTTTTAAAAAAAAAAAATTTTGGGGGTTTTGGGGGTTTTTTTTTGGGTTTTTAAAAAATTTTTTTTTGGGGGGGTTTTAAAAAAAATTTTGGAAAAAAATTTTTTTTTTAAAAAAATTTTTTTAAAAATTTTTTTTAAAGGGTTTAAAAAATTTTTGGGGGTTTTTTTTTTTTTTTTAAAGGTTAAAAATTTTTTTGGTTTTTTTTTTTTTTTTGGGGGTTTTTTTTTTTTTTTTTTTTTTT
Source organism: Rapana venosa (assembly GCA_028751875.1). Lineage (NCBI taxonomy): Eukaryota > Metazoa > Mollusca > Gastropoda > Neogastropoda > Muricidae > Rapana > Rapana venosa. Next base: position 560,297 of record CM054142.1, read on the forward strand.
TCCCTTTTTTTTTAAAAAAAAATTTAAATTTTTTTTTAAAATTTTTTTTGGGGTTTTTTTTTTTTGGGGGGGTTTAAAAAAACCCCTTTTAAAAAAAATTTTTTAAAAAAAAAAAAAAAAAAAAAAAAAAATTTTTTTTCCCCCTTTTCCCCCCAATTTTTTTTTAAAACCCCACAAAAAAAAAAGGGGGTTCCGGGGTCTGGGCAAAAACCTGGCTTGATATTATCATTGACTTGAATATTCTGGGATCCCCTTTCCCAAACAGATTGCCAGAAACCCATTTCAACCAGGGTTTTCGGGCCCATTGGAGCGGGACGTTTTCTTGACCGAGGGACCTTTGGGGTCATGTTTTTCTTTTGATTCCCCAAGCTTCCTTTTAAAGGGGCCCTTGTGTCACAGCCTGGAGGGTTTCCTTTCAAATGGCTTTATGCACGAATTTTGTTTTCCCCGGTGAAAAAGGACGAAAAACTAAAGTGGTGCAAGCCGTACACATGAAAATTATGAGTGGCCAAAGACTGCCCTTTTCGGGGAACATACAAGGGGGGAGACGAAGGGGAGACAGGGGAAAACGATGGGAGACAAATCAGGGGAGGGAGGCCCCTTGGAACAAATTTTGCGGGGGAAAGGAGGGACAGGGGAAGGGGGGGAAGGGGTTGAAAAATTTTTTGGGCCCCCACGGGGGACTGGGACGGGTAAAGGGTGAAGGTATGCAAAAAGGGAAAAGAAAAAAAACACTGGGGGTCTCGTTTTAAGTTATCAGGATTTTTCACAGCCCCCCCCCTCCCCTTGACCCATCGGGACGCCACTCCCTTTGGGACACGCTCTGACTTAAGGGCCCAACCGGGAAAGGGTAAATACGGGTGCGGGCTTTTTTAAAAACTCTGTAAAATGGGATTTGTGAGAGCTAACCAGAAAAAGGACTTTTTAGAGAAGAACCCCTTTTTCATGGGGGAGGTTTTAAAACCTTTTTTTTCATTTGCTGTGGTTGGTTGCCCCAAATCTTTAGAACTTGACCTCATATATGAAAGGGGGGCTGGGCCAACCTTTAGAACTTGACATTTTAAGGGGGCTGGGCCCCCCTTTTAAAAAATTTGCCCTTTTTTTTGGAAAGGTGGGGGGGGCAACCTTTGGGATTTTGCCTATATATGAAAGGGTGGGGGGGGGCATGTCTTTAAAAACTTGACCTATATATGTAAGGTGGGGGGGCCATATTTTAGAATTTTTTCTCTTTACACTGTAAGGTGGCTGAGCCTTTCTCATGCTCAGGGATTTTGGGTTTTGGTGTTTTTGCTTTGTTCTGTTTCATTGATTTTTAGCCACACCCCGTGAAATTTCAAGCCCAAGGAGCTGGGCCTATAGTTGAGCAACTGTATTCAAGATGGCTGTATAAACTGTTACTAATGGGGGATTCGTTAAGAAAAAAAATTACATAAAAATGAAACTTGACAATACACAAAATTTTATACACAGTCTTTTTTTGTTTTCCGGAAAAGTTCTGTAAATAATTCATAATGCAGTATCCTTTACTGATACCAAAAAATTTCGTGTTCAAGTTACTATGAAAAAATTCAAATCTATCATTGCCCCGTAGTCTGGCCCGCCCGGGGGGGCCCCCCTAAAGGGGACTCAACAACCATTTCCCTCCATTCCCCCTTCTCTTTTGCCTTTCCCCGGGGTTTTGTTGGTTTAGGCCTGCCCATTCGCTGTTTTTAATCCTCCCTTTTTTCCCCCTTGGGTTTCGGGCCTTTTTTTTCACCCTTTCCTTGGACAGTGCCTTTTTAACTGTCTTTGCAAGTCCTTTGGTTTCTTGTGACTGCCCCTTTCCCAAATTTAAAGGGTTTACGTTTTTTCCCCAAATGGGTTTAGAAGGTTTTTCATGGGGCCCAAATTTGGTTTTCGGGATTCTGTTATGTCCCGCTTTTCTTTTCTTATGTGGTTTTTTTAGGAGTTGCCCAGGGGGTCCCGAAAGCATCTCATCTCCCCCGGGCCCCCCTTTTTGTACTTTCTCCCCAAAATTCTGCGTCGGGGGCCCCCAGGGTTTTAACGGCATCCAAAAAATATGGATTTGACAATGGGAGCGCTTTTAGTCTGATTTGGAGATAAGGGAGATTTTTTTCTCTCTCCAGTTTGGGTTTTAGTTTTGAAAAAGCTTTTATTTGTCTGTGCAGTCCTGTATAATATTTTGGGCTTGGTTTCCCCTGGTCTGAAAACAAGGGCCTCCCAGGTATTTTAAAAGCTTTGAATTTTTTCCGTTTTGGGTTTCTTTCCCCCTTTGATATCAGTGCAAATGCCTTTGGTGTTATTATTTCATCGGGTTTTGGTTTCTCTGAAATGTTTTTCCATCCCGTTTTTTTGGGGGGCCTTATTAAAAAGTTTTTCTGTTAGGCGGGAAAGCTCTTTTTCTGATCCTGCTATTCCTTTAAAGGGATTGCAAAAGGCGTTGGGTTTTTTGTGATCGTTCTGCCCAAAATGCTAAACTGATTTTCATTGTTCCAGTGCTTAACCCCCCCTTGATTCTCTCAAGGAAGATGTTAAAAAAAGAGGGGTTGAGATTTAGACACCCCCTGCCTTTACTCCAACTGTTGTTCAAAAAACCATTCCCCAATTGTTGTTGTTTTGAGTACATGAAATGGTGGCCTCGCTGTACAGTTTTTGATGATTTTGATCGGGGTTTTCTTTTGATGCTTTTAAAAAATTTTGGTTCCCCAAAAAAGGTTTTGGCCAAGGGCCACCCCTTTGGAAAAATGCCTTTTTAAAAAATCGTTAAATAGTGGAAAAAGGTCTTTTTTGATGTTGAAGGTACCGCCCAAATAGATTCTGGGTTGAATATCTGTTCTGTTTTTTTTTGGGCGCCCTCCCTCTGAAACCTGCTTTTTCCCTTTGGCAATGATGGTCTTGCTTGTGGCTTCAGTTCTATTAAAATTTTACTGCGGCAGGGACTTGCTTGGTGGCATTTGAGGCTGATTGTGCGGTTTTTATGGCATTTTTGGAAAGTTTTCCCTTTCTTGGGGAGGGGGGAGGATGAGTGACTGTTTCCTTGGTTTTGGCCATTTTTTTGTCTGCCAGATTTGTTGCAGATTCTTAGTAGGGCGCGATCATGGCTTCCCCCCCAGTTTGAACCAACTCAGCTGGAAATGTTGTCCCCCTGCTGATTTCCCCCTTTTTTCAAGCGATCGGGACTGCGTTTCCATTTTCTCGGAGGTTTAGGGTGACTGTCTGTGTCTTTGCTTGCGGGTACTTTAAGGACTTCTGGATCTCATGCGGTTTTTTTAGTTATCAGGTGGGAAAGCAGTATTTTCCATCGGGTTCAGAATATCCTGGTCGTCAGTGGGGAACACTTCCCATTTTTGTCTTGGATTTTTTAACCCTTTTCCCCTTTTTTTTGGCTAGTCAGGTCTTTCACCAGCTGATATGCTTTTTGTTTATTGTTTTTCTTGGTGTTCTCTTAAAATTGTTTGGAAATGTTCCCCGATCCATTTCTTTTTTGGCCCCCGTCAGGGATTTCCCTGATTCTTTTTTTTAAACTCCCCCTATTTTGTTCTGCTCTTTCTTTTGTTTTTTTTTTTCTTTTTCTTAAAACTTTTCTACGCTTTTTCGCATTTTTGGTAGGATTTTGGGGTTGGGGTCCCTGGTTTTTTGATGGTTGGTGTTTGCCAAAAAGCTTGATTCCCTTTTTCCCAGTCACTGCTGTATTAAAAATTATTCGTCTGTGTATCTAGGTCTGGGGTCATCACGTGATTTGCGGCAAACTTTCCCCCTACCCTTGTTAAAAATTTTTTTCAAATTAAACCTCGGGGTCCTTCAGCTTCTCGAGGTCAAATTTGTTCCTGTTGTTGTTCCGTTGTGGTTTTTTCTTTGGGGACGTGGGTCGGAAAGGTCTTCATCAAAAAGATCATGATCACCCCCTTATGTCGGCTTCCTGGAAAATTTTCGTGTCCTGTGCGATGTTAACGCAGAATGAAACCGTTTTTTTTTACCATGATGTGGTCTATTTGGTTGTGGTTTTTTCTCCATTTGGGGCCTATGCCTGTCCATTTTCTGGTTTTCTTGTGTGGGCCAAGTGTTTTTTCATAGCTGGAGGGGGTTTGTTACTGGAAAAACCCCGGGAGTTCACCCTTTCTTTAAATTTGTTTGGGTTTAAATTGCAATGTGGCCCAAAAAAACGACCCCCAAACTTTAAATGCACCCTTTCCTACCTTGGGGGTTCCAGCCCACCTTGCAAAACAAGGTTTTGTCTTTCTTGGGAGTTTGATTCAAAAACCCTTTGTAGTTGGTCATAAAATTCTTCTATGGTTTCCCATCTGTGAAAGGGTCTGATGTGGGGGGTTTATGTCTGTATTTACTGTTATGTTAAAGGGGGTTTCTCTCAGGCGGGGGGAAAATAAGTTTGCTGGACACAGGGGGGACAGTTTCATGACGGTGTTAAACTTTGTTTTTTGTGAAGGGGAAAAACCCCCAACGCCGTGTTCTTGTTTACCCTTGTTTTCCACTGTTTTATAATTTATGGTCTTCCGGGGTTTTTTGGGTTGTTTCCCCTCCCTTTTTTTTTTTTCCCCAAAATTTACTTCGCGGGAGCCCAAGGATGGGGCCATTGATTTCGGGGACATCTCATGTGTCAGTTCTTCCACTTTCCCTGCAGCTTTTTTGTGCCCCCGTTTTTTCCCAATTTCCCAATGTTTGGTGTTTTTTTTGGGCCCACGGATTTTGTTTGTTTTTTACTTCGGGTGTTAACTTTCGACCTCTGTCTGATGAGCAAAAAAGGCGGGGCCCTTTTGGAAACCCCCGGGGGGGACGAGCAAATCCGGTAGGGAAAAATTTTGGCTGTCTTTGTCATGGGTTTTTTATCTTGGGAAAAATAAACCCTGGCGGGCCCTTCCCTTTTCCGGGTTTGGGATTTTGATTGGGTTTACTCAAAAATGGGGGGTTTTGGTTTACTGGGTTCAGGGTTTAAACCAGTAGAGGGGGACATAAAGGGAACCAAAAAAAACTTTTTATCTAAAATAGAAAAAAATTTATGAGTGGCATTTTAAGATTACAAAAACATGTTTTTGAACAATATAAAAATTAAAATACAAAAACCTTTCTTACAAGTTATAGCATTTGGGCGTCACGCACATACACCCCAAAAGCACACGTAAAAAACGCGCGCGCGCGCGCCGCACACCCCCCACCACAAAAACAAAACACACACTCACATTTTCAGGGGTTTTGCCCGGGGTTTTCTTTTTTCTTTCCCTTTCGGTTGAGTTTTGACTTTCAGGATGGTGAGATTTTGGGGGTATGCGACCTTTTTCTCCCCACCATTGCGATAGCCGCTTTTCCACCCTTGGGGGAAAATTTTAACCCCAACGCACCCTGCAATGCGGTTTTTTGAAAAAAAAATTCCCAATTTCCATTCCTTCCTTTTAAAGAAATGGCCCCTTTTGGGGAAAGGCGGAAGGGGTTGTTAACTTTTGGCGTGAAAGATGTTCTGCATGCATTCCCACAGGGGTCTGATTTATACCCTTTATCAAAAGGAAATTTGGGGGCAGTGGAGTCAGCACTGATTTTAAAACCCCAAGGAAAAAATTTCCTAATGTGGGTGTCCGGGGTTGGCTTGTCCCGGGGGCCGTCGGGAATCACGGGGGGCAACGCTCAAAAACCACTAGAGGGTTTCCCCCCCCCAGCCCTAGCTATGCTACTTAAGTGTCTTTTTTTGGGGCTTTTTTACGAGGAAATGGAAAAATAAGTAGAGGGGGTTTTGGGGGCTTTTAGTAAAATCAAAAGAAGATCAGAAAAAAACTTTTTTTTGGGGGAAATATGGAAGTGTGTATTTTTGAATCAGTTTCTCCGATTTTCCGTAGGGTGGTTTGGACGTAATGGGTTGTATGAAAAAAGATTAGGGTATTTGCATAATCTTTTTGCTATGAAATAAGTTAGGGGCATTTGACGTTTTTGTTGCTTTTGTAAAAAGGACAGTGCATTTAATAAAATTTAGTTGCGATGTAATAAGATTTTGCTTTGACATAATCGTTGTATGAAATAAGATAGTGCTTTTGTAAAATTTGTTGGGTTTGTAAAAAATTTTTAGTGCATTTGACATAATCTTTGCTATGTAATAAGATGGTGAAATTTGCCTTAATTTGTTGCTATGAAATTTAAGACAGTGAATTTGACGTAATAGTTGCTTGTAAAAAGGACATTTGCTTTTTAAATTAAAATAGTTGCGATGTAATAAGATAGTGCATTTGACGTTGTATTTTGCAAATGTAATAAGACAGTGCATTTAATATAATTTTTTGCGATGTAAAAGTAGTGCATTTGACTTAATCGTTGCTATGTAATACATAGTGCTTTTGTATAATAGTTGCGATGTAAAAAATTTGTGCTTTTGGGACAAAAATTTCGTTTCTATGTAAAAAGATAGTTCATTTGACTTTAATAGTTGCTTTTGAAATTTAGACATTTGGCTTTTGGACGTAAAAGTTGCTTTTTTAATAAGACAGTGCTTTTTAAATTAGTTGCAATGTAATAAGATAGTTTTTTTTGACATAATCGTTGCAAATTTAAAACATAGTGCTTTGATTTTAAATTTGGATTAGTAAGATAGTGTTTTGACATAATCGTTGCTTTGTAAAAAGACAGAGAATTTGACGAAATTATTTTATTTGTAAAAATTTTTGTGCATTTAAAATTTTTTTTAATTACGTTTTTAAAAAGTTATTTGAAATTTAAAATTTTAATATTGCCGATGAAAATAAGTTTGGGGCTTTTGTCTTTAAATAGTTGCTATGTAATAAGTTTAGTCTTTTTAATTTTAATAGTTGCTATGTAAAAAGGGACAGGGGGTTTTTTAAACAAAATGTTGCTATGAAATTAAGACAGTGCATTTGATATAATAGTTGCGATTTTAAATTAAGTTGTGCATTTGTTTTAATCGTTGCTATGTAAAAAGACGTGCTTTTGATTTAATATTTCCCGTTTTTAATTTAAGGGACGGGTGATTTGATATAATAGTTGGGATGTAAAAAAATAGTGATTTGTATAATCTTTGGGCTAGTAAAAAAGATATTTGGCTTTTTGGAGGGAAATGGGTTGTTTTTTTTTTAAGCGTGCTTTTGGGGCGTAATCGTTGTTATGTAATAAGATTGTGCATTCAAATATAGTTCCCTATGTAAAAAGTTTAGTGTTTCGAATGTTTGTTGCTATGTAAAAAGATTTTGGAATTCGAATGATAGTTGCTATGTAATAAGATGTGCTTTGGGAATGATATTTTGCTAGTAAAGACGGCTTTTCGACTTTGATAGTTGCTATTTTTTAAAAGTTGGGGGCTTTAATAAAAACATTTTGCTATGTAATAAGACGTGCATTCGAATGTTAGTTTTTTGAAATTAAGATAGTGCTTCGAAATGTTTAGGGGTATTTGTTATTAATTTTATTTGCATTGAAAATGGAAATTTTTTTTGGGCAAATGAAAATTTAAAAGGGGGGAATAATTTTCCCATTTAATAAAATAAGTTCTTTGTTTTGGATTTTCTTCCCCGGGGGATATTTTCCTTTGGTAATTTTATATGAATTTTTTTTTTGGTATTTTCCCCCTTTAGTTCCCCTGGGGCGGGAAAAGGACCCCATTTCACCTTTTGGGGGGAAAATTTTTACTTTTATGCAAAATTGTTTTTTTTTTTTCCCCCAAAATAAGGGTAAGAAACCTTCCGAACCTTTTTCGGGAAAAATTTCCGGAAAAAATTTTTTAAATTTTTAAAACATCTCGTTTTTTTTAATTTTAAAAAAATTTTCTGACTTTTTTTAACTGGGAACAAAAATTTGCATTTTTTTAATAAAAGTTAAAAAATAAATTTATTAAAAGAAACCCTAAAAAAGGATTCGTTTAAAAAACTTTCTTCCCGTTTTAAAATTTTACCAAATTTTTAAAAATTTATATTTTTTAATTAAAACCCAACCTTCTTTGTATTTTTAAAAATTTTTTATTTTAAAATTTTTAATAAAATGCCTTTCTTATTTAAAAGGGAAATTTTAAAATTCAATTGAAACTGTCTTTTTACTTTGGCAAACGATTATGTAAATGAAACTTTTTTAAATTACATGGGAAAAAATTTTTTTATAAAAGGGCACTTTTATTACATAGAAAACGTTTTATGTAAATTTCACTTCTTAATTGAAAACTTTTATTAAATCCCACTTCTTATTACATAGAAAACAAAAAAACGTCAAATGAACTTTCTTTATTACTTTGGAAACAAATTAGTAAATTGCACTATTTTTTAAATTTTGAATTTATTTTTTCAAATGCCCCATCTTTTTTAATAAAAAACTTTTATAAATGCATTTTATTCTTAGAAACGTTTTTGGGTCAAATGCACTATCTTATTACATCGAACTTTTATTTTAAATGCATTGTTTATTACATGGGAAAAACAATTTTCAAATGCACTATTTTATTACACCCGAACTATTATTTTAAATGAAAAGTTTTAAATTACATAGAAAATTTTTTTCGTAAAATTGCACTGTTTTTTAAATTTAGCAACTTTAGGGTCAAATGCACTATCTTTTTAATTTTAGCAAGTTTGTAAAATGCCTATTTTTTTTACCGAAAAATTTTTAATAAAATGAACTTTTTTTACATGCCTACGTTTATGAAAAATTTCCCTTTTTCTTTTTTACATGCAACTTTTATATTAAATGAACTTTTTTATTAATAGAAAAATTTAAACGTAAATTTGGCACTATCTTATTACATGAAAAACATTATTTAAACCCCACTTTTTTCATAGAAACTTTTTCGTCAAAGCACTTTTTTTTACTTTGGAAAAAAACTTTTCCCTTCCAAATCCCTAAAAATTTTCTTATTTCTTTTTTAGCAAGTTAACCCCAAATAATTTTTCCTTTTCCCCCATCCAACTTTTATTCAAAAGGGGGGGCACCTATTTTTCTTTGGGGCAAGGGTTATGCCCCCAAAGGCCCCTTATATTTTCTCAAAATATTTTAAAATAAACTGTCCTTTTAAACCCCAAACTAAAAAACCCGGTTTTCAAAATGAAAAATTTAACATTAAACCCCCGTTTTTTCAAATCCATTTTTTTCAAGGAAATATTCTTTTTTTAAAAACCGCATTGATTCGGGGTTTTTCGTTTTTTAAACTTTTTCCCGAAAAAATTTTTTGGTACCCAAGGGTGGGTAAAAGGTCCAAAAAAATTCCCACCTATTAATTCAATTTCCCCGGGGAAAAAAAAGCCCAAAAAAAGAAACCCCTTTATGTTGTTGGGGGTTTGGGGGGGGGTGTTGTGGTTGAGGTTGCCCCCGGGGGTCTGGACGGCCGGGGTTTTTCGGGACCCAAGGCCCCAATTGGAAGGGGTTTCTTTTTTTTAAATTTTTTAAAAGTTTTTGGAATTAAATCCCCCCAAATTTTTCCTTTAGTTTAAATAAAGGAATTTTTGTGTCTTGAGGCCCTCTTACGGGACCCCTTAAACCCCAAAACCATTCCTTTTCCAAAAGTGGGGGCCCTTTTTCTTACAGGAAAGGGGGAATGGGTTTCCCCCTTTTTTTGGGTTCAAAAAACCCGAAAGTTTTCCAGGGTGTCTTTGGGGTTTTTAAAAGGCCCCCATTTCCCCCCTAACGGGAACGGGGCAAAATTTTTATCCCCTTTGGGGGGTTAAAACCGAAAAACACCAAAAACCCCCCTTTCAGGGGAAGGGAATTTAACGGGAAACAATTAAAAAACCCGGGGCCAAATAAAAGGGAAAATGGTTTTGGTTTTGGTTTGGGGCCTGGTGGGTGTGGTTTGGGGGCCGCCCGGGCCTTTTCCTACGTGGCGGTTTGATGTGGCGGGGGCCGAAAAAAGGCCCCGGTAATTTGTAAGATGTTGTTTGTAAATTTTAAATTTTGCCTAAAGAAAATTTTTAAAATTCTTAAAAAATTGCCCCTATAATTTTTCCATTGAGAATAAAGAATTTTATTTTTTCCCTTTAAAGAGGTTTCCTTGGTTAAAACCCCAAGAAAACTTCCTTTTGTGGGAGTTTAACCCAATTAAAAATCCAGGGAAAAGAGGGAGGGCCCCCGGGTTTGGGGGGCCCAAGAAAACCCCCAATCAAAGAAAGGGGTTTTATTCCGGTTTTGCCGTCCCCCCTTAAAAGGAGGTTCTTTGGGCCAAAAAAAAACCAAGGTTTTGAAAGGATGCCCTAAGGGAAAACACCAAAACCCCCAAAAAACACCTTCATTTGGGGGGAAAAAGTGGGAATAAGGGGGTGGAAATTTTGGGAAAAATTTGAACATAGAGTGGGATTTTTGGGGGGGTTTTTTGGGGGGTTTGGGGAAAGTTGGGGAAAAAAAAATTTTGGGGAAAAAAGGGAAGGGGGGGAATTTTTTTTTAAGGGGAAAAACGGATAAAAAGAAAAGGGGGGGGGGGGTTTTTTGGTTTTAAAGAGGGGGAAATTTTGGGGGGGAGGGGGAAGTTGTTTTTGGAAAATTATTTATGTGGAAAATTTAAATTTTTTGTAAAATGGTATTTTTTTGGAATTTTTTGAAGTTGGGAATTTTTGGGGTGGGGAGGTTTTGGGGGGTAAAATTGGGGGGGGGGAATTTGTTGTGGGGGTTTTCGGGGGGGGAAGAAAAGGGGTTTTGGGGGGGGGTTTGGGGTTTTTGGAGGGGTTTTTTTTGGGGTTTTGGGGGGAATTTAAAAAAAAGGGTTGAAATGGGTTTTGGGGAAAAAAAGGTGGGTTTGGGGGGGGAAAAAATAAAAATTTTGGTGGATTTGGGGGGAATTTGAAAATTTTTTTAAAAAATAAAAAACGGTTTCGGTTTTAGCTTTTAAATCGCACAGACACGAAGTTTTCCAGGGCGAAATAGGGGAGTGATCATGATTTTTGTGATGTGATTTTTCCGATCGTCTAAAAAAAATCCACAAGCGGAACAAAAAAACAGGATCAAATTTAAACCCCGAAAAGGGTTTTTTTAAAAGGGCCGGAGGTGTAAAATTTTTTAAAAAAAAGGTTTGGGGGAAAGTTTGCCCCATCACTGTGATAGACTAGACTTTGTTTAAATGACGAATAGTTTAAATACGCAGTGACTGAAACAGCAAGGGGAGTTTTTGGGCAAACACCACCAGTCAAAAAACCTTGGGTCAAACCCAAACACCCTTTCAACTATGGGGGAAAAAGCGTAGAGAGTTGAAGAAAAAGAAAAAGAAAAAAAAAAAAGGGAAAGAGCAGAACAATATAGGGCAGTCAACAAAAGAATCGGGAAAAGCCCGGGGGACGGAGGCAAAAGAGAAAGGGGATCGGGGGGAACAGTCCCAAAGACTTTTGAAGAGAACTTTCAAGATAAAAAATAGCAAAAAAGCTTATCAGCGGCCAAAAGACCGGGACTAGCACAAAACGGGAAAAAGGGTTTAAAAAACCCAACCCAAAAAGGAAAAAAAAGGGGAAAGGGTCCCCCACGGGGCGAATTCGAACGGGGTTTGGACAGAATATGCCCCGACCTGAAATAAACTAGAGAACCGCATGAGACCCAGAAGCCCTTTAATTTGTACCCGCAAGCAAAGACACAGACAGTCCCCCTATCCCCCGGAGAAGGGGGAAAACGCAGTCATCGCTAAAAAAGGGGAAGTCGCAGGGGCTGAAAACTTCCAGCTGAGGGGTTTTAAAAGCTGGGGGGGAAGCCTTGATCAGGCCCCTTTGAATCTGAAAACAAGATTGGCAGCAGGAAAAGGGCCCAACACCATGGAAAAAGTCACTCACCCTTCCCCTCCCAAAAAAAGGGGAAAATTAAAACCCAATCCCAAAAAATTCCCCGGCCACAATCACCCTTCTTTTTGCACCCAAGAAAGGGGTCATGCTGCGATAATATTAAATTTAGACTGAAGCCACAAGCAGGAGCCATAATTTGCTGGGGAAAAACAAGCAGGTTTCAGGGGCGGGGGGCCCCAGCACAACAGAACAGATTTTTTCCAGATCAGTTTACTTGTGAGCGGTCCCTTTCCCCAACATCAAAAAGACCTTTAAAAAATTATAATAATAAAATAATAATAATAATAAAAATAAAAATAAAAAATAATAAAAATTTAAATAAAATAATAATAAGGGTAGGAATTTATATAGCGCTGAATTTTTGTAAAGCAAACAAAAAAAGCGCTTTTTTTTTAAAATTGGGGTGTGTATGCGGTTTTTTTTTTTTTTCATCTGTTCCCCCCGGGCCCACACAAGGGCCCAAACTTTTTTCGAACAGGGGGAAAACGGGTTTTTTAAAACGTGTGCGCAAGGGGTTCTTTTTTGCGTTCGCACAGGGGCCTGGGGTTTTTAGTCTCATCCAAGGACTTTTCCCCATGTATTTTCGTTTTTAAGAAGGCTTTTGGACAGGGTGTGGCTGCGGTTTGTGGGCAACCTTTTGAATTTGTACAGCATCAATAAAAACCTGACCAGAATAAAACCCAAGCTGTACAAGGGGAAGGGCCAACCCCAGTGCAGTGTACTACAACAACAACATTGGAGAAGGGGTTTGGGAAAAAAAAGTTGGGGGTAAGGGGGGGCTTATACTCTCCCCCACTTTTTTTCAACATTTTCCCTTGGGGAGAATCATGGCTGATGCCGGAAAATTTTGAAGGTAGTCAGCTTTGGGTGGCAAAAAGGGTTCACAAACCTTCGCTTCGGAGAGACATTGATGGAATAGCAGGTCAAAAAAAAGGGGCTTGCCACCCTAACAGAACACTTAAATTTAAGGGCCCTCCAAAACATAGGGCAGGGAAAAACAGTGAGAGAAGACCAAATGTTTGACTAAAAAACCCCAAACCCGGCTTTTGCACTGATTTTCGGGGTTTAATGACCAGAAGGGGGAAACTTTTTAAAAAGCTTAAAAGTACCGGGGGACCCAAATTGTATCAGACCAGGGACCCAAGCCGGGAATTTAGTATGCAGGACCCCCCAGAAAATTTAACAGCACTGTAAAAATTTGTCATACCCAAATATTTCTGTATGTGTAAAATCATGGACCCGACTGCAAAATTTGGGAGAGAAGGGTACAGGGGGGTGGAGAGGGGGAGTTGCTTTCGGGGATCCTTGGCATCCCTAAAAAGGGCCCACATAAGAAAACGAAAGCGGGATAACAGAACCCAGAAAACCCATTTGGCCCCTTTATGAAAACCTTTTTTAAACGTTCTTTAAAAACGCATTTAAATTTAAATTTTTAAGGGGCATGTCACAAGACCAAAGGACTTCCCAAAGACAGTTTTAAAAAGGCATGCCCAAAGGGAGGAAGAAAGAAGGGGCAAAACCAAAGGGGAAGAGCGGGGGAGGAAAAACCTTTCAGGATGGCGGGCCCTGAAACTCAAAAAAAACCCTGAAAAAGGGGGGGAAACAGGGAAGGAAGGGAAAGGGAACTGGTTGTTGAGTCTTTGAGGGTGCCCCCAGGGTTTCCGTCGTAGGGGGGACGTTAGATAGATAGATAGATTGATAGATAGATAGAAGAAAAATTTTTTGATAGAAGATAGGTTTGAAAATTTGGTGTGGGGGAAAAGTAAAAGCGGGTTTTTTTTGCAATTGGACACTTTTTTTTTGTTTTTGTTTTTTACTTTTTGTTTGCAGACGAAACTTTTTTAAATATTGCTTTCTGATGAATTAAAAAACGGGTTTCCCCTTTTTTTGCAATTTAGTCATAAAAAATTAGGTGACGGGAAAAGTTTAAAGTGGCCCAGTTAAATTGTTTTTCCCCTGTGGGTTTAACCCGGGCTCGGGGCATAGTTCCACTTGGAGGGGGGAGGGTTTTTGGGGCCCCGGGGCCTTCAGTACAGCCCCCCAGTTCACCCAGCTGTAAAGGGGTCCCTGCCTTTTTTGGGTGGGGAAGGGTTTAAAGCGGGCGGGGGAGAGTTTGGGCCCCGCCCTCAATATGGGGCCCCCTTTAAAAAGAAAAAAGTCTCTGAGGGCCCTCACTCCCTTTTGCCCAACTTTGGGTTAGGGGACACCCTTATCCTTTACTTTAGTCAAAAATTAATAGATAAACGTTTTCATTTTATAACTTTACCAAAAGGGAAATTTTGGGGAAAATCTTTTGTTGTATTTTTTTACTTGTCCTTTAAAGCATAGGTATCTCTGTCCCGGTTTCTCTGTTCTGCCCTGTTGTCTGAAATTTCGGGTCTCTTTTCTAGGGTTTGGCCCACGCACGCGCCCCACGTGTATGTGTGTGAGCGTGTGTGTGTGTGTTTTGTGTGTGTGTGTGGGGGGTTTTCGTGTTTTTTGTGTGTGTGGGTTTTTGTGGGGTGGGGGTTTGGGTTTGTTGTGCTGCTTTGTGCGTGGTCGGGTTGTGAGTGTTTGTTTTTTGTGTGTACGTGCGTGGTACTTTTATAAAACAAAACCCCAAAATTTTGGGGGTTTTGTGTGTTTTGTGCGCGGGCGCGCTTTTTGTGTGTTTCGCACTTTGTACGTCTGTTTTTATAGTGTGATTTAGCAGTTTGCGCCAGGTGCTTTTTATGACTGTGTGCACGTGCATGTTTTGGGCTTTAGTTCAGTTTTGTAGCTTTTTGGGTTTTTGGCGGGTCTGTTGTCTGTCGTCACTCTCGGGGGGGTTTTTGTTCCCAATGATTTTCTTTAATTTTTTTTAAAAGCGGGAGAAAAAAAGAAAAATTTTTTTTCCCCCATTTTTTAATCCCTAAGGAGAGAAAGCGTTTTTTTTGTATTTAAAATCTTTTTTCCCGGTTTTTGTTTTTGGTTGTGGTACAACATAGCCCACATACGCCGCCCCTTTAATGCACTCACGCCGCACCCACACAAAATTAGCCGCACGCTCCCCAAGTAAGCACGCACGCATACACATCCGCACCCCACTCACACTGCCGCATAAACACATGTCGTAAGTTTTTGAAAACCGGGCCCCACACGCACGCACGCTTACACACACACACAATACTCTGCAAGTTTGAAAAACACGCACACAGCTTTTTTTGTTTTTAAAAAAACACGCCAAAAACATTTCACTTAAAAAATAAAAAAAAATTTACACGTGTTAATAATTTTGTTTTTTTTATATATATATATATTATATATATATATATTATAATATTTATATATTATATTTTATATATATATATAAATATATTATATATTTTTTATACATATTTTATATATATAAAATTTAATTTTTTCCCCATTCAAGTTTTAAGGGAAAAAATTAAAACTTTAAAAACGTTAGTGTTTTAATAAATTTTCTCGGGAAAACTTTAAAAGGAAAAAAAAATTAAAAAAGGGAAAAATTTCTAAAGGGCAATGAAAAGAATAACAACAGCAACAAAAAAAGAATAAAAAAAAATCAAACCTTCAGTTCTAGTTTCTTAGAAAGGCTTTGTATTTGGGATTTAAAGGAAAAGTTTTTGTCGGATTTGGGTATTTTGTTTTGTTTTGGAAAAGAGTTTCCCCAAAAATAAATGATAAGGGCCTGAGAAAGCTACCCTGGATTTTTAAAGGTCAATATAGGAAAAGGGAGGAGAAAAATGTCGAACAGGTTTTTTTGGTTGGGGGACTGAAATTTTGAAAAAGAACAAAACTTTTGAAAAGGGTAGGTCAAGCAGTGTTTTTCGTTTAAATACTGCTTTGGTTTCACTATGTTGTTTTTCTAGGGAAAAATTGATTTTCTTCTTCATTTGGGTTGTTTTTTGTTTTTTGTATGGGAAGGTCGGGGAAGAATCGCTTGGTGGAGTGACTTCGTCTGTATTTTTTTTGGGCGCTCTAGCCCCTTCCCATTTCTTTGTTTTGCGTGATTGATATGGGGGACATTTTTAATTAGGGCGGCTTTTTAGTGAGATTAAAATAAAATAAAATGTCAGTGTTGTTGCATTTGGGGCATTAGGAATTTACTTTTCGAGGTGTTGCATAGTTTGGTGTAGGGGGGGCTCCCTTTTTTAAGTTCTTTATCTAGGGTTTAAAAACCAAAAACGTGGTATTCCCACACTTGTTAAATTTTAAAGTGTTATCAAAAAAAACGGAAAACCCAAAAAGGGGAAAAAGGGTTTGATGTTTTGGGGGGGGGGGTTTTGTTTCCCATCATTTAGTTTTGTCAGGATGGGTTATCGGGAGGGTTTGAGTCAGATCACTCTGGTATTTCGTGAAACTTTGCTGGAAAACAAGTTTTTGGGGTTTTTGAATGTTGTTTTCAGTGATGAAACATTACAAAAAAGTTTAGCTGTGATTTCTGTTTTGGGAAGTTTAAAAATCCTATGTAGTTGATATAGATGCTAAAAAGGAGGTGAGCCTAAAAATTGTTTTCCTGGGGGGCTCCATAGTTTACTAAACTTTCAGTAGAGGGATTTTCCATCATAAAAGTTTTTGCACCGCGTTCTTTTTAGAATTAAATATGAATAGAAAAAACTGTATCAAAAGGGAAAGGGTTTTTCCAGGGGTAGAGCGAGAGATTTACCACAAGAATGCATGATTTGGCAATGTCAAGGGCCCCCTTTTTCCCAAAACCCAAAAAAAAAAACAGCGCCCGTGAAAAAGAGGGCTGGTTTTGATGCCCGAGAAACGCGTCACACGTTTTGATAAAACGGGTTCTTTAAGGGAAAGGGGGAAAACCTGATCGAAAATTTTGGTTTATTTCCCCCCCCCTCCCCCCCGAAAATAAGACCCAACCCAAAAAACACACACAACCCCCACACAACCCCACCCACACACACCAAAACCACCACACACCACACAAAACCCCACACACCCACACACACAACACACAAACACACACCCCTCACCACACACCCCAAAAACCCGGGAGGGGGAGAGGGGAAAAATGACAAATTCCCTTTTTTTTCAGGGGATAATTTAATAATCACTCATGGTTTCTTTTTTTTCATCCGGGTTTCCCCCGTAGGGATTTTAAACTTTAAAAATAACCCAAAAAACTTTTTACAGTCTCACGTAGAACATGGGGAAATTTCCCTTTTTAAAAAAAAACCCCAACCCCCAAACCCAAACCCCCCCCCCTCACCCGGAAAACAAACAAATAAAAGAAAACTCTAAAAACACCCCCCCCCAAACCCCCCCAAAAAAACCCCACAACCAAAAAAAACAAACAAGGGGAGAGGAAAAGAGAGAGACGGAGGGGTTAGAGAGGGAAAAGAGTGAGGGTAGAGAGAGAGAGGGGAGAGAGTTTGATGATAGTTTGATAAAATTGATAGATAGATGTAGATAGATAGATAGATAGATAGATTAAAAGATAGATAGAAAGATAGATAAATAGGGCTATTTTCTGGTTTTTCAATTTTAAATTTTTTCTGTTTCCATTTATAATTTTTCATTTTTTAGATGGGAAAAAAAAAAATTTTTAGTCTTGGGCTAAAAATTTTAAATTTTATATGCGTTTTTGGTGGTGGGTTCAGTGTAGATGTGGTTTAATTAGGCTTGCAGATATCTTTGTTGTTCTTGTTGAACCTGTATTGGTTGTTCAAAGCCATAAACTGCACTGTGGGTGGTCCAAGATGGGCGCACATCAAGTTTTTTTTTCTGCCCCTTTCTCCGTGACCTTGCCCCTTTCCCCTTTTTCCCTTTTTTGCTAAATTCAATTCCCCCGCCCAAAAACCTTTCTAGTTTTTTTTGGCTCATTTCCCCAGGGGGCGGAAGTCCACAAGGGTCCCCAACAGCCAGAGGTGGCCCTTTCAGGCTGCTGGGTCACTTTGGTGGGGGTTTTTAGTGGTGCCGGGGTTTTGACCCAACTTTCCCGGGGCCTACTTAATGCCCCCACTAACGCAGTTTTTAGCTCAGTCGCGGAAACCCGACTGAGGGGGGTCGGGCCCCCTTTGGGGTGGTGTGGGCCCAAGTCTTCCCAATGATTTCCACCCCGTTTTTCTCACTCTGGGTTTGGAGGCCCATCAGAGTCTGAAAAAAACCCCATGATCTTATGGGATTAAACCCGCGTCTTTTAGTCCGTAACCCCAAACCCCCCTGGCCAGGGCCCACTGGTGTTTCAAAATATAAGGTGTAAAATCTCCCGTAAAAAAAAATATGGCTATAAAATTTTTTCTGGCCTTTTTTCCATTTATCTGACCCGCATGAAGTCTGTTTTTGGGAAAACCAAAACCCCGGGGGGAAAAGGGGAGGAACCCCCGCTTCTCCCCATTTGGAACATCACCGAATCCTTGTGGCCGGGGAATTCCCTGAAGTCAGCAGGGCAGTTTCAGCGAAGAGCGGAAAGGGGCCATGGAGAAGGGAAAAGGGAAAGGGAAGGGGGAAAGGGGGTGTCAAAGTCAAAGTCAAAATCAAAAAAACTTTAATCCCTTTCCCTGAAGGGCCAATTACATTTCTGCAGGAAAATTTTATACACATTTTTAAAAAATAAAAAAGGGCACAAAAGGGTATTTTTTCAGATTGGTTTTTCAAAAAAGGGCCTTAAAATTTTAAAAAGTCACGAACCACACACCAAACCAACCCCTTAAAATTTTGGAAAACAACTTTAAAAACCCCCCGGGCTAAAGACATTAAAAAACTTATTTTTTCGCACGCATTTACGCGCTCGTACCACGCAGTACGTGTGGGGTGCGAACACGCCCCCTCAACCAAACCCCACCATTCCAAAACATAAAATTTTTAATGTTTTTTAAGGGCCCTTTTACTTGAGGCCAGACTTTTACACACCCCCCCGCCCCACCCCCCACACCCCACACACACATAATTTTGTATTGAAATACACTCCCTAAAAATGACCCAAACAGGCAAAAATTAAATTTTGAGAATGTTAAAAAATAGGTAGTCAACGTCATTGTCAATTTTAGAATTCGAATGGGTTACTGGCACAAAAAAATTTCTTTTTCTGTTTTTTTTTGGGTTTTGGGGCACTGAAAACGGCGTTCCGAAGGCAACATTTGGGAAATTTTTTGGGAAAAGGAAAAAAAAGAATTTTTCTGTCGGTTTTCGCTGAGTGCGGGACAGGGAAAATTGGGTAAAGTCGTCCTTGGTGATGCTGAGAAAGGGGGACCCGCGACTGCCTTTTTTTGGGAGGAGGGGTTTAACTGTGATTGGAATTTTGGTTGTCCCTTTTTTTTTTTTGGGGTCAGTTTTTGGGCATGGTTAGGGGCTACATGAGGGCGGGCCCGTCGCGCACACCCCCACAAACACACACACACGCACACTACACACCTAATTTCACAACAAACCCCACACACCCCACACACCACAACACCACAACACACACACACAACCACAAACCCCTAAAGGAAAAGGAAAAAAGGGTTGAAAGTAACTCATTTAAAATTTTAAAAAAAAAACCCCCCTTCCAAAAAAAAACAAAAAAAAAATAAATTTTCCCGCCCCCTTCCCCCCCCCCCTCCGCCCAAAAAAAGGGCCCAAAACAACCCCGAACAAGGAAAAAAAAACCCCCGGAAAAAATGATTTAGGGAGAATGGGAGGGGCGGCCCGGAAAAAAATCAGTTAAAAACCAAATTTCCTTTATAGGGAGGAAAAAACAAGCCAAACAGGAACAGGGGCCCAAATATAAACACAAAAAAGGAACAGGCCCAAATATACAACACAGCCAAACAAGGGAAAAGGCCCAAAAAAAAAACACACACAGCCAAAACAGGAAAAAGGGCCAAAAATTACACAAACAGCCAAACCCGGAAAAAAGGCCCAAATAACACACACAGCCCAAAAAGGAAAAAGGCCAAAATATACACCCCACGCCCCAAAAAGGAAAAAGGGGCCCCCCTATACACACCCCACCCAAAAAGGAACAGGCCAAACCCCTTTCACACACGCCAAAAAGGAAAACGCCCAAAAAACCGGGTCACCCAAAAAGGGTGTCTTGGTTTAACCTTTTGAGGGCTCAAAATTTAAGAATCAATTCAGCATCCCCGAAATCTTTCCGATGAGACTTAAAAACTGAGGGCCCCTGTGGGGAAAGCACCACGAGAAATTCTTTTGCACACGTTTTAAAAAAAATTCCGTTTTCCCAAGAGTTTTTCCATTGTGTGGGCCGGGGGGGAACGGTGACAAAAAAATTTTTTTCCCCAAAAAAAAAAATGCATAAAAACGGGGGCTGGATGAAAAAAAACCCCATGTTTTGCTTATTCCTTTTTCCTCGGAAAAAAAAAAAAAAAGAAAAGAAAAGAAAGCCACTTTGATAGCCACGACGCCAGTGGGATTCTCCTTTGAAAACCACGTCCCTTGCGGTTTTAAAGAAATTATTATGTTTGAAGCCAAAAGTCATTAAGTTTTAAGCCACTTTATTATGTTTTTAAGCCACTTCATTTGTTTGAAGCCAAGTCCTTATGTTTTAAGGGGAAATTTTTAATACTTCATTTGTTTTTAAGCACTTAAAATTCAATTTTGTTTGAAGCCACCCTTTATTTTTGTTTTGGGAAACCACTTCAATACCCTTTAAATTTTGGGTTTAAAACCCCCTTCATTATGTTTGAAGCCACTTCATTTGTTTGAAGCCACTTCATTATGTTTTGGGAAAGGCCCTTCAAAACTTAATTTTTGTTTTAAGGGGAATAATAATTCATTAGGGTTTAAGCCACTTCAATTCTTTTTTTATTTTGAAATCACTTCAAAAACTTCATTATGTTTTAAACCACGTTTATTATGTTTGGGAAACCACTTTATTATGTTTGAAGACACTTCATTATGTTTGAAAACACTTTATTATGTTTTTTAAGGGGAAAATTATTATGTTTGAAGGGCACTTCGTACTTTATTATGTTTTTTTAAGGGCCTTTATTATGTTTGAAGACACTTTTAGTATTTATTATGTTTTAAGACACTTCAATTTCTTTATTATTTTTTTGGAAAAAAAAACCCCTTCATTTTGTTTGAAAACCACTTCATTTTTATGATTTGTTCCCTTTTCAAGATTTTAGTTTCTATATTTAAAATTTCCCCCTTTTTTTATTTTTTTTATTATTATTTTTATGGATGATTTATGATGTTTTGAAGGGCCCCTCAAAAATTTGGGGTCAAACCTAGGCTATCGGGAATTGGGGGGGAAAGAAGAGAGAAAACCGTGGAATTTTACAATTTGGGGAAACCCCGTTTTGGGGACGCACACATGCGTGTTTAAGTATGAGGGGCGCGCGGGGGGGGGGGGGGTGAAAGGTGTTTCTGGGAATGGGGCATGCATTGTAAACGAATTTAAAAAAAAGCCATGGCAATTTAAAACCCAAAAGGGGTCAAGTCAAATCAAATCAAAAATCTTTAATCATCCCTTGAGGGGGAATTTCAAGCCGTTGGCCCAACCAAAGATACAAAAAAGCCCAAATGGCAAAAAACCCCAAAAAAAAACTAACAACTTTTTTTTTAAAAAACCCAAAAAAACCAACTTCGGGCCCGACACGGAAAATGCTTTTTCAGAGGAAAATTAAAGTTTTTTCGGAAAGGTTTCCCGGATTGTATTTCCCGGGATGGGTTTATTCGTGTCCTGCAGTGAGCGAGGGTTTAGGGGCCCTTTAATGAAAGGGCCCGTCGTTTTTAAAATTTGACGAGCCACAGGGAAAAAACCCAGAAACTGAACCTTGGGGGCTTTGAATTTTCGAAGGGGAACGCAGAAAGGGAGGTTTAAAAGGTAATTTTCGGAAAAAGGTATCGGTGATTTGTTTTTTTTTTTTTATTTTTTTTTTTTGGGGTTTGGTTTGGGGGGTGGCTTGAAATTTCAAGGGGGTTGAAGGGGCAGTGCTTGGCATGGCAGAAACAAAAGGTTTGGCCCTTTTTTGGCTTTCCCCCGTGCGGTTCCCTTTTCTGATTCGGGTCCTAAAAAATTTGGCACGGGGCTGCTGTTGGGGGCATATTTGGAATGATTGGTATGTCACTTTTAGGGGCATGGGTTTTTTAAAACCTTATCAAATATTTAAAACGTTTTTATGAATATGTTTATGGTAAAAAGTTACTTTTGATTTGTTACCCTTGGGACTCAATAGATATTTGGGGGCGTATGGAACGGGTGGGCGTTAAAGGATAGGGTTGTTGTTTGTGGAGTCTTATTTTTTTTTGGGGGGGGGGGGGGGGGGTGCGGGATAGGGGGGGAGGGGTTGCCGTTTTGTTTTGGGGGTTTTTTTTTCGGGTTTTTTTTTTTTTTTTTTTTTTGGGGGGGGGGGGGGGGGGGCCCCGAATCAAAAAGTTTTGGGGTAAAAAGGGTTTTTTTTTTTGTTAAAGGGGGTTTTTTTTTTATTTTCCCGCGGGGTTTTGGGTTTGCAAAGGGTTTATCAGTGGTGATCACTTCAGGTAAGGGCCCTTTTTGCCGGGCCGTTAAAAGGGAAGGGGGATCCCGTCTAGGATGTTGGGCTAAAAAACCCCCACACCAATTTTTTTTAAAAAAATTTTTCAAAGTGTTTTTCCCTGGGAAAATTTGGGCTATCCTCCCAAAGGCCCGAAACCCGGGGTTTTTTTTTTAACCGGGGTTTTGAAAGATGTTTTGCTGTAGCAGTACTCGGGGCCCCACCACGGCGCGGGCGCGCGCACAAAATACACACACACACAAACACAATCTTAAAAATGTGAGGTACACATCAAAAAAATTTTTCAAAGAATTCGAACAAATTTTTAAAAATTTAAAAAAAAAAACAGATGGGAAAAAACGTGCGTTTTAAATTTAAGAGGGGAGAACTTGTGCAGTGTTTCCGATTTCCCAAACGAGATTTTTAATTTTTACGCGATAATCAGGTTTTTGTTTCCCCCCCCTTCCAAAATTTTTAAAATTTTTATACTTTTTCAACAAAATTTGGGGGTTTTCTGGTAGAAAAGTTCCCTTTTTTTTACCTTTTTTTCTGTAAACTCTTTTCCTTACCTTTCTTTTCATTTTTCTCTTTGGGTTTTTTTCTGCTTTTCCCGTTTAAATTTTTCCTGCCTTTGTTTTGGGCAAAAAACTTCAAATATTTTCTTTTCATACTTTTTTGACCCTTTTTTCCAGTATTGCTTTGTTGGGTAAAACCCGGTTTTTAATAATGTTAATCAGGGATGGGCGCAGGGGTCCACTTGGGTTGTTATTTTCCCCCAAAGGCATTTTTCCCCTGTTATTTTTTTTTTGATTTTTGTGTTCTATCCCTTTTTGTTGGGTGTTTTTGTAAACCCAGGGGTTTGAATTTAAGGGGAATTTAATGGTTTTGCCGGTTTCAAACCGGACCCGGGGTTTTTGGCCTTTCTTTGTCATTCCCGGTTGTTGTTGTTGTTGGGTTTTTGTTTTTTGTTTTTTAGATTGACGGGTTAGATAGTTTTAGGAAAAGGGCGTTGATCTTTTAAAACCCGGGGTTTTCTTTTTATTGGGCTTTTTGAAAAATTGGTTTGACAGCTAGGGGGTTTATGGCCCGTTTGGGGGTTTGGGGGGGCTAAACAACCGATGGTTTTTGGAATGTATTGCCCGAGAAACAAAATTTTATGTTATATATTTTTTTTTTTAAAAAAAAAGGTTTTTAAAATTTTCCAAATACTGTATTTGAAAAAAAAAAGGGAGCGTTTTTTTTGTGAAAAAGGTCGCATGACCCAGCGGAAGGGGAAAATTTCGTCAGGGACTGTTTATGATATCCCGTTGGGCGGGCAGTGGGCGATGAATTTTTTGGCACGTTGGGGCCGGGTTTTTAAAGGGGGGTGTAACCCGGGACGCATAGGACCACCCCCAAACCACCCCCACACCCCCCACACACCACACACACACCCACCCCCATGGCACACCCCACTTATCACCCCCAAAACCCAAAAAGGCCTACAAACCAAAACCTCTCTCTCCCCCCCCTCTCTCTTCCCCCCTTTCCCTTTCTTTCTCTTTTTCCCTTTCCCCCTCTCTCTTCCCTTCCCCCAACCCAAACTCCCTCCCCTCCCCTTCCCAACTCTCTATTTCCCTTTTCTTCTTCTTCCCCTCCCCTTTTCTCTCCCTTTCCCCCTTTTCCCCCCAAATTATTTTCTGCTCTTCCCTCTTTCCCCCCCCCCTTCCCCCCCTTTCCCCCCCTCTCCTCTCTCTTTTCTCCCCTTCTTCCTCTCTCTTCCTCTTCCCTCTCCCCCCCCCTCTCTTCCCCCTCCCCCCCCTCTTCCCCCCCCTTTCCTCCCCCTCCCCCTTTCTCCCTACCCTCCTCCCCTCTCTCTCTCCCCCTCCTTTTCTCTCCCCCTTCTTTCCCCCTCTTCTCTCCCTTCCCCCCTTTCCCCCCCATTCCTCCCCGTCCCCCCCTCTCTCTCTCCCCCGTCCCTTCTCCTCTCTCCCCTCTTCCCCCTCTCCTTTTCTCTCTTTTTTCCCCTCCCTCTCTTTCTTCTCCCCCCTTTTCCCTTCTTTATAAAAAATCCCCCCCTTTTTTTCCCCCTTTCCCTTTTTTAAAAAATTTTTCCCCTTTCTTTTCTTTTTTCCTCTTTCCTTTTTCCTTCTTCCCCCCTCTTTCCCCTTCTCTTGGTTTACTGGTTTCTTTATTTAAAGGGGAAAAGAGTACCCTTTTGGGGATTTTTCCTTGTTTTTAAATGGTAAAAATTTAAAGGGAAAATTTTTTTCGGAAATTTAAAAAAGATGGGGGGTTTCCGATCCAACTTGAATTTTTTTTGAAAATGACCAAAAATAAATGTTGGAAAAAAAATTTTGGAAAAACCCTTGAAAAAAAAAATTGCATCAAAAAAATATTTTTTGGACGTGTTAAAAAACATTTTTGTCTGGGAAAAAAAAAGGGGGTTTGGGGGATTGGGGGACCAAAAGGGTTTAATGGGCCCCCAAAAACGATTTTAAAAGAAAGGTTTTTTCGGAAAAAGGCCAATAAACGAAAATTAAAAAGGGTGGTCTCTTGGGAAAAAAACTAAGGGGATTGGAGTTTTCTTATTTTAGGTTAAAAACCCCGGCAAAGGTCCCAAACCAGTTTAAAAAAATTTTAATTGGAAACAAAATCCAAAACCCATTTTTAAAAGGTGGAACAAAAAAACCCGGGTTTTTGTTTTTATTTTTTGATTTTAAAAAAAATTGGCCTGCAAAAAATTTTTTTTTTGGGGGGGGGAAGGGGTGTTTGGGGGGGGGGGTTGGGGAAGGTGGGGAAAAGGGGGTCCAAAAAAGGGTTTTGTGGGAAGGTTTTACAAAAAGGGGGGTCTATAAGGGAAATTGGGGAGGTTTTTTGGCCCGGTTTAGGGAAAAAAGAAAAAAAAGGGGTGGGTTTAAAGGGGATTTTTCCCTTTGGGTTTTTTTGGTCTTCCTTATTTGTTTACCCCTTTAGGGGCCTTTTTTTGTTCCAGGAATTATTAATTACGGCCCATTAAAAATGGGGAAAAAAGGGGAATTTAAAAAGGGGAGGTTTTTTAGTGGTTTTGTTTGGGGTAAAAAAATATGTCGTTCCCTTAAATTAATTTTTTTTCCCCTTTTTTTTAAAAAAGGGGGGTGGGGGGGGGGGGAGAGGGGGGAAAATTTAATTGAAGTAGGGGAAAGGGGCCCGAAAAAAAGGGAAACCTATTTAAAAGGGGGGTTAGTTTTTATTGTTTGGTTTTTTGGGAAAAAAAAATTTTAAAAAAAAAGGATTAAAAAAACAAGGGGCGAAAAAATTTTGCATTTTAAAATTAGTTTGGGCAAATTCCCTTTTTTAAATTCTGGTTTTTTTAAAAAATTCCAAACCGGGGGTTAGGGAAGTAGGCCAGGTTTTAGTGGGTTTTAAATAGCAATTTAAAAAAGCAGGTTTTCTCACCGTGGGTTTTTGTTTTTTGGGCAAAATTTTAAAAACCCTTTTTTCCTTCCCCAATTCCAAAACGGTTGGTTTTTGGGAACAGGCCATTTTTTTTAAAAAACTTTGGTTTTGGGGGTGGGGGAGTTAGGGGGTTTTTAGGAAAAAAGGGTTTTGGGAAAAAAAAGCGGGGGGAAAAAAGGGATTTGGGTTGTTCCGGGGGGGATTATTAGTTGGCCTTGTATTGTTTTTTGAAAAAAATAGGGCTAAAGGAAAATTTTGGGGCGGGGCCCGGGAATGGTTTTTTCAAAAAATATTTGTAAGAAAAAAAAATGGGTTTAAGGTGGGGTTTGGGGGTTTTTAAAAAAATTATTAACCATTGTGTTGGGGTGGGGGGGGTTGTGTTGTGTTTTTTAGGGGGTTTTTCCCACGCTTTTATGTGTTTGCGGCAACGAAAATCTATGGAAAAAAAGGGGGTTATAATGTTTAATGCCTTTTATTTCTTAAAAACCCCCCTAAACCCTTTTTTCCAAAAACCCCCCCCAGTGGAACTAAGGAAATTGGTAAAAACAGAAGCCTGGGAAAAAGGGAAATAGATTTTGGTTTTTTTTTAAAAAAATGGGGGGCTAAAAAAAAAGGGTTGGAAAAAAAAAGGGGGGGAAAGGGGGACCAAACTTTGGAAAAGGGTTTTGGGCCCAAAAAAGGGGTGGGTTTTTTTAAAAAAAAAAGGGGGGAAAACCCAAAAAGAAAAAGGGGGGGGAAAAAAACCCAAAAAAACGATTGGAAAAAATTTAAAAAAATGGTGGGGAAAGGGGAAAAAAAGGGAAAACAAAGGAAAATTTGGTGTGGGTGGGGGGGTTGGGGGGGGGGGTGATGGGGGGAAAAAGGGGAAGGGTTAAGGGAAAAGGCATAAAGAAAAAAAGAAGGGTTTTGGGGTTCTTCCTTTCAATTTCCTTTGGGCCTTTTGCAAAAAATTTAAGTTTAAAAATGATGAAGGTTTTGAAAAAACCCCAAAATTGGAACGAAAAAATGAAAAACCCCCGGGGAAAAAAACAAATTTTTTTTCAAGATTAAAAAACCCCTTAAGGGCGGGAATGGGTTAAAAAAAAAGCAAAGAAAGGCTTTAATTTTAACGAAAAAAGTTGAAACCCCAAAAAACCCCCCCCCCTCCTTCCCCCCCCCTCCCCTTCTTCCCCCCCCCCCCCCCCCAAAAAAAACCCCCCAAAAGTTTTTGGAAAGGGTTTTAAAAAAAAAACCCTAACCAAAAATAAAAAAAAAATTAAAAATTTTTTTTTCCCCCTTTTTTTCTTCCCCCCCCTTTTTAAAAAATTCCCTTTTTCCCTTTCCCCCCCTTTCGGAAAAAAATTTTTTAAAAAACCCCCCAAACCCCCGGTTTTTTCCCCTTTTTAAAAAGGGTTAAAAACCTATAATAAAACTTCTTTTTTTTTTCAAACTCCCAAAAAACCAAAAAAAAAACCAACTCAAAACAAAAAAAAACTCCCCCAAAAACCCCCCCCCCCCCCCCCCCCCCCCCACCCCAACCCCCTCCCCCCTTTTTCCCCTTCCCCCATTTCTTTCCCAAATTTCCCCTTTGAAACGCTTAAAAGGGCCCCCAAAAATTATTTTTTCCCCCAAATTCTTCCCCCCCCCCCCCTCCCCCCCCCTCTGTAAAAAATTTTCCCCCCTTTTAAAACCCTTTCGTAAAACCTTTCCTTTTTTCCCTCTCCCACCCCCAAGGGGTTTCCCAAGAAGGGTTTTTAAACCAATTCAAAAAAAACTCATTTTTTCCTTCCAAAAACACTTTTCAAAAACCCCCAAAACCCCCACCAAAACAACAAAACCCACAAAAACAAAACAAAACACACCACAACAAAAAAAAACAACCCCACAAACACACCACCCAAAACCCAAAAACAACACTTTTCAACACAAAAAAACACACCAAACCCAAACAAAAACACACTTTTAAAAACCAAACAAAAAGGAGGCCCCCAAAACAAAGTTCCAAGGGGGGCAATTTTAAACCGGTAAGGGCTCTTAAAACTTTTTAAAAAAAAAACCTTTAAAAAGTTTTTGACCCCATCCCAAGGGTTTTTGGACAAAACCCGGCACCCACACCACAACCCATGGGCCCCCCAACGAGAAACCGGAGACGGGAAGAGACAAAACCTTTAAACACCATTTAAATAAGAACAAACAGAAGGGCCCCAAAAAACACACCAAAACACAAGGCAACAAACACATCCAACACCAAAAGGGGCCGGGGGGACAAAATTTTAAACCAAGTTTTTTCCCCGGAGGCAGCACTTCCAAACTTTCCCAAAGGGGGGGCCGCACCTTTTTAACCCCGAAGGGTTTTGCGGGAGACCGGATCCTTTTAAAAGCCAAGGTTAAGAAAACGGATCTTTAAAACATTTTCCGAACCGACTTTAAAAGCAAAGGCCGGCGCACCTTTGAAAAATTAAAAGGGGGACAAACCCCCCCCTTTTAACGCTGGCGGCTGAAAATTTAAACCCAAAGGTTCCAACCCGGGGGAAACACCTTTAACAACCAAAGGGAACAGGGAGATTTTAACAGGGGTTCAAAGGTTTAAGCCCTTTTAACCACGGTTTGGGCGGCCCTTAGTTTTTAAACAAAAAACTTTCTTTTAAACCATTATAAACTCGGGACCACAAAAATTTTTTCCCCCCCCCCCTTTTTGGGTTCAACAAGGGGAACCCACCACACAAAAACCCCCCAGGCAACAACACACGGGGAACCCCGCAGGGGGGGCACACAGGAGACCCAACCCCACCCCCGGGACCCAACCCCACATGGGAAACCCCCGCATCACACAAAACCCCAAAACCCCCCACAGGGACCCCACAGGGGGGCAAAAAACAAAATGTTTTTCCGCGGGGGGTGCCCATGGGGAAAAATTTTTCTTTTCCTTTTGGGGTTTTTTTGGGCACACAGGTTTGCTTTCCCTGGGGGTGTTTTGTAGCACTGGGTTTTTCCCCTAAAATGGGGGTAAACCCCTTTAAGGGCCTTTAGGTATGTAGGCTGGGGGTTTTTTCTCCGTAAGGGGTTGATGACATTTAGACCAAAATTAAAAATAATTTGGTTTCTTTTCACTTTTTTAAACTTTAAAAAAAAGGCATTTTTGGGGGGGGGGCTGGTTTTGGAAGGGGTTGGGTTTGGAGCAGGGGAAAATCCCACCCCCTTTTGCCGGGTTTGGGCCGCTGGAAATTGCCCAGGAATTAAAAAGCCTGGGGTTTTAACGGGAGTCCAAAACCCCTCCTTTTTGTGAAGTAGGCCCCAAAATGGTTTTTTTTCCCTTTTTCCCGTGGTTTTTAGTTTTTGGTTTTTCCCCCGGTTTTAGGTCCCCCCCACCCCGGTAAAAAAATTTTTCCCTTTTGTGGTTAAGGGTTTAACAAAGGGTATAAAATTTTTGGCTGTGGGGGCCCCACCGGGGTTATGTTTTCCTTTGGTGGGGTTAGGGAAAAATGGTTATTTCCCTGTTTTTTTAGGGGTCACAAGGATTTTTCTCCTGGGGAGGTTTTGTGTTGGCCCCCAAAATTAGAATTCCCCTTTTCAATTCCCAAAAGGTTCCCCAAAACAAGGTACTTTTTTTCCTTCAAAAATTTTTTGAGGCCAACAATGGTTTAATTTGGGGTTTTTTTTAATTGGTTTTAATCCCAAAAATGGGGTTTAAAAAATTTCTCCCGTAAATTGTGGTTTGGGTCACCCCCTTTTTATTAATTTTTTTCTTTAAATTTTGGGCAAAAAGGGAAGGGTTTCCCCTGCGTGTTGGTCAACACAAGGATGTTTCTCCCTGTAAAATGGAGGTCCCTTTGGGTTATTTTCCCTTTTTTTGGGGGGCCCCCAACATTGGTAAGGTTTTTCCCCCGGGCTGTGTGGTGGTTAGGGGAAAGAACCCCCCATTGGGATGGGGTTTTTCCGCAGGGGTGGTCACATGTTGTTTTACCTTGGCCAAAATGTTTGGTGGGAAAAACAAAAATGGATAAATTTTTCCCGCATTGTTGGCAAAGGATTTTTTTCTTTAAAATTTTTTAAAAGAAAAGGTTGGATTTTGGCAAAAAAGGGTAATTAGGAAAAATTTTCCGGGGGAAAACAAAAAAATAAAAGGGGTTTGGGAAATTCCCGCACATTTTATTGGGGGATTTTAAAAATTCCATTCCCCGGGGTTTTGAGGGAGGTTTGGTTTTTGGTTTTTAAAATTTTTGGGGCCCCGTGGGTTTTAGTCCTGGCAGGGGGTTCACCTGGGAAATTTACCTTTCCCCCGATTGGGGGTTTTAAATTTGGGCCCAATTTTACAAAAAGCCTTTTGGAAAGGGACCCGTCCAAAACCCCTTTTCCCCTTTTTTGAAGCTAGGGGGGGGGAGAAATTTTTTTTGGTTTTCTTGGGGGAAAAGGGGTTTTCTGTACGTTTGGGCTTTTGTTTGTTCACGGCCCCTTTTAGGTTCCCCCTTCCCCCCAAAAAACCTTTAAAGGGGTTCCCTTTAGGGGGGAAAAATACCCCAAGGGGGTTGGGAAGGGGCCACCGGGGTCCACAATATCAGGGCCCCCGCCCTGCCCGGGGGGCCCCCGCCCGAGGGGCCCCTTGGTGCTGGGTGCCTTTGGTGGTGTTAGTAGTCTGACTATTTTCCCCCGCAAAATTTTGGGGGGAAAAAGGAATAACTTTGGGGCCAATTAATTTAAAATTACCACACAACTTTTTTTTCCCCCCAAATTTGGGGGCCTAGGGGGAACCTTTCCCCCAAAGGGGCCGGCCCCCTTTTTGGGGGCTTTTTTGTTTTAAAGGGAAACCTTTTCTAAAAAAATTTTTGAACCCGGGCAATGGGCTCCTTTTCGGGGCTTTTTTTTAATTTTTTATAAACCCCGGGGTGGACAATTGAAAAGGGTTGGAAATAAAGGAAAGGTGGGGGGGGTGGGGGGGGGTTTTGGGGGAAAATTGGGAAAGGGTTGGAAACCCCCACATTAAAATTTTGGGTTTTTAAACCCCGGGAAAAAATTTTTTTAAAAAACTTTTTTTTTTTGCTTGGGAAAATTTTTTTGGGGGGGTTTTTTAGTTTTTAAAAACCCCCCCAAAAATTAATTTTTTTTTAAAAAATTTTTGGGGAAAAAAAAACCCTTGTTTAACCCCCCCCCCTTTTTGGGGTTTTTTTTTTTAACCCCCCTTTTTGGGGGGGAAAAAAAAAAAAAAAAAGGGGGAAAATTGGGGGGAAAATTTTTTTTTTAAAATTTTTTAAAAAAAAAAAGGGGAAAAAGGGGGGCCGGGAAATTAAAAAAGGGTTGGGGGAAAAAAGGGGGAAAAAAGGGGGGGGCCCCCCCCCCCTTTTCCCGCAAAAAAAAAAACCCCCCCCCCAAAAAAAAACCCCCCCCCCCCAAAAAAAAAAAAACCCAAACCCCAAAAAAAAAGGGGAAAAATTTTTTTTTTTTGGGGAAAAATTTTTTTTTTTTGGGGGAAATTTAAATTCCCCCAAAAAATTTTCCCCAAATTAAAAATTTTTTTAAAAAAAACCCCCCCCAAAAAAACCCCCCCCCCCCCCCCCCAAAAAAAAAAAAAAAAAAAAACCCAAACCAAAAAAAACAAGGGGGAAAAAAAAAGGGGGAAAGGGGGAAAAAAGGGGGGGGGGGAAAAAAAAAATTTTTGGGGGGGAAAAAAAAAAAAGGGGATTAAAAAGGGGTAAAAAAAAAAAAGGAAAAAAAAAAGTTCCCTTTTTTTTTGGGGGGGTTTTTTTTTTTTTGGGTAGGGGGGGGAAAAAAATTTTTTGGGGGGGGGTTTCCTTTTTTTTTTTTTTGGGGGGGGTTTTTTTTTTTTTGGGGGGGGGGTTTTTTTTTGGGGAAAATTTTTTTTGATTTTAAGTTCCAAACGCCGACCACCACTTCCCGATTTTCTTCTTGACAGGCATTTAACTTTTGGGGGCCTTTTTTTTTTTTCTTTTTTCCTCCCTTTTTCCCCAAAAAAAAATACCAAAAAACAACCAAAAAACCCAAGGGGGGAAAAAAAAGGGGGAAAAAAAACGAGGAAAAAAACAGTAGGGAAATAAACAAAAAGTGACAACAATAAGGGAAAGATGAAAACAGTACAGCGAAAGATGAAAACAGTACGGCGAAAGGTGACAACAATAAGGCGAAAGATGAAAACAGTACGGCGAAAGGTGACAACAATACGGCGAAAGATGAAAACAGTACGGCGAATGATGAAAACAATACGGCGGAAGATGAAAACAATATGGCGGAAGATGAAAACAATACGGCGGAAGATGAAAATACTGCGGAAGGTTAAAAGAATATAGCGGACGATGACAACAGTAATTACGGCAGAAGCTGAGAGCAATTATTATGGCGGAAGATGAAAACGATATGGCAGAAGATGTAAACAATAATGGCGGAATATGTGAACAATAATTACGGCGGAAGCTAAAAAAAGTAATTATGGCGGAATATAAAAAGATGGCGAAAGATTAAAACAAATATAGCGGAAGATGAAAACAATAATCATGGCGGAAGATGAAAACGGTATATATGACTGGAGATAAAAACAATATGGCGGAAGATGAAAACAACGGAAGATGAAAACAATATGGCGAAAGATGAAAATAACATTGCGAAAAATGAAAACAATATGGAGAAAGATGAAAAAAAAAACCAAGACCATGAAAAGAACATGGCGGATGATGAAAAGAACATGGCGGATGATGAAAAGAACATGGTGGATGATGAAAAATATGGCAAAAGATGAAAACAACGGAATATGAAAACAATATGGCGGAAACAGAACACATCAGCAAGGAGGAGAACATTACCGTGACGGAGTTAAACATCAGTAAAAGATAGACATGTGTCATGGCGCAAAGAAAGTTTAGGGGGGAAAGCAGTTTGCAAAAAAGAAATAAAAGTAACTTGCTCCAAAACTACACATTTATAGAAACAAGACAGGACTAACTCGAAAGTTGATGTGAATACAGCATTGATCACGGGCTAGAGCGTTTACAGTTGAAAGTCATCTGAAGTGAAGGACCAAGCTGGTTTATCTGAAGTGTGTCTTTCATGGCATTATTAAGATAGTAGATCTCTATGACCTGCAAAATTCAAATAATCCAGTATTAGTGAAAACGTTTTAGGCAAACTATCATAACTGTATTACAAGCAAAATGAAAATTAATAGCATGAGCAATTTAAGTTTTTATCCAGATTTTTGTTCAGATTTTTGGGTAGAATTTTAAAAAAAATCTTGACCCCCACTCAGTCCGAAAGAAAACAATCAAAAGTATTATCGCAAAGTATGGAAAAATGAAAATGTAGGATTGCAGCACACACTAGAACAATAAACAATCCCAGGATAATGTACTTAGTTGTCCTACGTTCTAGAACGCATACCTATATTTCACACTGTAGAAGTTACTGCTCTGTACTTGAGGTCCACATGAAAGCAAGCATTAATTATTGAAAGAGAAAGATCGAGTGTAGGGAGATGAGGAGAAGGAAGTTGTTTCAGTGAAAAGAGATTTTTAGAGCACCATAACAAAGATGCCCCTGCCCTAAAAAAGGGAAATAAAAGTGCTCTACAAAAAATGGGGAGAGGAAAGCAATATTTGTCGTTAAGCTGAAAGCAGGGAATTACTGTATTTGCAAAAACTAAAACAGAAAGGAGAGATTTATTTTTAAACGCTTTTTGTAGTTGAATTTTTGTTTGTTTTCGTTTTGCTATGAAAAGAGACCTAATACAGCACCAAAACAACTCCCCATGAAAAAATTACAGAAAAGAAAAAAAACAGAAAAAAAGAGCAAAGGACAAAACTAAAATGATGGCGCTACCCAGACCCCAAAAGGAAGGAAACCATGCTGGTGGCCAGTGTACAAATAAAACAGACACGTGAAAGTGTTGCTGTTTTCAGTAATATAAAACGGTAAATGTGTTTAGGTCAACTGAAAATTGTTACCTAAGCGATGGGTGCAGGTGCAATGTGGTTTTCCAGCATGCATTTGTATCTTAAAACTTTTTTTTTCGAGAGCGGAGGAGATCACTTATAAAAAAACATAGCTTGTAATTTGGCTTAAAAAACAAAACAACAAACTACACTCTTATTCTGAAGCTGAGGAGGTTGTGTATGTCAGCAGGAGTGGTAAAAGACAGAGGGTACTGCAGACAGAGCTCAGTGAAGGGGTGCCAGCACTGTTATAATACCATTGTATGTTTGCACTGTGGCGTAAAGGATATGAAGATTTCATAGTGCAACTCGAGCTTCTTCGAAATATGATGTAAAGCATAGGCACTGTAGAGATACCAGAGAGAGAGAGAGAGAGAGAGAGAGTGTGTGGTGGTGTAGTGTGCAAAGTCAAAAGTCTGTGTTGGTGTGAGAGAGAGAGGGAGGGAGAGAGAGAGAGAGAGAGAGAGGGGAGAGAGGGGGTCTGTGTCAAAGTCAAAAGTCTGTGAGAGAGAGTGTGTAAGAACATGGTGGGGGAGGGGGGGGGGGGGGTCAGCTGATTTTGTAGGAGAGGGAATTAAGGAAAAGGGTGATTCGGGGGACGGGATAGAATGTGCATGTTCAGATTAGAGGAAAATGAAATGAACAGGGCCGGCAAAGAGTTTTTTCCCTATCATCTGTGTTCAGATCTGTTAAGGGTGGCCCTGGAGGGTTTTCAATGGGACGTCTTTTAAAGTGTTTAAGTCAGCTCAAGCCGAATGGCACGTTTAAAGGGACGCAAGTCCTCCTTTTATTCCCAGGTTCTTTTATTCCTTTTAATTCCTTTATTTTAGCTGGTCTTCATACACACTATGTGTGGAAAGGCGAAGTTTTTTCCCTTTACATTAAGTCGAAGTTGTTCTTTTGGTATTATTTCTTTAAACAGGCGCAGGTTGTTTAGCTAAAAAAAAATGTTTTCTTTGGGATCGTTTTATTTTAAACAGATTCAAGTTGTTTTTCAATTTTTTTAAACAGACGCAAGTGGTTTAACAGAAAACGCTCCTTTCTTGGGTTTTTTTTCTTTGACAGAAAGGTTCTTTTTTTGCTACTGTTTTTAAACAGGGTGCAGGTTGTTTAGCAAGAAAAGATTCTTTTTGTTTGTATTTTGAATGGGTGCAGAACGTTTTAGCAGAAAGGTTTCATTTTCGGTATTGTGTTTTTCAAAATATTTGCAGGGTTTTTTTGTTTTTAGTTTTACAAAACAACAGGGTTTTTTGTATTATGTTTAAACTGGCGCAGGTTGTTTAACAACAACAAATAAACATTTAAAAAGTCTCGCTGAAAGGATTGAAAATGTGAGAAAACAAAATTCAAAACCAGATCCTTCGAAATGATCTTTAGCATTGGTAGGAGAGGTAATCTGTAATTTGCACAGGGCTAGATACCATGGTGTCTATATGCCGTTGTGTCCACATGCATTCAGACGTACAGACAAACCAACCGACCAACCAGCCGACCACCCCTTCCCCCTTGCATGCTAACTGTTGATACTAACCCTAACGCTAACACTAACCTTGTTCCTAACCCCAGCCCCACATGTGGACACACAGGCAGTTAGGTACCGTGGGGACAAGCTAACGCAGCAGAAGACGTTTTTCTTGGCAAGGCTTAAAGCCACACCAGGACGTGCACCTTCTATGAAAGGTGCAACTGAATCGGGACTTGAACCTTCTATGAAAGGTGCAACTGAATCAGGACGTGCACCTTCTATGAAAAGTGCAACTGAATCAGGACGTGAACCTTCTGTGAAAGGTGCAACTGAATCGGGACGTGAACCTTCTATGAAAGGTGCAACTGAATCAAGACGTGAACCTTCTATGAAAGGTGCAACTGAATCGGGACGTGAACCCTTTTATGAAGGTGCAACTAATCAGAACGTTGCCACCTTTATGAAAGGTGCAACGAATCAGGACGTGCACCTTCTATGAAAGGTGCAACTGAATTAGACTTGCACCTTTATGAAAAAGGTGCAGCTGAGCGTGTCAACTTGTCTCCCTGAGCTTACACCACTCTTCCGTTTCGCGAACTTCAAACGCAGGTGCAACTGTTGGGTCTATCCATCGTGTAAATGAGGGCAACGAAGGTAAGTTCAGCATCTCTTTTGATGAAAATCATCGTTTTGTTTTTTTTAGACATTTTTCGTTCTGAAAAGGGGTTTTGTTTACAAGCAAACCATTAAAAAATTTTGGTAAACAAATGATAGGCTCAGACCAGTTTTAGTGGTAAGTCATGACAGCTCCAGACACAAAAGATTTTTCAGGAGACAGAGAGTTGGGTTAGGGTAGATTGTTTCTTAGTGCATGATTAGGGAAGAAAGGGTTGGTTGCGCGCGATGTGGGGTGTGTGTGTTTGGTGTGTGTGTGTTTTTGGGTTTGGGGGTGTTGAGAGGAGAGAGGGAGAGGTGTGGAGCAACATCATTTTTGTAGTAAGGTGGCATTGGAAAAGAAAAATCGACAAGAAAGGAGCATTTGAAAAGGGAGATAATAACGAGATGTTAAAAAGGGAGTAATTATAGATCATCAACGGAATAGGGAAAAACATATGGCAGCTTTGTGTGTGTGTGTGTGTGTGTTTTTTTTGTATGCGCGCACGCACGCGCGCCACAGGCAAATCAGTACAATGGTATGCTTACCACTGTATGTGTGCATTGTCACAAAGTACAAGTGTAAACATACCAATGTGTGTGTGTGTGTGTGTGTGTGCGCGCGCGCGTGCGCGACAGGCAAATCAGTACAATAGTATACATAGCACTGGCATACCCAATCACAAATACGAGCAGATGTAAGGCCATCACACAATTTGTGCGTTTTGTAAGTTGAAAATGCACATGCCGAAATGGTGGATGCTATTCGGATTTTTGTTAGTGTGTCGGAATTTTTTTCAAAAAATCAAAACCTGGCTGATGTTTAACCAAACCCGCCCTTTTTCAGGCGAAAAAAACCCAATTTGGGCTTTGGTTTTGTGCATCAAAATTTACAGAAACAAATTAACACTAAAATATATTACTTTAGACAAGTCCAAAAGTTTTTATTTTTTATTTCCCATTTTTTTGGAAAATGTGTTTTTGAAAAAAGGGGGTTTTTTCTGATTTTTGGTTATAATTTAAAAAAATAATAATGAGATTTAGTGCGCTGAAACTTGTAAATAACAAAACAAAGCGCTGCTTCAAACGATCACACACATGCCCCGTCCACAAATATTAAAAAAACAATATCAAAAATTTGCGTGCGTAATTTTTTAAAAAAACTTTATCGGGGAAGTTTGTGCTTGGACAACACAATATAGTTCATTTGCTTTAGTGGAAAATTCAGTTATTAAAAGGATAGGTGTGATATGGATTTTAGGTGCTGGGGTGGGTGTTAACGATTTAAAAAAAAAATTGTATCACCAAAACTGGCGGTTGTTAATCCAGCACAAACATTGGGGATCTCCTTTTCTTTATAATAAATTATTGGCGCTCTGTAACTTTTACCTGTGTGTGTCCATTTTAAAAAATTCCATCAAAAAACAAGCTGCTGCTTAAGAAGCAGAGAAGTTGCCCATTTGCATTTTTAAAAAGAAAATGTTCTTAGCCTAAAAGACGGGTGCTCTGTTATGTTTTGTTATCCTGTGTGTAGTTTTTATCTTAAAATTATCATTTTATGACCAAACTAGGTCTGTTTAACCAGCAAAAAGTTAGCCATTGTTTTAAAAAAAAATGTTTATTTGTTTAGTAGAATGAAAATAAAATTTAGCCAACGTCCCTAGTCGTCAAGGTCTTTTTTATTTGGGGGCCCAATTTTGAAATTTTTACAGGAGCAAGTTACCGAACTATGACCGAACTTTGCAGGAGCAAAATTCGGGAAATATAAGAAGTTACCCACTATAAGGTTTTCCAACTTTTCGGAGCAAAATTACCGAATATAAGAAATTACCGAATATGAAGGGGGAAGTTACGAAACTATACAAGCAGTTACCGAACATGACAGGAGCAAGTTACCAAAATAGAAAGGGTAAAATTACTGAAAAGGGACAGGGGGAATTACTGAACTAGTCAGGGGGCAATTTCTGAATATTACGGGGGAGCAACTGTGATCTATTACCGAAAAAAATTATTTTAACCATTCAGGAGAAAGTTACTGAAAATGTTACAGGAAAAAAAGGAATGAACTTTACAGGGCAAGTTACTGAAATTTTAAGGGAAAGACGAATATTAGGAACAAGTTACCCAAATATTATAGGGGCAAATTTCCCAATATTCAGGGGCAAGTTACCCCAATATGAACATCAGTGTGGGGAAAGCGGAAAAAGCATCACCACGGGGAGAAGAAAAGAAAATTTAAATAGTGAAGCTTAAAAAAATGGTTTAAACAAGAGAAGGAACTAATATAAAGGAGGATAAAAAAAAAATGAACATGTGAAGGGCTAAAAAGAAAGCTCCGCATAGGAGAAGCTTAATAAACAAAAATGATGAAAAATGGGAAAGGGGAAAGAAAAATTTAGGGGGTGGAGAAAACCTAACCCGGTGGAGGAGGACAGAAATACCAACATGGCGAAAGTAGAAACCAAAATACAAGGCGGAGAAGAGACGCACATGGGGAAAGTAGAAACAAAAACAAGGGGGAGAAAGATCAGACAACATGGGGGAAAGAAGAAAACAAACTACAAAAAAGGGAGAGAAAGTACAGACAACTGGGGAAAGAAGAAAAAAAACCACAACAGGCGGAGAAAAATCAGACAAATGGCGAAAGAAAAAACAACTACAACAAAGGGAAAGGAAGATACGACAAAGGCGAAAGAAAAAACAAACTACAACACGGCAGAGAAAAGATACAGACAACATGGGGAAAAAAGAAACAAACACAACACGGCAGAGAAAGATACAGAAAATCAAAGAAAAACAAATACTGGCGGGGAAAGATAAAACAACATGGCGAGAGAAGAAACAAACTACAAAAATGGCAAGAAAGATAAGACAACATGCCCAAAGAAGAAAAAAACCCAAAAGGAGGGGAAAAAATTTTCAGAAAACATGGCGAAAGAAAAAACAAAACAACACGCAGGAAATATACAACAAAATGGCGAAAAAAGAAACAAAAATAATGGCGGGGAAAGATACAGCAACATGGCGAAGAAAAAACAAAACTACAAACGGCAGGAAAATCAACAACATGGGGAAAGAAAACAAAATACATGGCGGGGAAAAAAAGACAACATGCGAGGAAAAAAAACTACAACAGCGAGAAAGATACAGCAACATGCCGAAAAAAAAACAAAAAACTGGAGGAAAAAGATACAGAAACAGGCGAAAAAAGGAAAAAAACTACAAAAAAGACAAAAATTCAGACAAAATGGGGAAGAAGAAACAAACACAACAAAGGGGGAGAAAATACAGACAAATGGGGAAAAAAGAAACAAACTACAACAAGAGGAAGATGAC
The DNA here is from genome assembly GCA_028751875.1 of Rapana venosa. NCBI lineage: Eukaryota > Metazoa > Mollusca > Gastropoda > Neogastropoda > Muricidae > Rapana > Rapana venosa. The sequence continues at coordinate 599,253 of CM054142.1, forward strand.
AAAAGGGGAGATAAAAAAAAAAATGGGGAGAAAGATACAGCAACTGGCGAAAGGGAAAAACAAACTACAACATGGCGAGGAAAAATACAGACAACATGCGAAAATAAGAAAAACAAACAACAACAAGCGGGGAAGTACAGAAACATGGTGAAAGAAAAACAACTAAACAAGGGGAGAAAGATACAGACAGGCGGAAAAAGGGAAAAAAACTACAACAAGGCAGAGAAAAATTTCGACAACATGGCGAAAAGAACAAAATACAACTGGCGGAGAAAAATCGACAAAGGGGAAAAGAAAAAAACAAATACAACATGGGGGAGAAAAATACAGACAACATGGGGAAAGAAGAAACAAACTACAAAAAGGGAGAGAAAAATACAGCAACAGGCGAAAGAGAAAAAACTAAACAAGGCAGAAAAAAAGATACAGAAAAATGGGGAAAAAAAGAAAAAACTACAACAAAGGGAGAGAAAGTACAGACATGGTAAAGAAGAAAAAAACACAACATGGGGGAGAAAGAAAGACAACAGGGAAAAAAGGAACAAATTTCATGGGGGAGAAAAAACAGACAACATGGCGAAGAAAAACAAAATACAAAGGCAAGAAAATCAACAACATCCCAAAAAGAAACAAAAAAACATGGGGGAAAAGTACAGACAAAAATGGGAAAAAAGAAACAAATAAAAAGGCAGAGAAAAAAAACAGACATGGTGAAAGAAAAACAAATAAAACAAGGAGAGAAAGACGACAAATGGACATAAAAAAACCCCCCCTACACACGGAACAAACTCAGCATTGCATAGCAAGAATAGAGGGAACGGTGAAAAAATTAACAAAACTGCATACACCGGGGGGAATTTAGAATAAGAACACATAGTGTTATTTAAATTTTCCTCGAAAAAAAGGAATAAAAAAGTAAAAAAAAAAAAAAAAGAAAAGAAAAAAACAAACCCATAAGATGGCGAGGAAAAAAAGCAACAAAAATACCTCTTCATAAAAAAGAAAAACTCCAACAAGTGGCTGCAAAAAAAAAACTTTTGGGGAGAAAAAACAAACTACAACGAAACGGTAAACAAAGTTTTCAAAAAACCTTAAAAAAAAAAAAAATAAAAAAAAAATTTAAAAAAACATTTAACCCGGGGAAAAGAAAAAAACTACAACATGGAAAAGAGAAAAAAAAAACTCAAAATGAGGGGGACAGAAAAAAAACCTACAAAATGGGAAAAAAAAAAAAATAACCCCCATGGGAGAGAAAGAAAAAAAAACTATACCTGGCGTAAAAGAAGCAAACTACAAAATAACAGGATAGGGAAAAAATTCAACAGGCGGAGATAGAAACAAAATCAAAGATGGTACAAAAAAAAACAAAATCAAGATGGGAGAAGACCGAAACTAAAAATGGGAGGGAAAAAAACAAAACTAACACACCGCAAAGAAAAAAACTCAACCCGCAAAAAAAAAAACAAACTACAAAACCCGCAAAAAAAAACAAAAAAACCGCAAAAAAAGAAACAAATACAACACCCCAACGAAACAACTACAAACCCAAAGAAAGAAAAAAAACTACAAAAACCGCAAAAAAAAAAAAAAAGCAACACCCCAAAAAAAAAAAACAAAACCGCCCCAAAACAAATTACAAACCGCAAAGAAAACTACGCACTGCAAAAAAAAAAACTACATCCCCCCAAAGAAAAACAAACTCAACACCGCAAAAAATAAAAACTAATCACCGCAAGAAAAAAAATCAACATGGCAGAAACGAAAAAACTACAAAATGGCGGAGAAAGAACTACAGCTTGTGGGGAAAAAAAACAAACACAAAAAAGGCGGAAAAAGGACAAAAACATGGGAAAAGAAACAATCCCAAGGAAAAGAAAAATATGTGGTGGGAAAGAAAATGCAAAAAGCTGAGAAAGAAAAACATGGCGGTTGAGAAAAAAACTTTGCGGAGAAGAAGAAAAAAAACAACTAATCATAAAGAATAAAATCGAAATAAACATTTCGAAAAAATCTAAAACGCGGTAACAAACAAAAAAAACCCCTGGTGAAAAAGTTAAACTACAACATGGGGAAGAAACAAAAAACAACGTGGATAAAAAAACAAAAAATCAACATGCCCTTTGAAAAAAGAAAGTACAACGGCGGGGGAAAAAAAAAACAAAATATTAGGCGAGGAAAAAACAAAGACAGAGAATAGCAAAAAAAATTGCTGGGGAAAAAAAATACAAACACAAGGGAGGGAAAAAACAAATACAAGATGGAGGGGAAGAAAAAAGCTATAACGGGGGATAAAAAAAACTGCAAAAATGCGGAAAAGACCAAACTTTAAATTGGCTCGAAAAAAAACACACAAAACATGCGGAGAAAGAAAAAAACTACAAAATGGCGGAGAAAGAAACAAATCCAGCTGGGAGAAAGAAACAAACTCAACATGGCGGAGAAAGAAACAAAAATACAACATGGCGGAGAAAAAAACAAAATACAACTTGCTAGAAAATATAAGCTACCCATGGTGGAGAAGGAAGTAAACAACATGGGGGAAAAAAAAACCCCAATTGGGAAAAAGAAAGTGGGAAGAAAAACTACAATATGCGGAAAAACTACAACATTAGGGGGAAAAACCCAAAATAAAATAGAGGAGAAATAAATAAATGAAATGTGATGAAAAAAACAAAAACAATGGGGAAAAAGGAAACTACAACTGGCGAGAAAGAAACAAAATACAACATGGAGGAGAAAAACATAAACAACGTGGGGGAGAAACAAATCAAAATGGCGGGAAAGAAATACAAAATGGCGGAGAAAGAAACAAAAACTAAAAAGGCGGAAAAAGAAACAAATACGCATGGGGGAGAAAGAAAAAAAATACGCGGCGGAGAAACAAACTACAGCATGGCGGAAAACAAACTGCAACTGGCGGGGAAAGCACTACAACATGGCGGAGAAAAAAACATCTACAAAAATGGCGGAAAAAAACAAAAATACAAAATGTGGAAAAAAATACAACCGGCAAAAAAAGAAACAAACTACAACACGCGGGGGAAAAAAACTACAACATGGGGAGAAACAACAAATGGCGGACAATCTAAACAGGGAGAGAAGAAAAAAAAAATGGCTGAAAAGAAGAAATACAAAATGGGGGGAAAGAAGCAAACACAAAATGCGGAGAAACAAACAAACACAAAAATGGGGGAGAAAGAAACAAATAATTGGGAGAAAAAACAAACTACAAAAATGGCATAAAAGAAACAAATTCAACATGGCGGACAATCTACAAAATGGGTGAGAAAGAAACAAAAATACAACTGGTGGCGAAAGAAAAAACAACATGGCTGAGATAGAAACACTTCAAACATGGGGGGAGAAAGAAACAAGATCAAAAATGGAGTGACAGAACAAACTCAAGGGGGAAAAGAGAAAAAAGGGAAAAAATATGGCCCAGAAAGGAAACCCAAACACAACATGGCGGGGAAAACAAACCAAAAGATAGCGGGGAAAAAAAAACTAGAACATGACGGGAAAAAAACAAACATACTACAAAATCGCAAAGAAAGAAACAAAGTACAAACGGCAGAGAAAAACAAAGTACGAATTCAAGGAAAAAAAAATAAATGGCGGAAAAAACAAACTAAACAAACGGAGGGAAAAAAAAAACAGGCGGGGAAAAAAAAGAATCTACAACATGGGAGAGAAAGAAACAAAAATAAAACATGAGGGAAAGAAAAAAACTTACAGGGGAGAAAGAAAAAAACTAAATGGATTGGAAAAGAATTAATAGACAAATGTCGAGAAAAAAACAAACACAACTGGCAGAGAAGAAAAAACTCACATGGGAAGAAAGAAACAATTACAACCGGCGGAAGAAAAAAACTACAACCTGGCGGGGAAAAACAACAATATCGGGGAGAAAGGAACTACAAATGATGACAAAAAAAAAAGCTGCAACATTGCAAGAAGAACAACTTAAAAATGTCAGAGAAAGAAACTACCAATGAGGAGAAAAAAACTAACTACCCCATGGCGGAGAAAGAAAAAAATACAACATGATGGAGAAAAAAAAAAACAAAACATGGCGAAGAAAAAAAAACTTAACATGGCAGAGAAAAAAACAAACTACAAAATGATGGAGAAGAAACAAACTTCAACGACAGAGAAACAAAACCCTTTCACGGAGAGAAAAAAAAAAATCTACAACTGGGAGAGTAAAAAGCAAAAATCATGAAGAAAGGAAAACAACATGAGGACAAAAAAGTAAATGCACATGGCAGAGTAAGAACAAACTTCAACATGTCGAGAAAAAAACTTCAAATGGGGGAGAAGGAACAAACTACAACGTGTGGAGAAAAAACAAACTACAAACTTGGCGGAGAAATAAATAACCGCAACCCGGCGGAGAAAGAAACAAACTCAAAAAATGCGGATTAAAAAACCCACAATATGCAGAGAAAAAAAACCAAAAATGTTAAAAAAAAATAAATACAACATGGCAGAGAAATAAATAAAATTTAACAGCGGGCAAAAAAACTAAACATGGCGGGGGAAAAAAACAAAATACAACATTGTGAAGAAGAAACTTTTTTTGGTGAGAAAGGGAAAGAAACTACAACATGCGGAGAAAAAACACATGTCGGAATAAAAACCTTTTATAGCGAAAAAGGATAAATAGTACAACCCGCTCGAGAATAAAATTAAAATGGCTTTAAAAAAAATAAACAAAAACGGGGGAGGGAAAAAAATAAAATACAACACGGGGTGAAATAACACATTAAAAAGGCGGTTTAAAAAAACAAAATCATCACGGAGAAAGAAAAAACTACAAAATGGGGAAAAAAACAAGCAGCAAAACGGAGAAAGAAAGAAAGAAAACGTCATGGCGGAGAATCAACAATATGGGACGGGAACGCATTACATGGCGGGCAAAAAAAAAATTTCTGTGCAGAGAAAGGAACACAAAAAGGCGGGGAAATAAACAAAAATACAACTGTCCAGAAAGAAAAAACTACAGCAAAGGGGGAGAAAGAAACAAACTAAGCATGGCGGGGAAAGAAACAAATACAGATGGCGGAAAGAAACAAACTACAGCAGGCAGAGAAAGAAACAACAGCATTGCAGAGAAAAAAACACATACGCATGGCGGAGAAAAAACTACAGCATGGTGGAGAAAAAAACAAATTCAACATGGGGGGAAGAAAACTACAGTATGGTGGAGAAAAAAACAAACTACAGCATGGCGGAAAAGAAACAAACTTCAAAAGCGGGAAAGAAATAAGCATGGGGGAGAAACAACAAACTACAGCATGGGGGGAAAAGAAACAAAAATTCAAAAAAAGGGGGAAAAAGAAAATACGCATGGCGGAGAAAAAAACGAACTGCATGGCGGAGAAGAATTTACAACGTGGGGGAGAAGCCAAACTCGCTGACGGGAAAAAAAAGAAACTTCAACATGGCGGAGAAAACAACAAAATACAGCTTTTGGAGAAAGCAACAAAAATACAGCATGACGAGAAAGCAACAAACCCACAGCATGACGGAGAAACAAAAAACTACGCATGACGGGAAAACAACAACTACAGATGACGGGGAAAGCAACAAATACACATGAGGAGAAAAAAGAAACTACAGCTTGGGGGGAAAAAAACAAATACAGCTGGGGGAAAGAAACAAAAATACAGCATGGCGGAGGGGAAACAACAAACTACAGCATGGCGGGAAAAAACAAATACAACATGGAGGAAAAAGAAAAATAACAGGACAGAGAAAAAAATAAATACATGAGAGGGAAAAAAACAAATAACATGGGGGGAGGGAAACAAATAATATTGCAGAGAAAGAAACAAATAACATGCAGAAAAAGAAACAAACTAAGCATTGCGGGGGAAAAAAACAAACTACAAAATGGAGAAAAAGAAAAAACTTTAACATGGCGGACAAAAAACTACAGCATGGGGGAGAAAGACCCAATACGTTGCGGGGAAAAAACAAACTACAGCATGGCGGAAAAAAAAAAAATCACAAAATTGTGGAGAAAGAAATACAACTGGGGGGAAAGAAAAAAAACAAAGGGGAGAAAGATCAAATTTAAAATGGGGAGAAAGAAAAGTAGAACGTGGCGGGAAAGAAACAAACTACAAGTGGGGGGGAGAAAGAAAAACAAGTGACAAGAAAGAAACAAACAAAGCATGGCGGAGAAAGAAAAAATAAATGGCAGAGAACGAAATAATATGGCGAGAAGGAAAAAATAAATGGTGGATAAAAACAAACTACACATGGCAGAGAAAGAAATTTTCCCTGGCGGGGGAAAAAAAAAAAAACAAAACATGGGGAGAAAAAAACAAAATACAACATGGTGGAAAAGAAACAAACTCAACATGGAGGAGAAAAACAATACAGTGGCAGAGAAAGAAACAAACGTGGCGGAGAAAAAAACAAACTAAATTGGCAAGAAAAAAAGGATACGCCGGTCCAAAAAAAACAAAATACAACCGGCAGAGAAACAAACAAACACGCATTGCCAAGAAAGAAAAAACCTACAGCTGGCGGAGAAAAAAAAAAACTGGCGGGGAAGAAACAAACTACAGCATTTTGGAGAAAAAAACAAACAAATGGCGGAGAAAAAAAACTACAAGTAAGACGAAGAATCAAACTAAATTTATGGCGGAAAAGAAACAAATTAAACATGGGGAGAAAAAAACAAAAATTCAACAGGCGGAGAAAGAAAAATACCGTGGGGAAAAAAAAAAACTATACAAGGGGGGGAGAAAAAAAAAAAAATCAAAAATGGGGGAGAAATAAAAAAACTACAGCATGGCGGAGAAGGGGAAATACAACGTGGGGCAGGGAAAAAAAAAAAACTACAGCATTGCGGAAAAGAAAACAATCTACGCAGGCGGAGAAAGAAATAGAACACGCGCAGAAAAAAACAAACTACAACATGGCCGGGAAAGAAAAAATACAGCGGCAAGAAAAAAAACAACTACAGCATGCGGAGAAACAAACTACAGCTGGCGGAGAAAAAAAAACAGCTACGGAGAAAGAAACAAGGGCGGAGAAAACAAACAAACTACGCATAAAGGGAAAAAAACAAACTACAGATGACGGGGAAAGAACAAACTACAGCTGGCGGGGAAAGAAAAAAAACTACAGCATAACGGAGAAAAAAAAAAACTACAGATGAGGAAAAGAACAAACTAAGCTGGCGGAAAATGAAACACAAAGTGGCGGGGAAAGAAAAACAGTTTCGGAGAAAAAACAAACTACACATGGGAGAAAAAAAACAAATGCAGCCTGGCAGAGAAAGAAACAGCATTGGGAGAAAGAAACAAACTTTAACTGGGGGAGAAAGAAAATACAGCATGGGAGAGAAAAAAACAAAATCAGCGGCGGGGAAAGAAATTTTCACATGGGGAGAAAGCAACAAAAATCAACATGGCGGAGAAAGCAACAAACAAAACATGGGGAGAAAAACAACAAACTACAAAATGGGGGGAAAAGAAACAAAAAACATGACAGAGAAAAAATAAATACATGACGAGAAAAAAAAAAACATGGGGGGAGGGGAAAAAAATAAATTGCAGAGAAAGAAAAAAAACATGCAGGATAAAGAAAAAATCTATAGCATTTAGAAAGAAAAACTAAAATGGAGAAGAAAGAAAAAACTTCACATGACGGGCAAAAAAATAAGATGGCGGGAAAGACCCAAAATACAGCATTGCGGGGGAAAGAAAAAAAACTACAGCATGGAGAAAAAAAAATCTACAACATTGTGGGGAAAAAACTACAAAAAATGGGGGAAAAAAAAGAAACAAATGGCGAGAAAAAATACAAACTTCAAAATGGCGGAGAAAAAAAGTAGAATGGCGGGGAAAAAAAAAACTCAACGTGGCGGAGAAAGAAATTACAACGTGACAGAAAAAAGAAAAAACAACAGCTGGCGGAGAAAAAATAAAATACAACATGGCGAGAAAGAAAAAAATAAAATGGGGATAAAGAAAAAAACTACAGCAAAGTGGGAAAGAAAACAAAATACAAAATTGCGGAAAAAACCCACAAAGTTGAGAGAAACAAAGTACAAAATGGCGGAGAAAAGAAACCCAAATACACCATGCAAGAAAGAAATACAAGTGGAAGAGAAAGAAAGAGGTACACATGGTGAAAAGAAAAAAACTACAAACCCCGGGAAGAAACAAAAAACTACGATTGCAGAGAAAAACACAAACTACAGCAGGGGAGAAAGAAACAAAAAAACATGGATGGCAAAGTAACTACAGCATGGCGGGGAAAAAACAAAAAACATGGGGGGGAAAGTAAACCCGCATGGCGGGGAAAAAACAAACCTGGCGGAAAGAAACAAACTACAGCATTTCGGAAAAGAAAAAAACAAAAACATGGCGGAGGAAAAAACTACAACGTGTAAGACAAGAAAAAAATAATCATGGCGGGAAAGAAACAAATTTCAAAATGGGGGGAAAGAAACAAACTTCAAGTGGCGGAGAAAAACTACAACGTGGGGGAGAAAGAAACAACTAAAGGGAGGGGGAGAAAGAAACAAACTAAGATGGGGGAGAAAAAAAAACAAAATACAAGTGGCGGAGAAAGAAACAAAATTCAACATGGAGGAGAAATAAACAAACTCAGCAAGCGAGAAAGAAATACAACGTGACCCGAAAAAAAACACTACAACTGGGGGTAAAGAAAAAAACTACAGCATTTTCGGGAAAGAAAAACCAAAATGGGCCCGAAAGAAAAAAAACTCACCATGGCGGGAAAGAAACAAACACAGCATGGGGGTTTAAAGAAACAAAACTACAGCATGGCGGGAAAAAAAACTACAAAGTAGTGGAGAAAGAAACAAAATACCAGGGGGAGAAAGAAACTACAAGGGCGGAGAAAAAAAAATACAGCGGCGGAGAAAAAAACAAACTACGCTGGAGAGAAACAAACAATTAAGCATTGCGGAAAAAAAACTCAGATGGCGGGAGAAAGAAACAAACTAAGCATGGGGAGAAAAAAACCACGACATGGCGGAGAAAAAAACAAACTACAGCATGACGGAGAAAAAAACTACAACATGGCGGAGAAAGAAAACAAAACTACAGCATGGCGGAAAAGATACCTCAACATGGCGGAGAAAAACACAAACTACAGCATGGCGGAGAAAAAAACAAACTATAGCATGGCCAAGAAAGAAACTACAGCATGGCGGAGAAAAAAAACAAATACAGCATGGTGGAGAAAGAAACAAACTTCAACATGGCGGAGAAAGAGACAAACTACAGCATGGCGAAGAAAGAAACAAACGAGCGCATGGCGGAGAAAGAAACAAACTACAGCATGGCGGAGAAAGAAACAAACTACAGCATGGCGGAGAAAGAAACAAACGAGCGCATGGCGGAGAAAGAAACAAACTACAGCATGGCGGAGAAAGAAACAAACTACAGCATGGCGGAGAAAGAAACAAACGAGCGCATGGCGGAGAAAGAAACAAACTACAGCATGGCGGAGAAAGAAATAAACAACAGCATGGCGGAGAAAGAAACAAACGAGCGCATGGCGGAGAAAGAATGGCGGAGAAAGAAACAAACAAGCGCATGGCGGAGAAAGAAACAAACTACAGCATGGCGGAGAAAGAAACAAACTACAGCATGACGGAGAAAGAAACAAACTACAGCATGACGGAGAAAGAGACAAACTACAGCATGGCGGAGAAAATAACTACAACGTGGCGGAGAAAGAGACAAACTACAGCATGGCGGAGAAAGAAACAAACGACAGCATGGCGGAGAAAGAAACAAACTTCAACATGGCGGAGAAGGAAACAACTGCATGGCGGAGAAAGAAACTAAAACATGGCGGAAAAAAAACAAACTACATCATTGTGGAGAAAGAAACAAACTACAGCATGGCGGTAAAAGAAACAAACTACAGTATGGCGGAGAAATGAACAAACTACAAGATGGCGGAGAAAGAAACAACAACGTGGCGGAGAAAGAAACTACAACGTGGCGGAGAAAGAAACTACAACGTGGCGGAGAAAGAAACAAACTACAACGTGGCGGAGAATGAAACAAACTACAACTTGGCGGAGAAAGAAACTACAACTTGGCAGAGAAAGAAGCAAACTACAACATGACGGAGCAAAAAACAAATTACAGCATGGTGCAGAAATAATAAGCTACAACAATGCGGATCAATAAACCAACTAAATATGGCAGATAAAGACACAAACTACGAAATGGCATGAAACAAAATTTGGAAAAAGAAACTACAATATGGTGGAGAACTGAATTACAACATGGCGAGGAAAGAAACAAACTTTAAAATAGCAAAGAAAGAAACAAACTCCAATATGGCGGAGAAAGAAACAACAGCATGGCGGAGAAAGAAACTACAACATGGCGGAGAAAGAAACTACAACGTGGCGGAGAAAGAAACTACAACATGGCGGAGAAAGAAACAAACTTCAACGTGGCAGAGAAAAAAAGAAACTACATCATGGCGGAAAAAACAAACAAACTATAACATGGCAGAGAAACAAACTACAACATGATGGAGCACAAAACAAACTAGAACGTGGCGGAGAAAGAAACAAACTACAACATGGTGAAGAAAGAAACAAACTACAACATAGCGGAGAAAGAAACAAACTACAGCGTGGCGGAGAAAGAAACAAACTACAACGTGGCGGAGAAAGAAACTACAAAGTAGTGGAGAAAGAAACAAACTACAGCATGGCGGTGAAAGAAACTACAAAGTAGTGGAGAAAGAAACAAACTACAGCATGGCGGAGAAAGAAACTACAACGTGGCGGAGAAAGAAAGAAACTACAGCATGGCGGAGAAAGAAACAAACTACAGCATGGCAGAGAAACAAACAAGTTACAGCATTGCGGAAAAAGAAACTACAGCATGGCGGAGAAAGAAACAAACTACAGCATGGCGGAGAAAGAAACCACGACATGGCGGAGAAAGAAACAAACTACAGCATGACGGAGAAAAAAACTACAACATGGCGGAGAAAGAAACAAACTACAGCATGGCGGAGAAAGATACCTCAACATGGCGGAGAAAAACACAAACTACAGCATGGCGGAGAAAAAAACAAACTATAGCATGGCCAAGAAAGAAACTACAGCATGGCGGAGAAAAAAAACAAATACAGCATGGTGGAGAAAGAAACAAACTTCAACATGGCGGAGAAAGAAACAAACTACAGCATGGCGGAGAAAGAAACAAACTACAGCATGGCGGAGAAAGAAACAAACTACAGCATGGCGGAGAAAGAAACAAACTACAGCATGGCGGAGAAAGAAACAAACTACAGCATGGCGGAGAAAGAAACAAACTACAGCATGGCGGAGAAAGAAACAAACTACAGCATGGCGGAGAAAGAAACAAACGAGCGCATGGCGGAGAAAGAAACAAACTACAGCATGGCGGAGAAAGAAATAAACAACAGCATGGCGGAGAAAGAAACAAACGAGCGCATGGCGGAGAAAGAATGGCGGAGAAAGAAACAAACAAGCGCATGGCGGAGAAAGAAACAAAACTACAGCATGGCGGAGAAAGAAACAAAACTACAGCATGACGGAGAAAGAAACAAACTACAGCATGACGGAGAAAGAGACAAACTACAGCATGGCGGAGAAAATAACTACAACGTGGCGGAGAAAGAGAAAACTACAGCATGGCGGAGAAAGAAACAAACGACAGCATGGCGGAGAAAAAAACAAACTTCAACATGGCGGAGAAGGAAACAACTGCATGGCGGAGAAAGAAACTAAAACATGGCGGAAAAAAAAAAACTACATCATTGTGGAGAAGAAACAAACTACAGCATGGCGGTAAAAGAAACAAACTACAGTATGGCGGAGAAATGAACAAACTACAAGATGGCGGAGAAAGAAACAACAACGTGGCGGAGAAAGAAACTACAACGTGGCGGAGAAAGAAACTACAACGTGGCGGAGAAAGAAACAAACTACAACGTGGCGGAGAATGAAACAAACTACAACTTGGCGGAGAAAGAAACTACAACTTGGCGGAGAAAGAAGCAAACTACAACATGACGGAGCAAAAAACAAATTACAGCATGGTGCAGAAATAATAAGCTACAACATGGCGGATCAATAAACCAACTAAATATGGCAGATAAAGACACAAACTACGAAATGGCATGAAACAAAATTTGGAAAAAGAAACTACAATATGGTGGAGAACTGAATTACAACATGGCGAGGAAAGAAACAAACTTTAAAATAGCAAAGAAAGAAACAAACTCCAATATGGCGGAGAAAGAAACAACAGCATGGCAGAGAAAGAAACTACAACATGGCGGAGAAAGAAACTACAACGTGGCGGAGAAAGAAACTACAACATGGCGGAGAAAGAAACAAACTTCAACGTGGCAGAGAAAAAGAAACTACATCATGGCGGAAAAAACAAACAAACTATAACATGGCAGAGAAAAACAAACTACAACATGATGGAGCACAAAACAAACTAGAACGTGGCGGAGAAAGAAACAAACTACAACATGGTGAAGAAAGAAACAAACTACAACATAGCGGAGAAAGAAACAAACTACAGCGTGGCGGAGAAAGAAACAAACTACAACGTGGCGGAGAAAGAAACTACAACATGGCGGAGAAAGAAACAAACTACAATATGGCGGAGAAAGAAACCAACTACATCGTGGCGGAGAAAGAAGCAAACTACAACATGACGGAGCAAAAAACAAATTACAGCATGGTGCAGAAATAATAAGCTACAACATGGCGGATCAATAAACCAACTAAATATGGCAGATAAAGACACAAACTACGAAATGGCATGAAACAAAATTTGGAAAAAGAAACTACAATATGGTGGAGAACTGAATTACAACATGGCGAGGAAAGAAACAAACTTTAAAATAGCAAAGAAAGAAACAAACTCCAATATGGCGGAGAAAGAAACAACAGCATGGCGGAGAAAGAAACTACAACATGGCGGAGAAAGAAACTACAACATGGCGGAGAAAGAAACTACAGCATGGCGGAGAAAGAAACAAATTACAACATGGGGGAGAAAGAAACAAACTACAGTATGGCGGAGAAAGAAACAAACTACAACGTTGCGGAGAGAGAAACTACAATATGGCGGAGAAAGAAACTACAACGTGGCGGAGAAAGAAACAAACTACAACATGGCAGAGAAAGAAACAAACTTCATCTTGGCGGACAAAGAAAGAAACTCCAACATGGCAGAGAAACAAACTACAACATGACGGAGCACAAAACAAACTAGATCGTGGCAGAGAAAGAAACAAACAACATGGCGGAGAAAGAAACAAACTACAACATGGCGGAGAAAGAAACAAATTACAGCGTGGCAGAGAAAGAAACAAACTACAACGTGGCGGAGAAAGAAACTACAACATGGCGGAGAAAGGAACAAACTACATCGTGGCGGAGAAAGAAACTAACTACAACATGACGGAGCAAAAGACAAATTACAGCATGGTGCAGAAATAATAAGCTACAACATGGCGGATCAATAAACCAACTAAATATGGCAGAGAAAGACACAAACTACAAAATGGCATGAAACAAAATTTGGAAAAAGAAACTACAATATGGTGGAGAACTGAATTACAACATGGCGAGGAAAGAAACAAACTTTAAAATAGCAAAGAAAGAAACAAACTCCAATATGGCGGAGAAAGAAACAACAGCATGGCGGAGAAAGAAACTACAACATGGCGGAGAAAAAACTACAACATGGCGAAGAAAGAAAGTACAACATGGCAGAGAAAGAAACAAACTACAGCATGGCGGAGAAAGAAACAAACTACAGCAAGGCGGAGAAAGAAACAAACTACAGCATGGCGGTGAAAGAAACAAACTACAGCATGGCAGAGAAAGAAACAAACTACAGCATGGCGGAGAAAGAAGCAAACAACAGCATGACAGTGAAAGAAGCAAACTACAGCATGGCGGAGAAAGAAACAAACTACAGCATGGCGGAAAAAAACACTACAACATGGCGGAGAAAGAAACTACAACATGGCGGAGAAATGAACAAACTACAACATGGCGGAGAAATGAACAAACTACAACATGGCGGAGAAATGAACAAACTACAACATGGCGGAAAAAGAAACTACAACATGGCGGAGAAAGAAACATGGCGAAGAAAGAAATAAACATCAACGTGGCGGAAAAAGAAACTACATCCTGGCGGAGAAAGAAACAAACTACAACATGGCGGAGAAAGAAACAAAACTACAACAAGGTGGAAAAAGAAACTTCAACATGGCGGAGAAAGAAACAACAACATGGCGGAGAAAAAATAAACTCGACGTGGTGGAGAAACAAACTACAACATGACGGAGGAAAAAACAAATTACAGCATGGTACAGAAATAATAAGCTACAACATGGCGGATCAATAAACCAACTAAATATGGCAGAGAAAGACACAAACTACAAAATGGCATGAAACAAAATTTGGAAAAAGAAACTACAATATGGTGGAGAACTGAATTACAACATGGCGAGGAAAGAAACAAACTTTAAAATAGCCAAGAAAGAAACGAACTTCAATATGGCGGAGAAAGAAACTACAGCATGGCGGAGAAAGAAACTACAACATGGCGGAATAAGAAACTACAACATGGCGAAGAAAGAAACTACAACAAAGCGGAGAAAGAAACAAACTACAGCATGGCGAAGAAAAAAACTACAACGTGGCGGAGAAAGAAATAACAACATGGCGGAGAAAGAAAATAAACATCAACGTGGCGGAAAAGAAACTACATCCTGGCGGAGAAAGAAACAAACTACAACATGGCGGAGAAAGAAACAAACTACAACATGGCGGAGAAAGAAAATACAACATGGCGGAGAAAGAAACAACATGGCGGAGAAAGAAATAAACATCAACGTGGCGGAGAAAGAAACTACATCGAGGCGGAGAAAGAAACAAACTACAACATGGCAGAGAAAGAAACAAACTACAACATGGCGGAGGAAGAAACAAACTACAACATGGCGGAGAAAGAAGCAAACACCAACGTGGCGGAGAAGGAAACAAACTTCAACGTGGTGGAGAAACAAACTACAGCATGGTGGAGAAAGAAACAAATTTTAACGTGGCGGAGAAAGAAACAAACTAGAGCATGGCAGAGAAAGAAACAAACTACAACATGGCAGAGAAAGGAACTACAACGTGACGGAGAAAGGAACTACAACATGACGGAGCAAAAAAACAAATTACAACATGGCGCAGAAATAATAAGCTACATCATGGCGGAGAAAGAAACGAACTAAATATGGCAGAGAAACAAACTGCAACATGGCGGAGAAACAAACTGGAACATGGCAGAAAAGGACACAAACTACAAAATGACATGAAAAAAATATTTGGAAAAGGAAACTATAATATGGTGGAGAATCGAAGTACAACATGGCGGAGAAAGAAACAAACTTTAATATAGCGAAGAAAGAAACAAACTTCAATATGGCGGAGAAAAGAAACAAACTTCAATATGGCGGAGAAAAGAAACAAACTTCAATTTGGCAGGAAAAGAAACAAATTTCAACATGGCGGGGAAAGAAACAAAACACAACCTTGTGGAAAAAGAAGCAGAACATGGCGGGGAAAAAACTACAAAATGCCCGGGAAAAAACAAAATACAACATGGCGAAAAGAAGCAAAGTACAACATGGTGATAAAAAGAAACTTCACTACAATATGGCAGAAAAAACTACAACATGGCAGAGAAAGAAACAAACTACAACATGGCGGACAAAGAAACAATATGGCCGACAAACTAAGACATGGCTGAGAAAGAAACAAACTAAACATGGCTGAGATAGAAACAAACTAAAACATGGCCGAGATAGAAACAAGATCAAAGATGGCGATGACAGAAACAAACTCAAAGATTCGCAGAGAGAGAAACAAACTAAAACATGGCCAACAAGCAAACGAATCACAATATGGCGGAAACAAACAACATGGCGGAGGAAGAAACAAACCAAAAGATAGCGAGGAAACAAACTAGAACATGGCGGAGAGACAAATATACTACAACATCGCAATGAATGAAACAAAGTACAATACAGCGGAGAAAGAAACCAACTACAACATGTCGTGGAGAGAAACTTCAACATGGTGGAGAAAGCAAGAAACTACAACATGGTGGAGAAAGCAAGAAACTTCAACATGGTGGAGAAAGAAACTACAACATGGTGGAGAAAGAAAGAAACTACAACATGGTGGAGAAAGCAAGAAACTACAACATGGTGGAGAAAGAAAGAAACTACAACATAGCGGAGAAAGAAAGAAACTTCATCATGGTGGAGAAAGCAAGAAACTTCAACATGGTGGAGAAAGCAAGAAACTACAACATGGTGGAGAAAGCAAGAAACTACAACATGGTGGAGAAAGCAAGAAACTTCAACATGGTGGAGAAAGAAACTACAACATGGCGGAGAAAGAAACTACAACATGGCGGAGAAAGAAACTACAACATGGCGGAGAAAGAAACTACAACATGGTGGAGAAAGAAACTTCAACATGGTGGAGAAAGAAACAAACAACATGGTGGAGAAAGAAACTTCAACATGGTGGAGAAAGCAAGAAACTACAACATGGTGGAGAAAGCAAGAAACTACAACATGGTGGAGAAAGAAACTACAACATGGTGGAGAAAGAAACTTCAACATGGTGGAGAAAGCAAGAAACTACAACATGGTGGAGAAAGCAAGAAACTACAACATGGTGGAGAAAGAAACAAACTACAACATGGTGGAGAAAGCAAGAAACTACAACATGGTGGAGAAAGCAAGAAACTACAACATGGCGGAGAAAGAAACTACAACATGGTGGAGAAAGAAAGAAACTACAACATGGTGGAGAAAGAAACAAACTACAACATGGCGGAAAAAGAAACTACAACATGGTGGAGAAAGAAACAAACTACAACATGGCGGAAAAAGAAACTACAACATGGTGGAGAAAGAAACAAACTACAACATGGCGGAAAAAGAAACTACAACATGGCGGAGAAAGAAACAAACTACAACATGGCGGAGAAAGAACCAAACTACAACATGGCAGAGAAAGAAAGAAACTACAACATGGTGGAGAAAGAAACTACAACATGGCGGAGAAAGAAAGAAACTACAACATGGCGGAAAAAGAAACTACAACATGGTGGAGAAAGAAACTACAACATGGCGGAGAAAGAAACAAACTACAACATGGCGGAGAAAGAACCAAACTACAACATGGCGGAGAAAGAAAGAAACTACAACATGGCGGAGAAAGAAACTACAACATGGCGGAGAAAGAAACAAACTACAACATGGCGGAGAAAGAAACAAACTACATCATGGCGGAGAAAGAAACAAACTACGACATGTTGTGGAGAGAAACTTCAACATGGCGGAGAAAGAAACAAACTACAGCATGGCGGAGAAAGAAACAAACTACAACATGGTGAAGAAAGAAACAAACTACAACATGGTGGAGAAAAAAGCAAACTTCAACATGGCAGAAAAAAGAACATGAAAATGACATGGAGAAAAAAGCAAACTTCAACATGGCAGAAAAAAGAACATGAAAATGACAGAGGACAATATCAACACCACAGGAAGAGATGCAATGAACAGTTTGTTAGAGACTTGATCACTCCCTGCTCCTTGATTCCACTGTAAATCTTTATAATGCCATCTTGTACAGGAGTTATGGACAAAACAATTTATGTCGGTACGGCAGTGACAATGGTTTGTTAGCAGCAGTTTTCTCATCCTTATCTTTATTTTCCAAAGCGGGCTAGCTGGGTTTCCCTCATCATTTCTGCAGATTACTTGTCTGTGATAATCTTGTCTCAATCAAAGTTATTTTCTGTATCAATCTTTTTATTTTAGCTTATATAAACTGTACATTCTGGTGTCTTGGAAATATCACGGAACTATGTAAAACGTTTATTAACTTAATTATTTTTGTCAAAGTCGACGGTTAGAGTCGAGATTTTTTTTAAAGGTGCTTGTTTTCAACGGAAGATAACATCCCCCCCCCCATCCCACCTAAAATCGGTCAATAAATTCAATAACCACCACCATCTCAAGCTTAAGTGTGTTATTTGTGTGTGTGTGGTGTGTGAGAGAGAGAGAGAAGAGAGAGAGAGAGAGAGAGAGAGAGAAGAGAGAGGAGAGAGACAGAGAGAGAGAGAGAGAGAGAGAATGTGTGTGTGAGCAATATATTGCTACACTTTGTGAATGGTTGCATGTTTATGAATGATGATTCTTCTTCTTCGATTTCTCAAACAGCAACTATTGTTTGCCATTTTAAGCAAAAATGCGTTGTCATGCCGTTAAGCTCCTGACAGGTCAGGTCTAGTGCACGAACGAATGGTTGAATGCAAACACTATGATTTGTTTTTTTGGTTTTTTACAACATAGAGCACTTTTTTCACAACACACACACACACACACACACACATACACACACACACACACATATATATCTATCTATATATATATTTATTTATTTATTTATATATATATATTCCATATTTTGTTATCATGTTTTTGGTTATTGTCATCAATACAATCATGATCACTGTTATCATTAATCACAGATTCATCAGCAAACTGCTCGCCCTGTTCAGTGAGCCATCAGAAGAGGCTGTTGCCTGATGACCAGTAACATGTGAGGATGGTTAGGTAGCAGCTTCCTGCTGTGGCTCGCTGGCACTGTCACCCTCCTCCTCCTCCTCACATCCCTCAACAGTAAGATGGTTGGTGTCTATGTTTGTGTCCATGGCATTGTATAGTATGGCACTGGCACTGTCACCCTCCTCCTCCTCCTCACATCCCTCAACAGTAAGATGGTTGGTGTCTATGTTTGTGTCCATGGTATTGTATAGTATGGCACTGGCACTGTCACCCTCCTCCACCTCCTCACATCCCTCAAAAGTTAGGATGGTTGGTGTCTGTGTCCATGATATTGTATAGTATGGCACTGTCGCCCTCCTCCTCCTCCTCCTCACGTCCCTCAACAACAGCAGGAAGGTTCCTATGTTACAAAACCAGAAGAGGAACACGTGCAGGCATACGTCATCGACTGCAGCGTGATTCACCGACATCTGCCTCCCCCCTCACTTCTGACGTCACTACGGCAACAACTGTTACCAGCCACAACACTGCCTCACTTTCTGGTCCTCCACCTGTTTCAACATTTGTGTGTGACTCTGACTACATTGGTTCTATCCCTAACGTGTGTCATGATCTGCATGAGACTCTAAATCACCCGACTGCTCCAGTTTGTTCACCTTCTTCCACACCTGACTCACAATTCAAACTATCTGCTCTTCCACTGTACACATCACCCTCATCCTGTTCCTCAGCTAGTCATAGTCACTCACCACTGTCTTCTCCAACCTCTCTGCCTCCCTCAAACCTTCTCCATAATTATGTGTCTACTAAACGCGCAATCTGTCTGCCCTGATGGCAAAGCTGACTTCATTTCTGATTTTATTTCTGAACACAACATAGATCTAACTTTTCTTACAGAAACTTGGCTAAAACCACTAGGCCACGATTCAAAGATAAAACAGCTGACGCCACCTGGCTACAAAACTCTTTCTTTCCCCCGACTCTCCCGTGGAGGTGGCATTGCCATCATCTACAAAGACACTCTGCATCCAGCTCTGTCTATCTGTCACTCCCTTCCGTTTTCCACCCGAATCTTTCGAAGTCTGTGAACTCAACCTCACCTTATCTATCACTTCGACAACCAGTCATCTCCTAATGTCAAGCGTCTTTCTCTCTCTTTGTCAAATCACTCTCTTTCCCAGCTAGTAAACGAACCAACACACAGATCAGGCCACATTTTAGACTGGCTTATTACCGATGTTTCACAAGGTCTAGTCACATCTCAGTCTGTATCTGTCACTGACGAACTGCTCTCCGATCATTCTGCCATTCTTTTCTTTCTCAACATTGCAAAGCTTATCAGAAACAAGAAGTGCATTACCCGTCGCAACCTCAAGGCCATTGATATTCAAACTTTCCTTTCCCAAACTGTTGAACGCCTATCACAACCGCCTGACCATTCTGACCCTTCTAAGCACTACAATACCGTCCTCAGCCAACTCCTTGATGAGCATGCTCCTCCTACTGACCATCTCCTGCCTGATAGGCCATGTGCACCATGGTACAACCGTGACATCCTGGTCGCAAAACGCAAACGCCGGCAACTTGAGCGGAAATGGCGAAAAACAAAAACCGAAATAAACAAACAGCTTCTTCGTAAACAAATCAACAAAGTTAAAACCTTAATTCATTCAGCTAAAACAAAGTATTACTCTTCTCAAGTTCTTGATGCCACGTCTATGAAATCTCTCTTTTCCCTCACATCCACGTTTCTTGAATCTGAGAAGGCTAGTCCTCTGCCTTCTATTCACGACCACTCTGAACTTCCTTCTGTATTTTCTGGATTCTTCTCTGACAAAGTCCGCAACATTCGCTCCAGTTTGGATCAGACTCCTTTCCAGCCTGCAACTTCTGATCCCCAATTCTCTGGTACTCCTCTCCTTTCCTTTCATCCTGCAAGCGAGAAAAAAATCGAGATAATTCTGAAAGGAATGACTATAAAATCATGTTATCTTGACCCCATACCTGCTTCTCCTTTTGCACAGTGCCTGCCACAACTTATTAATAATAATGATAATAATGTATGGAATTTGTATAGCGCTGAATCTTGTAAAGCAACAAATCAAAGCGCTCAGATGACTTTTTTATGCGTGTGTATGCGGTTTTGTAAATTTTGTCATCTATTCCCACCGGCACACAATGGCCTACTCCTTCGAACAGCGGAACAGGATTTAACGTGTGCGTAAGATGTTCTGCACGGCACTATTGCCGCTATCACGAAAACAGCCAACTCATCTCTTGTCTCTGGAAAATAATGTTCCTTCAGCTCTAACAACTGCTATAGTCACACCTCTTCTCAAAAAGCATGACCTTGACCCCAACATTCTGAAGAATTATAGACCTGTTTCCAACCTACCTTTTATCTCTAAAGTCCTTGAAAAAGTAGTTCTAAAACAGCTCAACCACCACCTCTCTCCAACAGTCTCCTTCCTGCGTTTCAGTCTGCCTATCGTGTCAACCACTGCACTGAAACTACCCTTGTCCACACCTTAAACACACTTCTGCTCGCTTCTGACTCAGGGAAAATCTCTCTTCTTACTCTACTCGACTTATCTTCAGCCTTTGACACTATTGACCACTCTATTCTTCTCTCCCGTCTTCAAAAAACATTTGGTGATCCTGGTACAGCCCTTACCTGGTTTAGTTCATACCTTACTGACCGATTCCAGACAGTCACAGTAAACAAGATTCAGTCAGTACCTGCCAGATTGGAATGTGGAGTTCCACAGGGATCTGTTCTGGGCCCTGTTCTTTTCACCCTCTACACTGCTCCACTGTCACATATAATTAACCGCCATCAGATCAACTATAATTTTTATGCAGATGACTCACAGATTCTAAGCAGCGACACTCCTGAAAATCTGCCTTCTCTCTTTACAAATATGACCCGCTGCTTTCAAGATATCCAAAATTGGATGATACAGAACAAATTACAGCTAAATGCAGATAAAACGGAAACCATGCTTGTAGGGACCAAACAAAAACTCTCTTCCATCACAACAGCTTCAATACAACTTGGCAATGCATCAATCCCTTTATCCACTGCTGTGAAGTATCTAGGGGTCATTATTGACAACACACTCTCTATGCAAAAATTCATCACCCAGACCTGCCAGTCCTGCTACTATCAATTACGGCGTATTAGTGCAATTCGAAAGTACCTGTCCACCGATGCAACATCCAAACTTGTTGCGTCTCTCATTCTTTCACGTCTGGACTATTGCAATTCTCTGTTGGCTGGTCTGCCAGCATCATCAATCCAATCTTTTCAACGTATACAAAACTCTGCAGCTCGACTAATCCTCAGAAAGAAAAAATCTGAACATATTACCCCTCTCTTGCAATCTCTCCACTGGCTGCCTATGCCACAGAGAGTAAACTATAAGACCAGTACCCTCTGTTACAAATGTCTCCACAAAACAGCACCCCTCTACCTCTGTGAATGTCTTCACTTGTACACTCCTTCTCGTTCTCTCCGCTCTGCTACAGATACCTTGTCCTTACGAATATCTAGATTCAACCAATCCACCATCGGCCGTCGCTCTTTCTCAATTTATGGTCTATTGATGTGGAATGATCTCCCTCTCTCTCTCTCTCTCCGCCAAAAGCCTTCTTATAACACTTTTAAATCCAGTCTCAAGACATATTTATTTCAAACCTAAGATTTCCCTCTCCTGCTTCATCTCATAGTTTTTTCCTGCCTTCAACAGCCAAGATTCTATTGCCCTGCCAGGGTGTGTAACCTCTGTGTGTGTGTGTGTGTGTGTGTGTGTGTGTGTGTGTGTTGTGTGTGTGCGCGCGCGCGTGCGTGCGTGCACATTTGGACTTGATGGAACTATTACTTGCTACTGGTTGTATGACTGTGTAAGAATGAGTTGAGTGCAAGCGCTTTGATTTGTCTGTTCAAGATATAGCGCTATATAAATTCCATTTATTATTATTATTATTATTATTATTATTATTATTATTATTATTATTATTATTATTATTATTATTATTATTGTGTTCATGGTATTCTAGTATAGTATGGCACTGGCAACTGAAGGCTTGCTCAATGCTTTGCACATCAAATTCATATTCAAATTCAAAAACTTTATTATCTCAGAGACAGAGAAATCCCGGTGGGTCACGAGCCATACATAAAAACAATAAACATGTAAACATAATATCACACACACACACACACACACACACACACACACACACACACACACACACACACACACAACACACACACACCAAACACACACACACACACACACACACGCACAAACACACACACACACACACAACACACACACACCACACACACACACACACACACACACACACACACACACACACACACACACACACACACACACACACATTGGAAGCATTCGCACGCATGCGCAGGCATTTTTATGACATAAGCCACTATTGTTATAACATGTCGTATAAGACAAATATCAATGAAATTAATAATAATAATAATAATAATAATAATAATAATAATAATAATAATAATAATAATAATAATGTATTGAATTTATATAGCGCTGAATCTTGTAAAGCAACAAATCAAAGCGTCAGATTTCATTTCATACCACTTTAAGTCACGGCAGATTTCTCTCCGTGAAATTCGGGCTGCTCTCCCAGGGGAGAGCGCGTCGCCACAAGAGCAGCGCCACCCTTTTTTTTCTTTCTCCTGTCTGCAACTGTATTTGTTTCCCTATCAGAGTGACTTTTTTCTAAGAATTTTGCCAGGGACAACTCTCTTGTTGCCGTGGGTTCTTTTACGTGCGCTAAATAATTACGTGTAACACACGGGACCTCGGTTTATCGTCTCATCCGAAAGACTAGCGCCCAGACCACCACTCATGGTCTAATGGATGGGGAAAAGTTTCCTGTCCAAACGGGGTACAAACCGCCGCACACTTCAGACCCGGACTTTTCGCTTTCTAGACAGGCGCGTTACCTCTAGACCACCGATCCACTCGGTTCTATTAAGACATTGAACACAGTCTAAAATAATAACACGCGCACGCATTTTAAAGTCATAAATCAAATTGGTAGAACATGTGTAATAAGACAAATATCAGTGAAATTCATACCCTATTCTGTTAAAATACTGAATACAGTTTAAACTAATAAAAGGTAACCTTTCCTATGCACATGAGTACCATCACTTACAATCTGTTTTCGCTCTGTCTCTCACACAGCATTCATACAGGTCATTCAGTTTCATCTGCTCACAGCCTACAACTTTGCCACACATGGTTACAATTTTGTTTACTACGTTTTTGTTTTTGACAGTCAGGCCCCTGTACCAACACAGACTAGATTAAGCATCGGTAGAAATTCTGTAAAACTTTAACATTCACTTTAAGATTCCGGAGTTTTTGAAGGAAAAAGATGCGAGAATGGCATTGTTATTTACAAGATATGTATTAGCATTAAAGTTTAGTTTATCTATCTATAACAGTACCTAGGTATTTGTATTCATGTACACGTTCTACCATTACATCATCAACGTAATGATTTGGTATGGGCTGTGGATTTTGCGAAAATCAATAACCATCTCTTTAGTTTTTTTAACGTTAAGGTCGAGACAGTTGTTTGCACCAGGAGGAAACCTCCTCAACTTGTTTAAAGTACATAGCATGAGAATTAGACAGATCTTCAAGAGCAGAGTCATCAGAATATTTGATTGGCGTTATAAGATCAGAGCCAGTGCAGCATCAGTGTAAAGGGTGAACAGGATGGGGGACAGAACAGTGCCTTGGGCAGAACCAGTGGAAGTTGATCTTTGAGTTAGATATGGCTTTTTGAAATCGAACAAAACTGTGTCCGGTCTGTCAAAAAGCTCATTATCCAGAGAATGTGCCGAGGAGAGACATTTATTGAGAGCAGTTTGAGAGCTACGAGATGTGGCTGAAGTTCAAGATCAGGGACTGTGCATTGATTTTAGCTGGGTGGAAAAGAAAGTGAACTCAGTACAGTGGTAACATGCAGCAATGGATTTTTTTTTTAACATTTCATTTCTTTTTTTTTTTCTTTCTTTCTTTCTTTCTGTCTGTCTTTCTTTCTTTCTGCATCGTTTTGTGAAGCGTTAGGTCAAATCTACGTTGGCTGCACCGCTTTCCTCTTCATTGAAACTCAGACAGCAACTTTATTGTCTGTCATATGAGCGAAAATGCCTTGCGCTGCCTTTAACTCAATGAAGTCGCAGTGTATTTCACATCTCCACAAAACTGTGACGCCCTCTTTTGGCTACATTTCTGAAAAAAATATATATTACTCTCGGATTAGAAAAACCAAGCATATTACATATAAAAGTCAATTTCATTTAAAAGAGCTTTGGATGTACAAAGATATTGTCCACAGACCTCCCATTTTTGGCTTTTGCCTTAATGTAAGTCAGTGAATGCTAAAAAACAAAAAATAAACTGTTGTCACACACACACACACACACACACAGGCTACCTCAACAAGGTGTAACCATCCAAGTCAAGTCAAAAACACTTAAATCATCCCATGAGGGGCAATTACAATACTGACAGGCAGATTGATACGCATCAAAATCTCAAAAGACAAAAAAGATACATTTCATATTGGTTAAAACATTCCAAAATGAATTAAATAAAAATGACATGAACACACACACATACACACACGCGCGCGTGCGCGTGCACACACCACACACACACGCACACGAACACACACACACACACACACACACACACACACACACACACACACACACACACACACACACACACACACACACACACAATGTTAATTTGTTCTTAGATAGATGGCTTGATGAAAAAAAGCAATGCATTGCTTATTCAATGTACCATCTGGAAATAAAATTTTGACTTGACTGACTTGACTTGTTAAAGAAAACCCATTGACTAGAAGACATAAAATCTTGTATTTATGCACGCACAAACGCAACACGACGTGCGTGTGGGAACACACCCACACCATACACCAATGTATGAATTCAATGTTTTAAAGACCATTGACTAGAAGACAGACTTATTTCACACACACACACACACACACACACACACACACACACACACCCACAATTATGTATTGACTACACTCATAACAATGACAATCAGGCAGAACTGTAAAAACTAGGAAGTCAACATCATTGTGAATTCAGATTCGAATGCTTACTGCCACAAAAGAATTTCTTTTTCTGTTTGTTTTGCTGATGGGACACTTAAAACGGCGATCCGAAGCAACAACTGAAATTCTGGAAACAAAGCATGGGAGGGATTGGCCAAAATGGCAGTGGGTTTGGGTACAAGCTGCTGATTGCAGATCGATTCACAAAAAGAATCACATGATTTCACACACAGTGATCTTCCTGAGGCTACGGAATCACTTTCAAGTAAAGTTTGCCAATACTGCCTCTTTCAGCATGTACCTCTTCTTTGCTACTGTTTTCATCGTGGAAAATCGTCATCACATGATGGTGTAAGAAAAAATCCAAAAAGTCTACCACAAAGTGACTGGCGGTTGAAGGGAAGTAAACTCAAATAAAAGGAGACTAAATCAGCAGCACGAGTAACTCTCTTGTCAGGTGGATGCCACCATTAAGAGATTGATGAAAATTGTTCTATATGTCGTATTTAAAGCTATGGCACAGAGCAAATGAGTTTGCGCCTGACAATTCAGATCTTTTTTGATTGCTGCATTCATGTGTGTTCGAACGAGTAAGACTCGAGATGTGGAAGGCAAATCTTGAAATCGAAATTTTGAAAGAAAGCTAGGCAATGTTATAGCTACTATAGCGGACTGTTTGATGACGCATAGAGCATTAACATTGAAAGAGCTGGAATACAAAACAAAGCTGAATCAGGCAAAGATCACAAAGGGTCTGCTGGGTCTGATTCAACATGGCATGGTGGAGATTTATCAGAACAGGCAAAGCATGGTGGAGTACAGAATTGTCCAGGACAGGGTCAAATACCACATCTACTTTGAAAAAGAGGTGCACTGTGCAGGCATCCTATATGGCGATGCTGCAGAAATGATTGTGGAAGAACTTCAGCAGGAGGGCCGTCTGCCCGTGCACATACTTGTTGACACCGTCACCAACAAACTGAACGACGCCATCAAAGCTCAGGGAAGCGATCTCAAAGAAGTGCAGCCCAGCTACGTCCAGGAGAAGTTTGAGCGCATGGTGGCCACTCATTTCATCAAGCGCTGCTGTGTCCCGGTGAAGGACAAGAGAGGCAAGGTGGTTTCCCAGGTGCCGCCCCCTGAACACCTCCTGTTTGCAGTGCCCCCCAGACCTGCTGCAGGTTATGCAGTAAAAGTGAAACAAGAAGTCATGGAAGGACAGCCTGCAGAGAAAAGGCCCACCTCAGTAAATGGTTCACAGCAAGGCAGTGGTGATGACACACCTACAATCTATTGGGAAGTGAACCCCCAGAGGTTCCTGCATCATTTCCGTGACCAGATGATGGTGTCTGCTGTGCCCAATGCTATGGACAGCGATAAAGCGGCAGAAATCATGCGCTGCATTTTACGGCTGTGTGAGAAGACGACAGATCCAGGCGCCCACACCACTATGCCTGTGTCTTTAAATGAGCTGTATCCTCAGCTGCCCAAAGACAAGGCAATGTCCAAAATGTGTGTGGAACAGTGGCTGAAGCTCATAACAGAATGTATGCCAGAGTTTATTTCCAGAGAGGGTGACAGTGGAGGAGGCCTGTATGTTGTCAACACGCTGAAAGCCATGAGGTCTCTTAGTATCGCTCATATGGAATCCGTCGTGGAAGAGAAACTGGGATCCTTTTTGAAGCGGATCTTTCGACTTCTCTTGATGAAGGGGAATTTGGAACCGGATATGATTGAAAAGCTGTCACTGGTATCTCCCAAGCAGTGCAAGACCTTGCTGTCCACCATGATGGCACAAAGCTTCATCGAGACGACAATGTTGTCCAGTACTGTAGATTATGTGATGGCACACACCCACACCCTCTTTCATGTGGATGTCAACTTCCTGGCTCGCACGTTACTGGATGTTGCTTACAAGACCCTGACAAACACAAAACTGAGTTGCCAGCAAATACTGTCTGATGCCGTGCGCCTGCTGGAGAAACAGGAGCGCATTGAGGCGATCATCCTTTCCCTGGGCTTGCCGGCCAGCCTGGCCACAGGGGATAAAGGGGCCAGGGAGGGACTGGAGCTGGATGAGGAGAAGAAAGAGCAGTTGGACACCATCCTGGATACTATGACTCCCGCTGAACGACAAGAGCTGGAGAAAATCAAGGCCCGCACCAGACATTTCGAGATGAAAGAACAAGATGTGGTGAACACCTCCATTTTTGTTCTGGAGAGCTACTTACCTTGACCTTAAACCCTCCAAGGCCAAACCCACCAGAAAGCTGTTGAACTGATCGTCAAGGTGTTGGCTTAGCACTGCTTCCACAGCCTCTGGGGCGTTTCATTCCCATTTGTACACACGGCAATGATGTCTTTCACTCCTTCATTCATTCTAGTTCAGTGACTTCAGGTTTCTTACAAATTGCTTTATGGGATTGCAAGTTACTGTGTTCAT
Source organism: Rapana venosa (assembly GCA_028751875.1). Classification (NCBI taxonomy): domain Eukaryota; kingdom Metazoa; phylum Mollusca; class Gastropoda; order Neogastropoda; family Muricidae; genus Rapana; species Rapana venosa. The sequence goes on from CM054142.1 coordinate 627,520, forward strand.
TTTACTTGAAGTGTTGTTTGGGTTACTCCATGCTTGTAAGTGCTGAATGTGTTTTGTGTTGGGTTGTGTGCAAACTGTGAAAGTGTGAGCATTTTTGACATATCCAAGTGTGTACAGGAGAGAATATGAAAGTTCTGTTTCCACTGTGGTGTAACATGTTTGCAATATCTGTTTGTTTAAACTATTGATTATTTGTCATTGGTTGCATGACTGTGTAAGATTAGGTTGAATGCATGCGCTTTGATTTGTCTTTGCAAGATATAGCGCGCTATATAAGTTCCATTTATTATTATTATTATTATTATTATTATTATTATTATCCAGCGCACCTGACTTTGGCCAAAAACAGGCCTGCACTCAAGGTCTGACCAGTGCATCGAGTTCTGTAGCTGATCAAGCGATGGCAATGTAGACAGTCTGGCAGGCAGGGGAGAGCAACATTGTTTATTTTATTATTTTTATTATTACTTTTTCCCTTTTATTTCGAGGATAGTGGAATAAGCACTATGTGCTTTCTTTTACATTCAGTCCCCGTGTATGTGCTGTTTTGTAAATTTTGTTATCCGTTCCCACCGGTACACAATGGCCTACTCTTCCGAAAAGCGGAATAGGTTTTAACGTGTGCGCAAGATCTGCTTGCGTTCGCACACGGGACCTCGGTTTATAGTCTCATCCGAAGGACTTTTGGGGAGAATGGAGTCAGCACTGATGTTAACTCCAGAGGAAAATAATTATGCCTTTGAACGAGAATTGAACCTGGGTCAGCAGATCACGAGCGCAACGCGCATGCTCTAACTAACCAGACCATGCTTTATATAATTATGGCGACACCTCTTCATAAAATTTGAACACTTTTAGACAAACAACACAAAAGAACAAACAACCAAAAACAAAACCAAAAACAAAGAAAGCCATGAAGATTTCAACAATGGCTTAAAGCAAGTCCATAGTGACTCGGTGTGTGGAACAGAGCCAAGTGTGTCACGTCATTGGTGTCACCATCCAGAAATAGTTGGGATTCTTTTAAAAACCAGATTAGCTGTGAAAATACTGAGAACAGAAAAAAATAGAATTTAAAAGTCTTGGTTCTTGTGACAGACTGTACATCAGCGGCTGCTCTGCTTGGTCATTTTGTTTCTAAAATCTCTCAGAACGAAATCAGTTCAGAGTTATTCAGGCCAGTCGGCTGGGCACAGTTGAAGGTACATGCGAATCGTCCACTCTTCAAGCCTCGCGGATGTGTACCACCAAAAAGCAAACAAACAAAACACAACAACAACAAAACGACGAACAAAAATAAAGCAAAACAATTCTGGCTGACGCTGTAGCCGAGTGGTTAAGACCGTTCAACTTCAACCCCGTGGGTCCATCAAGTCGTGGGTTTGAATCTCGGCGGTGTCTGGTGATTTTTTTTTTCTCGTTCCTTGCTTCTGGCTCCCCCCCCCCCCTCCCCCAACATTTAGGTAGCCACATTCCGACTTCGGGGAGTCTGGTGAATTAAGGGCGGGGACTTTTATGATATCCTAGATCAGCTTCAAGAGCAGACCTGCCAGTGCCTTAGTTCCCTTAGTGTATATACACATGCAGAAGAGCAAATATGCACGTTAGAGATCCCGTAATCAGCGTTCGGCGGGTTACGGAAACGCGAACATGCCCAGCATGCATATCTGAAGTCGGAATGCGGCTGCCTCCATGATGGGTAAAAACAGTCACACAGGCAACATCTCACCATTGGTGAACCTCGAACTCTCCAGGCCAGGAACTGGGAAAACACAACAACATACAATAGGAAACAACCCCAACCAACCCAGAGAGAAACCCGACATCACAGGCTGAAGAGAACTGAGGAGAAAGAGGCTGCAGGGCAGAGCTGTAACGGTGCACATGCCACCCTTCAGTGCCTGGCTACCTGCTCTGGGAGGTGGAAAACAGAGAGGAATGTGTGTAATGATAAGGTTGCCAAATACTTTGCTGAATCAAAGATAGGGCTAATCCAGACAGTCTTGGTGGTTGTTTCACATTTGTAAGATCTCTCTCTCTCTCTCTCTCTCTCCTCTCTCTCTCTCTCTCTCTCTCTCTCTCTCTCTCTCTCTCTCTCTCACCCACCAACACACACACACACGCGCGCGCGCGCGCACGCGCACACACACACACACACGCAAGCACACGCACACATACACACACAGGCAAAGGCACATTAAGTTTTTCTTTAGCATTTATTTCACTGGAGTTTCTTCATTCTTTTGTGTCCGTACCAGTTCATGTGAAAGTTGCTAAAATGATTACACATCAGTATTTCTGAGCACAATCCAATGTAAACAAAAAAAAATCTTTAAAACATATTTAACATTTTATCTTCACTTAAAAGGTCGCTTTTTACAATTATTTTTTCTCTTAAACAACTCATGTGCGTCATTTTTTGCTTAAAAACGTGGGCATTGTTAAAAAATGTAATTTTGATTTTTCAGTTTTTCTGATTTCTTTGTGCTTAACTTTCTTAACCTAGTTTGCTTGAAATCTAGGTTCATGAGATGTTTATATAAAAATAAAAATCGGTAGGTAAAATTCTGTCCCTCCGATCCCTCCCCCCCCCTTCCACCTCAACCACCTTCCCTAGATACCACAGCCAAATAGTTTTTCACACATCATTTCCATTTTTCCATGTTTGAGTTTAATTGTACAATGTACTTCAGTTACGAAAAATGTGGCCGATCAAAAATCTAAGCGTTTTTAATCCAGAAATTAGCAACAGAATCTGTGGATCTGTCTCAGGAAAATTTCAATACAATGCTATGGGAGAAGGTTTTCTTCTAATTTTTGTTGTTGCAATCATCACTTGACGCATTTTTCACGAAGTCCAAGCCACAGTATAATTTGTGTAATTTTTCAAATTCGAACACATGCCATGACAGATTGAGTGATTTCACAATAATTAAAAACAATATTTCAGGGAAAACATCAACAATATCGAAGTACTAACTGCTGTTGGTCAAACTAAACTGCCACGTCTACTAGAGATATTTTAAGCAGGACTATCTCACATCACAGATACAGTATTCTCTCCATATTAAAAAAAAATATTGTCAGGCACTTAACGGCAGCGCAACGCATTTTTGCTTACGTGACAGACAACAGTAGTTACTGTTTAAGCGTTCAATAATGACAATGAAGATTTATTTGGGTAATACAGAAGGGGGTGGGGTTGGAAGAAGAGAAAAACATAATAGTCAAGTCACGATACTAATCTTGAAGTCAAAAACACATATTAGAATTACATTTGCAAAAGCTTTTAATCGAGAGTATAGAATAGAAGCTAAACATGCTAATAAGCACAAGACCTACAGACCAATAACTTATTAACAATGTGTGTACTGCATCGATTTTTGGGGGAAAAGGTAGGACAGGCAAAGCAGTTTTCAAACCAAGTGCTTTAGTTGCTTGCTTTTGTCACAAATTCAAAACTTGACAGATGGAAGGTAAGGTGCATGTGCTGTTTGTTGGTTTTACTCAGACAACTCGATATCTCAAGTATTTTAGTTCAAACCCTGCAAATGGTCATCATGACAGCACAACCTATAGCAAATGTACAACTGATCACCAAATAAGGAATATGATACAGAGGATCTGGTCAATACATACTTGTTTCTTTTTACCTGAAACTGGCAAAAAGATTATAAGTAATCAGTAAAGATTCCCCAAGTGCAGCTTGTCGTTTTGAATTCTTTCTTTGCGGAAAACTATGCTTTATTTGTTGCAAAAACATATGGTGAGAAAAAAATGATAATTAAGGGACTTCATTCACAAATTTATCTACAATGTTTGTTTGCTGTTGACTAGGCAAAGGCATTTGACTCTACAGATCGAGGGGTCATTACAAAGGCATTGATGCCACTTGGAATTTTTCCAGGGAGCTCTTTTTCTGATTGGGTTATCCATGCTATAAACTGAACTATGGGACTTAGAGAGCTCCAAAATCAAGGTGACATTATCGGGAACACGGCAATAAAAACATGCATAGGATTGGTTTTATTGCAATTTCAAAAGTAAAACGTGGCTTCAACACTGAATGGGATGCCAAGTGAAATACAAGATTTTACAGTTGGTGATTTATTATACACTTATGATGTCTGATACTTTAACAGCTTGACATTTGTGGATTTAAAAAAAAGTTATCGTGGATTTTTCAAAATGATATATATCTTCTTGGCAACTAAACAGTTTAGTCAGGACATTGTCAGCGAATGTAAATGGTTCCCAGAAAACTGTCACTAATATTACATGCTTATTTTCCTATTCTAGATTTAAGATATCTAATGCTCCTCTCCAAAATGGAAAGAAGTTTTGACACTTTACTTTTCGTTTCAATTATACATACATGAAGAAAATAAGTGCATGTTCATTCAGTTCAACATACTTTGAACTGGTCAGTATCTTTTATGATCTTGTAACTATCGCTACTTGAGCCTCATATTCATTGCTAAAAAGAAAAAAAAAAGATTTGTGTTTCAGCTCCAATCTTTTTTTCCTGATAGCAACAGTTGGTCAGGTTTACAAGCTATGTGTAGAAAGCTTTCTCCATGACATGTCCACGAGTCGGATTTTATACTTAATTTTATTAAACAAAAGAGAATAAGCCTTTCAAATTTGAAAGTAATAGTCTTGAGTCAAGAAAACTATATAGAGTTACTGAACACACTCTGTTTGCACGCACAGCAGTGCTGTCAAATCTGTGTTTGTCACCTGCAAACAGTGTGTTCTTCTTTCAGAAACTGCTACTGCCTTGCCTGGTGTACGTCTCTTTGTCACTGCTCGTGTAGATATCAAAGCTGTGTTTCTTCATCTGGTAAGGTTTTGTTTTCCCTGTGTTTCATTTTTGCGTCTTTTTTAGCTGGTTATTATTTGATTAAGCTATCTTCCATGTTTTTTTCTTTAAAAAAACACATTCACAGAAGTTAAAAAAATAGCGCTTCAATATGTTTCCCCCCTTGTTTGGCTTTTATCAAGCCTTTGCATCTTTTCTGTATCAATCTTAGCTAGATATTCATCTGCTGCGTGTATAGTAGAATCGTGTCATGTCCTGTCATATCGTGTCCTATTGCACCATAATATCACAGAGCTTACCAACAGGAAACAGTCAGTGCCCAGTCCACACACCAGACAACATCGGTTCCTTGCTTTTCCCAAGCAAGTGGCACAGTGTGCAGAGAGTTGCACACACGCCACACCCCTAGCTGCCCAAAGTCCAGAACGTAGCCAGCTGAAAAGATTCAACACAACTAGAGAAAGGTTTTTCAGCCTGCACCGAAAATCATTCGTTAAAAAGATGTGGAGGTGGACCTTAAGCCAAGAAGATGACCATACCCGACCATGTAGAGACTGTTGTGTCCATTAGCTGACAAACTGGTCAACATTTTCTGAAATCTATAACTGCACGTTTGTCTTAATTCAGATTCATCAAAACTACCCACAAAACAAACAAAAGTTAAAGCTAACTACAACAACAAAAAAGAAAACTCCCAGAGTTAATAACAATAGGTGAAGAAAAAATAACCCACAAAAAACGGTGTCAATGCTTATTTCTGCAGGAACCTAGGCAAGAAGAAAACATTTGGCATGAAGAAGATATACAAGTCTAGCTTTGCCATTTTAATGTTTGAATGAGCTTAATATGAAATATGCATACTTGGAAGAAAGTATATCAAGTAACAAAAATAGGCCTGCCTTGATTGAAGTCGAAGAAAAATGAACTGCGGGGTATCTGACAACAGTCAGCTCTCTTCACGTGCCTGACCTGCCTGGAACCTGTGGAGATGCACAGTCAGCGTTACTTGCCCCAGTATCCAGTTCTGTGCCGATAAGTCTACTCCCCTGCAAGTCTGACATCACAGGGATGTCCACACTCTGACGAACCCGAAGTTTTAGCTGTTTGTTGTAGTTGTGATTGTGTTTATGTCTCAGTGGAGATGTTCAATTCAGGGACTAAAATTGGCGGCTTTGCTGAAGCCATCAAATCCAGTATTGCTGTTTATAGCCCCACCGACCACAGAGGTCACAATCATCGGGGCTGTCTTTCTAAAGGCGGTTTTAAAGTCCCCGTGAAAACTGGCAAAACAAAGCCAGAAGAAAAGTACAATGATCATAATTTTGTTCAAAAGTTAAACAGTTCCAATTTTTGATAAAGCAACATCCCAGTGCAACAGAGGGAAATGACAGAAGGTGGAAGCTGAAATGTAGAACTACAAAGATGAACGTTTTGCTTTTAGTCTTTTGAATCTGCTCCAACATTATTACAAAAAATGTTGCTGAAAAAGTCAGACTAAACCTACATAAAAAACTAATTGTTATTTTTAAAAAATTTATCTGAGAAAAACATGGGTGTAGTTATTGTTTTCAGCTCGTAGTTATACATCTCACTGAATGCCATATTACTTCCACGTGGTGTAGGAGTTTTGAGATTGATTGACGACATTTCAAACTTAGTCAATACACAACACTTAACCTAAAAAATAAGTGCAGTGTGCAACGCACACAAAATAATCACCAACAAAAACAAACGGTAACAGCTAAAAAATACACGAAAAAACCCAATAAAAAACAAGCAAACAAGTAAAGTATAAAAACAAGAAATAAATCCAATCAACTAAACAAGCAAGTTGCTCCCCCCCCCCCTCCCTTTCCCAAAGAATCCCAACAACAAAAACTAAACAAAACAAAAAAACAAACCAAACGAAAAACCAGCAATCTTCAAACCAAAGAAAGTCTGGGCCAAAATCATTGTCCCCAAGTACCAGCCTTCAGTAATCTATATTCAACCAAAATAGTTATTTGTTTGTTTGTTGTTGTTTTTTGCCTTAAGGCAGAAAAATGCTTGCAAATATATATATATATATATATATATTATATATATATATATAGAGAGAGAGAGAGAGAGAGAGAGAGAGAGAGAGAGAGCGGCTACAGCAGAAAGGCCTATTTATAAGGTTACACGACTAGTAGTAAACGAAGACAGGGGTAGTATGAGTGTTTTCTGACAGCAGAGCAAGCTTCTGACAAACAGAGAGGGAAGAAGATCTGTGCTGAACTGATTGATTAAGGGGATGTGGGGGCGTGCTAGTCACCTTTCTGCTCTTCCCTCCTCCTCCTTCTCCTTTTCTTCCTCCTCTCCCTTCTTCTCCTTTCCCTCCTCTTCCTTCTTCTTCTTCTCTTTACCCCTACTCCTCCTCCTTCTTCTTTACCTTTTACTTCTCATTCTCCTCCATCTTCTTCTCTTTTTCCTTCTCCTCCATCTTCTTCTCTTTTTCCTCCTTATCCTTTTTCCTTTCTTCTCCTTTTCCTCCTCCTTCTTTTCCTTCTTCTACTCCTCGTCCTTCTGCTCCTCCTTCTTCTTTTGCCGGTGCTTGTAGCGTCTATTCTGGAACCAGATTTTCACCTGTCGAGAGGACAGCTGCACTTCCCATGCCAGCTGCTCTCGCTCCTTGGCTGTCAGGTATTTCTGCCGCTGGAATCGTTGGACCAGCTTTTGCACCTGTGGAAAAGAACAGAAGCAGGCAAGCGCGCGCGCGCGCGCACACACACACACACACACACACACACACACACACACACACACACACACACACACACACACACACACACACACACACACACACATACTCGTGCACAAGGGCGCACACACATATGTACGCACGTAAGTGCTCGCGCGCACACATGCACACAGGCATGCACGTGGGTGCATACAGACACAAACACACACACACACACAGATGCTTACATTTTCATGGTCAATGATTACACTAAGTAGGAGAAATGTCATGTCCTTAAACTACTTAAGACCTTAAAGGCATGTATGCTGCATCTGGGATCTATCTGTTGGTTGTATACCCTATGAAGTGGGCATATGAAACTGTCTACAAAAACACTATTACAGGTATGGCCATAAATGTTTTAAGTTTCTGAGTGATTTTTGTTAGACGCTGTAATTCTCTGTGTATGTATGTGTCCCTCTATGCTCAATTTTGATATGAGTCCCTCTATGCTCTATTTTGATATGTGTTCCTCTATGCTCTATTTTGATATGTGTTCCTCTAGTTCTATTTTGCTATGTGTCCCTCTATTCTCTATTTTGATAAGTGTCCCTCTATGCTTCTTTTGATATAGTCCCCTCTGGCTCTATTTTGATATGTGTCCCTCTATGCTACCTTTTGCATATGTCTCTGTGCTCTCATTTGATATCTGTGCCTCTATGCTCTGTTTTGAACTACTGTCCCTCTGTGCTAGTTTTTATCTCTTGTCCCCTAGTGCTGCCCCCATCTAATTGCTCTCTGTCCTCTATGATCCTATTTTGATAATCTGTGCCTCTCTGCTCTATTTTTTTATCTGTCCTCTGTGCTGCTTTTTTGATATCTGCTCCCTCTATGCTCTATTTTGATAGATGTCCTCCTGTGCTCTATTTGAAATTGTCCATCTATGCTTATATTGCTATTATGTCCCTTCTTGTGCTCTATTTTGATATCTGCCCTCTATGCTTTATTTTGTTATCCTGTCTCTCTATTGCTCCATTTGATCTATGTCCCTCTGTGCTCTATCTTGATCTCTGTTCTATAATTATGCTCTATTTCAATATATGTCCCTCTAAGCTTATTATGATCTCTGTCCTCTGTGCTCCTATTTTGATATCTGTCCCTCTATGCTTATATTGATATATGTCCCTCTATGCCTCTATTTTGATTATGGTCCCTCTATGCTCTATATGCTATATGTCCCTTTTGCCTTAATTTGAAATCTGTCCTCTATGCTCTATATTGATCTCTGTCCTCTATTGCTCTCTTTTGATATCTGTCCTCTCTGCTCTATATAGATCTATGTCCCTCTATGCTCTATTTTACTTTAGTCCCCTCTATGCTCTATTTTGATATTTGTCCCTCTGTGTGCTCTCTTTTGAATTTGTCTTTTTGTGCTCCATTTTGCTCTGTCTTTTGTGTAATCTTTTGCTATCTGGTGCCTCTGTGCTCTATTTTGATATGTTCCTTTTGTGCTTATATTTTGTATGTTCCATTGTGCTCTATTTTGCTATGTGTTCCTTTCTGTGCTATCTTTTGGATAAGTGTCCCTCCTGTGCTCTATTTTGATATGTGTCCATTAGTGTACTTTTGTCGTGGTCCGTATGTAGCTATAATTTTATATTTGTCGCTCTCTGCTATCTTAGAGCTATTTGTCCTCTATGCTCTATTTTGCTATCTATTCCCAGTGTGCTCCTCTCTTTTCTCTCGTGTTTCCTTACTACTAATTTTCTTCTTCTTCTCCGACCGCCCAGACAGCCCCTAGGTTGTCTGTCCTACGAGTGACCCTGTGTTGCCTGCCCTCAAGTTAGTCTGCCAAGTCCAAGCCCCCACCCCACCTCCCACCTTGCCGGTTCTAGCGCAGAGATTATCATCTTTACGTCTTTCTGGGATCACGGCACGGAAACTAACCAGGTCCGGCCAGACCAGGCCAAGCACGAGTGCCAGGAAGAACGGACACCCGGCGCAACCAACAGTCGGTTAGCCAAGCAAGAGGCGCTTTCTAGCACCAGCCTTTCTGACAGGTGGGGATGTGCATGGCTATTGTACACTGCAGCCTGCTCCCCTCCCAAACCCCCCACAACGGCTGTTCTATTTCTTTTTAAATGCGTTCCTCTGGGGGTGATTTTGGACCACTTGACACTGCCCCCACCCTTCACTACCGTTGCCCCTTGGAGAACAGATATGCCGCCAGCGTTTACTTTAGTATAGTGGTCAGCACCGGCAGGTCATGTACGGTCGTTCTCCTATCAGGGTAGTGATGACCGACTAGTCTTAGGAACCGTGCTGCCAAAGGGGGCATACTTGGCTCCTGCATGTAGTGCTCCCACATCCCTAGGGCCTCTCCACATCCTGGGAAAAGTATCCTGCTACCCTTGACAGGGCCCCTGTCCCTGGCTCGGTACTCCCCTTGCATCCTCATCGGCGCCGTTTTTCCCCAAACCTGGGGCCTATGTTGCTCCTGACAGGGGCCCTGTTGTTCCCAAATGGGGCCTGTCTTGTTGCCTGCTGAATGGTCCTAATGTTTCTTGACTGGTCCCCCGTGTTATCCAACATCGTGTCCAGAGGCTTCATCCCAACCGGCTCCCCATGCTCGTGCGGGGGCCGGTCATACCCATGATCGTCATGATGGGGATATTTGCCAGCCCGCCTTCTGAGGAAGTTCCTTGCCTTTGGTGCCAGCCTGCCCTCGCATGTTTACCTACACACTGTTTTACACCTCAACAATTGTTAACTGTCAGCATTGCCCTTGACTGCGGGATTCAGTTTACACTTTACCCTACCTCCCTACCTTGCCCTCTATATCCCTGTCTTTTCTACTTTGATTTTCTTTATACACGGGTGTTTGTGACTGCCTGCTCCTTGCCACTGGCTTGTCTGGGATACTCGATTTTTTTCCCGGCCCATACTCCTCTCACCTACCTCTACTCCTACTACTACTACTCCTACAACTACTACTACTACTCCTCATATAATACTACATCCATATAACTATATCATCTACTACTACACTGGAATATGTAACGCCTCTATCTTGCCCCAGGACCATCACAGCGCGCTGCCTTCAACCATCTTTCAATACCAGAGTCATTGCCGCCCCCTCACTTTCCCCAAGCTTTCCAACCCCCATTCCCACTGAACCCCCCTATAATTCCATCCCCCACCACGCCACCCACCCCACCCCCCCACACCCACCCCCCAACCCGGTTATGTAGCTTGGCGGGGTCATGGGATATGGGCCGTTAGCACGGGCCGGGCCTTCGTTTTAGCGCTGACCCCGCTGGCCCACACCCGTTCGCTTAGACCACCCCTATGTCTTGCGGCTGGCGACTACCTGGTCTATATGTAGGCTCCTAGTCGCAGAGCGCGAGGAAGGTAGTTACCGATGGACTGGACCCGAAATACGCGACAAGAGCGACCGCACCCCCCGTGGATGGATGCATCTAGGTCATTTGTCAAGCCAGGTATTGGCGCCGGAGCGGAGGGACACAAGAGGACCTGTCTCAGGTTCGCCCTTTACAGAGGTCGGAGGGTGCTGTTTGTGGAGAACATTAGAAACAGCGGGTACTGATCTTATTAGTTTCATCGTCTGTGGCCCATGCACCCAGTGGAGCGATCGCAAGAGCGGAGTCATGTGTTCAGCTTTTATCTTTTCTGAGGACTAGGCCGCGCCTGCAGCGTTTTGTATACGTTGACGGGATGTGGATTGCTGATGCTGGCCGGCAGACCCGCTAAACGCGAATTGCAATCAGTCCCGCCGTGAGGACTGAACAGATGCACAAGTTTCGATGTTTTGCCTCAGTGGACAGGTCCATTCGACTTGCCTGCTCCGCCGAGTCATTGATTCGATAGTAGCCACGACTGACGGTCTGGGAGGACGAATTTTTGCAATAGACAGTGTGTTGTCGATAAAACCCCTCCTAGCTACTTCACCGCAGTGAACAGAGGGACCGATGTATTACCGAGTTCTATTACTGTTGTGTAATTAGGCGGAGAGGTTGTGTTTGGTCCCTCCAAACATGGCCTTCGGTTTTTCTTCTGCGTTTTAACTGTACACTTGTTTTGTATCATCAGATTGGGCTTGTTCTTGAAAGCAGTTAGGCATAGTTTGTCAAGAGGAGAGGAGATTTTCAGGTGTAAACACTATTTGTGCAATCTCAGAGTCCTGTCTGCGTAAAAGTGATCGTTGCTATGATGAGGTTAGTTTATGTGATAGTGGAGCAGTATAGCGAGTGAAAAGAACAGGCGTGACCGGATCCTCAGGCGGGACACCACATTCAGTTTGGAGGTATTGACTGTAGCTTGGTATTACTGCGACTGTCTGGAATCGGTCAGTGAGGTGCATGATGAACAACCACCCACCACCACCACCCACCATATACATACTACAACTACTACTACTACGACACTCTCTTACTACTATACTTTATTGCTACTACTTTACTACTACTACTACTCCTCTCCTACTACCTACTACTATCCCACCACCCCCACCACCAACACCCATACCACCACTAACTCCCATCACTACCACCATACCATATCCCCCTTCCCACTATTACTACTACTACTACTATACTATATAACTACTACTCTACTACCTATACTACTACTACAATGGTCTCCTCGTTCGAAGGTCAGAAAGGGTTTTACATGTGTGTGCAAGGTGTTCTGGGTTTTCATGAGGAACTTGGGTTTTGTGTTCATCTAGAAGGAATTTCGGTGGATGTGGAGTCTGTACTTGATGTTACTCCAGGGAAAAACTTCCCTTCAAACAGGGGCTTGGATGGTTGGTCGAACCCGGGGCATCAGCCCAGAGGGCACAATGCTCTACCGTAGCTATTTCGCGTCCCCCCCCCCCCCCCCCTATTTGCGTTTTAAACAATCACTATCTTGTCTTCATGTATAGGACCCTAAGTATCTCGTATATGAAAAATGCTAGGTTCAAAATTCAGGGTTGATTTATGAAAACGAACACCATTACTTTTGTCGCTTCGCCCATCTCCCTACTCATGAACTTTGGCATTGATATTGCAAACGGTCTCTGATAAGTCCTCTCGGACATTTGTTATAGTTTCTAATAACGTTCCTTCGTTTTTCGGTTGTTTGTTTTGCTTTTGTGTGTTCCAACTCTTTTGCTTTGCGTGGATTCTTTTCATGATTAGAATCTATCCCCCCTCGATTTTTCGTAGGCCTGCCACCCACCACCTCCAATTTCATACACCCTTGTAATTTTTTTTCCTCGTCTCATATCACTGAGATGAACAGCCGTCACAACATCGAAGCACAACAACACAACAAGCCCCACGGGGAGGCGAGTTGAAACCTTTTGATTTGCTTCCCACCACCACAGGACCAACAGACACACAGACCTACACCCACACAAAACTCACACACCCCCAACCACCCCACACACACCCACACCCACCCACCCCACACACACACACCCCACACACACACTCCCACAACACGCGCACACAAACACCCCACACCACCAACCCACCCCCACACACACACACCACACACCACACACACAACACCCACCCCCCCACACAACCACACCCACCACTCCAAACACACAACCACCAACCCCCCCCACACCACCAAACACACACACCACACATACACCCACCCACCCCCGCGCGCCCCCCCCCACCCCGAACCAGATGAGACCCTGGGAACAGAGTCCGTCGGTACAACACCCCAAACAGACCTTAACCACTCCACTTCCATCCCCCCCCCCCCCCCCCCCCCCACTTGATGTGTGTCCAGCAGAACCCATTTCCACATCCGGAAGGAGGTGGCGGGAGGGTTAAGCCATTCCCCCTGCCCAACAAGTAACCCCGTGGGGTTCTGGGGTTCCATTCCCAGCCTCGCCCTTTCTTCCCGTTTAACACGAACATTCAAACTTGAATGTCAAAGTCCTTTGGAAGGACTATAACAACTGAGCCCCGTGTGCGACTGCTGCAAACTATCGTCTTGCACCCGTTACTCCAAGCCTTTTCCGCCTTTTCGGAAGAGAAGGCCCTGTTTCGTGCTGTACGAACGGCTGACACTAATCTTTAAACATTCCCTTACCCCAGGTGTCGTGTTAAACACCCCATCCCCCGAAACAGGACCGCAGCTACCTAAATGCAGAGGGAGGGGGCGGGGGGGTGGGGGTGGGATGGGGGTGGGGGCGGGGCGGTTGCAAACCGGCGAATCTCACCACTGGTGCAATTCCGAGCTCTAGGCGAGAGCAACACGCACTACAAACAAGAAAACCAGGTCAAGAACCCACTGACTCAGTGGACCCTACTCCGTGTGCCTGTCGGGTATCGTTGCACTTTGCTGGTGGGCCCATGATGGCTGGTGGTGAAAACTGCGCAAACTCGCTGGTGGTTATGTCCTCCGTCAGCTCGGCTATCTAAACCAACGGCCACAATACTTCCAAACCCGCCGTATCTCAACCCTTATATTCTGCCCCTGCTTGCACTTACTCCCTTTCCTAATCTCTTTTGTACCGTTTTGATGACCACGTTCCCCTCCGGGTCTTGGTGGTCGCTCAATGGCTTAGGTCGTGAATCTCGTTGTTGCTGTTGGAGTTGTGCTGTTGTCGTATTGTTGTTCTCCATTGTTGTTGTTGTTGCTCTCCCAGGACCGGGGGACCATCCCCATTCAGGGCCCCCCCTGCTGACCGTGGTCATGTTTTCCCTTTTCTAATTCCCCTGATGGTGGAGGGAGGTTGGTTGTATCACCGTGTGTCCTCGCCCGCCAGATGCCCATTTTCGCCCTCATTGAGCCCCGATGGTTGGCGGGGGATGTTGGTTGGTGGATGGTTGGTGACGCCGACACGGCCCCAGAGTCAGCCGCCTACCGTCCGGCTTGGAGGTTTGTTTTTGGCCGGTGCTATGAAGACTGGCACGAAATGTGGAACTGCCTTGACAAGTTAATTGTTACCACGCCAATGACCTGCACATCATCGGGCACACCAGGGCATTTGGTTTTCGTGTTGGTCTAGTCCAGTTGTTGCTTACAAATGGCTGCCAAATCTTTACGGTGTGACCATCGGTTAGGGTGTGTGAGGGTGTGTGTCAAAACTCCGTATTTCTGTGATTGCCATGTTGAGCGTGTTCTATTACTTGTGTGGAATTTGCCGCGTGAGTGTGTGGTTTTGTGTGTGTGTGTGGTGTGTGCTGGTGGGGAAAGATGACCCACAATTTTCACAAGTGCTTCACACGGGCCTACATGTCAAAAAGTACCATTGAGTGCTGTATCATTATCTTCGCAACAATAACGACTAACATAAAATAATAATAAGGACAGAAACGGCGACCCGAGCTACACACCAGACCCCTGGAGGAACCCCTCCAGCTACACACAGACACACACCCGCGCCCGCGCGCGGCCACACCGCGGCACGCACGCAGCCCCCTGCTCGCACGATGACACCCCCCCCCCCCAACCACCTGCACTCGTCTAACCCCAACTGTCATTGCCAGCCCCCTCCAACAGGCAACCAGACCTCTCGTCTTAGACAAGTGATTTCGTTTTTTTCTTTCGCACGGGGGGGGAGGGGGTGGGGCGGGACATGCAAAACCACACCTCTCCAAACACATCCCCCACAGTAACATTCAAACCCTAGCAATAAAGGACAAATAAAAATTATAACATCGAAATAAAAATTCCACTAAATAAACCCCAAACGGAACACACACTGATGTGCGTTCTATTTTTACATTCCAGTAATACGCGATACGCTGTTAGTAACCTTTACCACTCCGTTCACCGGCACGAGGGCACCGCACTGTATAGTTTCTGCATGGAGCACGGCGGAATTGCAAAGACGAAGAAACAGGCGCAGGGAGGAAGGAGCAAGAGACAGCCGGAACCGAAGAAGAAGCACGAAAGAAGCAGAGAAGGAGGGAAGAAGAAGCATATGAAGCAGGAGAGGAGGGAAGGAGGCGGAGGAGGGGTGCAGCGAAGAACGAGAAGACGAGACGAAGACGCAGACAGGAAGCCGGCAGAAGACGCCGACGAATCGCCGAAGACCAGAAGCAGACGACCGGACAGAGCAAGCAGACCAGCACGACGACGAAGCCAGACGAACAGAAGAAGCAGAAGAAAGACGACGCAAAGAAGGCAAGCAGACGAGGAAGACAGCGAAGCAAGAAGACAGAAGAAGAACAGACGTTCGACGAAGAAGAAGACGGCGGAGGAGGGGCGGAGGAGGAGCCGAAGCAGAAGCAGCGCAAGCCATGAAGACGAAGAAGAAGGAGAAGGCAACGCATAGAGAAGAAGAAGAGACAGACGAAGCAGGAGGAGGGAGGAGGAGGAGGAGAGGAGGAGGCGCCGACGAAGCAGCGAAGGAAGGACGAAGCAGACGCCCAGAAGAAAAGCAGAAGAAGACGACGCCAGCAGCGAAGCAGCCAGAAGAAGAAAGAAGCAGAAGAAGAAGACGCAGAACGAGAACGACCGACCGAACCGACAAAGAGAAGACGACAGAAGCGAAGACGAACGAAGAAGAAGCAACGACGAGAGACGAGCAGAAGGAAGCAGCAGACAGCCGAAAGAGCAGAAGAAGCCGCAGAAGACCAGCAGACGAAGCAGCAGCACGCCGGAAGCGAGAAGAAGCCGCAGAAGAAGAGGAGGCGGAGGCGGAGGAGGCGGAGGAGCAGAAGCCGAAGCAGAGGAAGAAGTCGAAGGGAAGAGAAGACGCAAGAAGCCGCCGGACGCCAGCTCGCAGCACCGAGCCGAAGCAGCTGAAGAAGCAAGACACGAGGAGGAGGGAGGCGGAGGAGGAGGAGAGCAGCCAGGACGAAGCACGAAGAAAGAAGAGGAAGATAGAGACGACGCCAGAAGAAGCAGAGAGAAGAAAGAAGAAGCACGCAGAAGAAGCAGACGACCAGACACGAAGCCGCCGAAGAAAGAGAAGAAGAAGAGGAAGAAGAAGCAAGAAGAAGACGTAGACGACGATGCAGAAGAAGACGCAAGAAAGACGCAGAAAGAGAAGACGGGAGACGCCGCCGCAGCAGAAGAAACAGAAGAAGAAGAAGAAGTAAGAAGAAGCGGCGGAGGAGGAGCGTCGAAGCTGCAGCAGAAGAACCCGTGACACTCTACAGCTGAGATGATCATTCGGCTGCTATGCCTTTGGCATTTTTCATGAAAAGACCGCTACAAACCAACCTTTGGTCTCCGAGTTCAAGGGAGGCGATTTGAATCTCGCGATGCGTAGATAATAATATAATAAAGAATATACATACTTCATAATAATAATAATCATAATCATTCATATATATAATAATGATGATAATCATAATAATAATCATGTTCATAATATATCCTAATATTAATAATACATGGAATTTATAGCGCGCTATATCTGAGAATTACCAGTCAGCGCGCTTCCCATGCCCTCCGCTACCTAACAAGCAGCCACCTGCTCACAATTTTCTAACAACTTGAAATGTACACACACATATCCGTAGTTATATGGTACCCCCATCCCCTCCCCCCCCCGGTACAAGCAATCTTTTTAGCCAAGCAAGTCCTTGTCTTATGCATAGTATGTCTCGTTGTTTGTGTTGTGTTGTGCTAGTGTATTTTATAGTATTGTGTTGTTTTATTTATTTTTTTTTCTTTTCTTCTTTTATATCGAGGATAATGAATAAGCACTAATGTGTTTTTACATCCGGTCCCGTGTGTATGCGGTTTTTGTCCAATTCTGTCCTTTGTTCCCATGGCACCCAACCGGCCTACCTACTCTTCCGACACAGCGGAGAGGATTTTTAAACGTGTGCGCAAGGTGTTCTGCGTGCGTTCGCCCACGGCGGCCTCGGTTTTGTGTCTCATCCGAATATATTGTGTGTGTTGTCTTGTCTTGTGTTGTGTTGCGATGCGTTGCGTTGTCTTGCCTTGTATTTCCCTCTTGGCCTTGTAATGTATTGTTTTGTATTGTTTTGGTTGTCTTGTATTGTTACTGCGTTAGATGAGACACGATGCCAACGACTATCAACGACTAGGAACCGGCGTTCACACGGCGCTGCTGCTACGACAAGCTTGAAGACAGTCCGCCTGAAGTGAAGGCTTGCCCACCAGTCCCTGCGTGACCCCCTGACCATCCTCTTGGGCAACGGGACTGATGAGGATGAGGCTGAGCGGAGGAGGTGGGGAGGATGGTTGATGCTGCCCCGACCCGATGCGAGCGGAGGATGGTGCTGGCTGGTGCTGGTGATGATGAGGATGCAGAGGATGCTGGTGCATGATGGGATGATGCTGCTGAGGCGGAGATGGTGATGCTGATGCAGGGGCTGCTGATGTTGATGATGAGCTGCCCGAGGCGGGGCGGATGGTGATGATGATGCTGATGATGATGCTGAGGTGGTGACTGATGAGATGATGAGGATGCTGATGGTGATGCTGCTGAGGATGCTGCTGCTGCTGCTGAGGATGCTGAGGTGATGATGTTGATGATTATTTTATGATGTTGAGATGTGATGATGCGGAGGAGGAGGATAGAGGATGGTAATGATGATGACGCTAAGGATGGGAGAATGCGGATTTGGGTGCTGCTGATGAGGAGGCGGCGGATGGTGATGAGTATGGTGATGGTGATGATGGTGATGATGGGTGATGATGATGATGAGGATGATGATGCTGATGATGATGAGATGATGATTGTATCTTATCTTATTGTCTTGTATTGTATGTCAGTTTCCCCATTTAGCCACTCTTCAGCTGCTATCCATTCGTCCCAGCCGGTGTGATCACAGCAGGAACTGCACCACACACAGAATTGGTCCAACGGCCGCCGGGGTGATTTTTTAGCACTGGGCCCTGGCCCTTGACTGCTTGATGCGGGATTGCTTGTTCTGACTATCCTATCCTGTGCTATCCTATGCCTATATTTATCTATCCGATCCTATTCTATTCTTACCTAATCCTATCCTATCTATCCTATCTACCTTATCCTATCTATTCTATTCTTATCATGTATCCCTATCCTATCCTAATCTATTCCATTCTAAACATCCTATTCCTATTCTTGTTTTAGTCTATGCTCGGCTATGCTATGCTATCCTATTCTATTCTATTCTATCCTATTATTTGAGATATTTATTATATTATTTATACCACTTTAAGTCACGCAGATTTTCAGCGTTGCAAGTCGGGCTGCTCTCCCCGGGAGAGGCACGTCGCCACTAAGAGCCGCCCACCCATTTTTTTGTCCTGTCTGCAACGTACTTGTTTCCCTATCAGAGTGGTTTTTTTCTACATATTTTGCCAGGACAAATCCTTGTTGCCGTGGGTTCTTTTACGGGCGCGGAATAATTTTGGTGCAAACCACACGGGCTCGGTTTATCGTTCTCATCCGAAAGACTAGCGCCCAGGACACCCTCACTTCATGATCTAATGGATGAGACAAAAGTTTCGGGTCCAAACGGATACGGACCACGCACACTTCCGGACCCGAACTTTTCGCATTCTAGACAGGCGCGTTACCTCTAGACACCGATCCGTATCTCTCCTCTCTTTCCGTCTCCTATCCTATGCTATCGTATCCTATCCTACCTATCCTATTCCTTCCATTTCGATTCTATTCTTATTCTCTCCTAATCCTATCTATCCCATTCTCTTCCATCCTATCCTATCCTATCTATTCTTCTGCTAGGCTATCCTATTATATTCTATCGTATTCCTGCTATCCAATGTTAAGGCCTATCCTATCCTATCCTATCCTAAACCTATCCTTTTCTATCTATTCGCTCTATCCTCTCCTATTCTATTCTATTCTATTCTATTCTATTCTCATGTCCATACTATCCTCTCCTCTCCTATTCCTCTTCTATCCTGCTATTCTATTTTTATCCTAATCCAACCCCCTTTCTATCCTATTCTATTCTATCCTATCCCATGCTTATTGCTATCCTATCCGATCCTATACCTATCCCTACCCTACCCTACCCCTATCCTTCCTATCTATCCTTTCTATCCAATTCTATTCTATTCTCCCCATCCTATCCATGCTATTCTATTTTCTCTATCCTATCCTTATCCCATCTATCCTATCCCTATCCCTCCTATCCTATCCTATCCCATCCTCTCCTTTTTATCGGCCTATTTATCTAGTAGAGTCGGGTTCGTACTTCCCAGGGAGGAGTGTCAAGTCAGGTCCAGCACGTCACGTCAAGTCAGGTCAATTCAGGTAGGTAAGTCAGGTCAGGTCACGTCCACGTCCCAAAAATTTACATTTAATCATCCCTATGACGGGCATTAACAACACTAATAGGCACTGTCAGACTGATAGATAATAGTGACCATGGACTTTATTGTAGCGCTTTCTTGTTGAGCCCTCTGTATTTGTATTTGTATACCCTGCCTTAGTCACAGCCGTCTTCTCTAAGTAGAAATCATGCTGATCTATCCGGGGTGAGCGCGTCGCTTCCCGAGTAGTACACCTCTTACGTTTCCTTTTTGCTGCCATTGCTTGTGTATTTGTTTCCCTATCAGAGTGGTTTTTTCTCCAGAATGTGCCAGAGCACCTCCCTTGTTGCTGTCGGTTCTTTTGTGTGCTCTAAATGCACTGTACACACCGGCACACACAGTTTATCGTCTATCAGAAAGAAGACTAGCACCCTGACCACTGCTCAAGGCGTAGGGTGATAGGGGGCAAAAGTTTCGGGTTCAAACGGGGATCGACACCGGCACCTTTCCCGCTTTCCAGATGGTTTGTGTGTTGCCTCAAAAAAACTGCTGGTGTGTGTGTGTGTTTGTGTGTGTGTGTGTGTGTGGTGTGTGTGTGTGTGTGTGCGTGCCAGTGCGTACGTGGTGTTTGCACGCGTCTACTTTTATTTTAGTTTATTCTTTTATTTCGAGGATAATGGAATCGGCATGCAATGCTTTTTTACATATAGTTCCCGTGGTAGGCAGTTTTGTCAAATTTTGTCATCTGTTCCCTCGGCACACACGCCCTACTCTTCTGAACCGCCGAACCGGGTATTAAATGTGCGCCAGCTGGTCTGCCTTGCGTTCGCACCGGGCACCTCGCTTTTTTAGTTCTTATGGAAGGAGGCTTTGATCTGTGTGTCTGTATGTAGACTATCTTGTGTGTGTATGTATGTGTGTTGTGTGTGATTGTTTTGTGCTATCAGGCGCACGCCTTTAACAAGGCAACTGCTATCCACGTTATGGACAGGCCCAAAGACTTGACCTGTTGAGTTTTTGTGTTGTTGTTGTTGTAGTTGGCGGGGTGGGTCTTTGCTGCTTCCTACTTCAGCGACTTTCTGATACTGCTTCCTCACCGCTGCTCATTGATGTCAATCTCACCGCCCCGCCACACCCAGATACCTTATGTCACCATCCTCCCGGGTCTGCAAGTTCACAGGGGTCATCATGTCCGGCCGCCGCGGGCCACCCGCCTGGGGGCCCAGCATTTACTTGCTGAGTCACTATGGTGGTGTTCAGGGGTGCTTCTTTCTGAACTAGCGTTACCGCAGGCACCACATGAGCTCCTCACTGGACGGCACCAACCCGTCCCAGTCGCGGAGCCCCGCCTGAGTGTGCATCCTGCCTGGCGTGGCCCCACACACACGACCCCCACACGACCTTTTCCCCGCACAGACCTCCGCAACCCCCGCCGGTGTGTCCCAGACCCGACTCGCCCACAGGCACCAGAAAAGTCCGTGTACACGGGAACTCCAAAACTGCGGTCCCCGTGAGACCCAGCAACCGGGGCCACCCGACTCAGAGCAATGTTCTTGTATGCCTGCTGGCTCAGTGAACGATGAGGGTTCGGCTTCCGCTCAAGGGGGATCCTTTTTTCTGGAGTTCACATCAGTGCCGACTCCCCTCTTCCCATAGTATTCGCAATGAACCTCCAAAACGAAGTCCGTGTGCGAAGCACGCCCAGAACCTCCTTGAGCAACGTTACATCCTGATCCGCTTTTCGTTCAGAGTCGGGCCCTTTGTGTGCCGGTGGGTAACCCCTGACAACATTTACACAACCGCGTACCCCCCGGGGCCTTGCATCGTAAAACAAACACACAAGCACTACGTGCTTATTCCAATCTCCTCCGCTTGCAAACAACGAATGAAAAATAAGTTATCCTCTCAACATGTCAAGAAGTTGCTATGGAAGCCTTGCACTTGCTGGTGCTTGATATGAATCAAAGGATCGATCTGTTACTGTGTCCACTTTCACGATGACTGGAGTATGTACTATTACTCATTATCTAACATTAGTAGTGACAATGTTGTAACACATTAAAGACGTATTCTTTTTATTCCATCCTCGGCTAGACGCTCCGAGGTTCACCTTGGTGACTTTTTTGCGTTATGCGACCGGTCCTCCCCTCCCCCCTCCCCCCCTCCGCACCCTCCTCTCCCCCCCCTCCCGCCCCCTCTCTCCCCACCCCCTGCCCCACACCCTCACCCCATCAGCCTAAGTTAGTATTCTGACATCGGAGGGTGGTATCTGACACTCGACACCTGTGACCCTAGTCTTTTGGTTTTGCTTTTGTCATCCGTTCCGTCAGGCACAGTTGGGCCTACTCTTCGACGACCGAAACGGGTTTTTTCATGTTGCGTCAGATGTTTCTGCCACCTTTATATGCACCGTGGGCCTCGGTTTTCGTCTCCATCTGAGCGCCTTTTGACATTCCCATTCGATTTTCTCGTCAAACCAGGACCGAACTGCGCGCGCTGGGAACTCACCCCCAGACACATCACGGCCGTTATTCCAACTTTTCCACCGGCTGTGCGTTTCGTAGCAGACCCAACAACACAATAATATACAAAGATGGGATTTCTTTTGTACGCAGGCTTCAGATGCATCCAGACTGATCTGTTCACCTATGTTCCCCCTCTGCAAGCGAGCATACAGACATTACAAACACAACAGACAAAAACAAGGAAATTTCCATTCCCATTTTTTCTTTTCTTTTCTTTCCCGTTTGTTTCCTTCGTTTCGTGTTGTTATTTTCTATCCTCCGATTTTTCTGTTCACATGCCACCAAGGCCTTTGAGACTTCCTACTAAGGAACGGAGTCCCTACTCCTATTAAGTCGTAGGGGAGCGAGGCATCGAGGACCTCACTTCTCTAGGGCCAGCCTATTGATGGGCCGGCGGCGCCCATTCCTCTCACTCGCTGCTTTCCCTTCCTGACCCTAAAGAGGGCCAGGTCACCCATTTCCCGCTGGTGGAATGGGTGGACTGTCCTGCAGCCACAGGGCGGTAGACCGGTCACCCATCCAACTGGTACCCACGCTCGACGTGTTTACCTGGCTGGAAGAAAAGCGCTGTGCTCCGCCCACCTGAGCTCTCCGGAGATTCCTCATCGCAGGTGCCACACCTGGCCTAAATGCCGTCCAGTTAACACGTCATGAACTGATCAAAGCCTCAAATGGGCACAATTTTTTCTTTTTTTTTCTCCATTTTATAACACTTTCAGTCACGAGGATTTCTCTACGTGAACATTTTGGGCCTGCTCTCCCCGGGGAGAGCGCGAGCCACACAGAGCAGCGCCACCCTTTTTTATGCCCTCTAACTACCTTCTTGGCGTATACAGGACCCCAATTGAAGGTCCCGGTTGATTATTTAGTTTCCCTTCTGTGGATTGCAGTAGCTATGTTCTCCCACATCGCTGCGCATCCAAGCCGCTGTCTATCTCACCTTGAAAACCGAAGCAACCTCGAGGTCTGGCCCTCAGTTCACACCTAAACTTTCTGTCGGAAAGTGGGATACACTGATCTTGATTTATCTCTGATACACTGGTCTTGATTATCTCTGGATCACTATCCTTGAATATGTCTGGATCCACTGATCTTGAATCTGTCTGGATCACTGCGCTTGATTACTTCTGGATCCACTGCACTTGACTTCTCCGTGGATACCCACCCCCATATGCAACCCCCATAATTGGCACTACCCATGAAACAAGCGTCTCCTGGTTTACGAGGCTCGTTCTATCTGCCGGCTGCTCGTGTGTATGTTTGCGTGTTTTGTGTGTGTGTGTGTGTGTGTTTGTGTGTGTGAGAGCGCTGCGCGAGGAGAGAGAGAGAGAGAGAGCGGAGGAGAGAGAGCGAGACAGAGAGAGCGTGCGAGAGTGGCGTGTGTGTGGGGGTTGCTATACTGCTTCTTCTCCCCGGATAAGTACCTTAATTTTTTTCATTTTCCAGGACGCACAGTCAGGCACGCGTCAATCTCCACTGGAACCCTCTGCAGACTAGCTCCTCGGCCGGTGATTCGCAGATCTTTCAGTCCCCAGGCCAGTTCCGCAAAGGCTGAGTCCTCACTGGACAGCGCCCTGAAGACTGCCATGAAACGATTGCCTGTTTGGTTGGAGCAGTTTTGTTTTACAAGTCTTTTCCACCTTCCCTCTCCCTCTTCCCCTCTCCTCCTCCCACCCCCCCCCCCTTGTTGATGTTGATGAGGTTGGTTGGTTTTTTCTTCTTCTCTTTTTTTCTTCGTCTTCTTCTTCTTCTTCTTCTTCCTTCTTCTTTTCTTCTTCGCTATTTTTTCTTCTTCTTTCTTCCATTATACTAATGCTTGCTGTAATTTACAGAGCGCTATATCTTGCAAAAACACTCACACGCGCTTCTTCTTCTTCTTCTTCTTTTCTTCTTCTTCTTTCTTCTTCTTTTCGCAATTCTATCAATAATAATAACTCTAATATCCTAATCATAATACTACTAATAATCAAAAGGAATTTATTATAGGCCCATCTCTTGAGAAAAAACCACTCATACGCTTGTTCCTCCCCCTCATTCCACATGCATACCAGTTACACAATTACTAGTTTTTCCACTTTCAAATGTCATACCCTCACCCGCACCTCTTTGATATAAGTCCCTCTTGCTCTATTTTGCTTATGTCCCTCTATGCTCTCTTTTTGATATGTGTCCCTCTATGCTCTCTTTTGATATATGTCCCTCTAGTTCTATTTTGCTATGTGTCCCTCTATTCTCTATTTTGATAAGTGTCCCTCTATGCTTCTTTTGATATAGTCCCCTCTGGCTCTATTTTGATATGTGTCCCTCTATGCTACCTTTTGCATATGTCTCTGTGCTCTCATTTGATATCTGTGCCTCTATGCTCTGTTTTGAACTACTGTCCCTCTGTGCTAGTTTTTATCTCTTGTCCCCTAGTGCTGCCCCCATCTAATTGCTCTCTGTCCTCTATGATCCTATTTTGATAATCTGTGCCTCTCTGCTCTATTTTTTTATCTGTCCTCTGTGCTGCTTTTTTGATATCTGCTCCCTCTATGCTCTATTTTGATAGATGTCCTCCTGTGCTCTATTTGAAATTGTCCATCTATGCTTATATTGCTATTATGTCCCTTCTTGTGCTCTATTTTGATATCTGCCCTCTATGCTTTATTTTGTTATCCTGTCTCTCTATTGCTCCATTTGATCTATGTCCCTCTGTGCTCTATCTTGATCTCTGTTCTATAATTATGCTCTATTTCAATATATGTCCCTCTAAGCTTATTATGATCTCTGTCCTCTGTGCTCCTATTTTGATATCTGTCCCTCTATGCTTATATTGATATATGTCCCTCTATGCCTCTATTTTGATTATGGTCCCTCTATGCTCTATATGCTATATGTCCCTTTTGCCTTAATTTGAAATCTGTCCTCTATGCTCTATATTGATCTCTGTCCTCTATTGCTCTCTTTTGATATCTGTCCTCTCTGCTCTATATAGATCTATGTCCCTCTATGCTCTATTTTACTTTAGTCCCCTCTATGCTCTATTTTGATATTTGTCCCTCTGTGTGCTCTCTTTTGAATTTGTCTTTTTGTGCTCCATTTTGCTCTGTCTTTTGTGTAATCTTTTGCTATCTGGTGCCTCTGTGCTCTATTTTGATATGTTCCTTTTGTGCTTATATTTTGTATGTTCCATTGTGCTCTATTTTGCTATGTGTTCCTTTCTGTGCTATCTTTTGGATAAGTGTCCCTCCTGTGCTCTATTTTGATATGTGTCCATTAGTGTACTTTTGTCGTGGTCCGTATGTAGCTATAATTTTATATTTGTCGCTCTCTGCTATCTTAGAGCTATTTGTCCTCTATGCTCTATTTTGCTATCTATTCCCAGTGTGCTCCTCTCTTTTCTCTCGTGTTTCCTTACTACTAATTTTCTTCTTCTTCTCCGACCGCCCAGACAGCCCCTAGGTTGTCTGTCCTACGAGTGACCCTGTGTTGCCTGCCCTCAAGTTAGTCTGCCAAGTCCAAGCCCCCACCCCACCTCCCACCTTGCCGGTTCTAGCGCAGAGATTATCATCTTTACGTCTTTCTGGGATCACGGCACGGAAACTAACCAGGTCCGGCCAGACCAGGCCAAGCACGAGTGCCAGGAAGAACGGACACCCGGCGCAACCAACAGTCGGTTAGCCAAGCAAGAGGCGCTTTCTAGCACCAGCCTTTCTGACAGGTGGGGATGTGCATGGCTATTGTACACTGCAGCCTGCTCCCCTCCCAAACCCCCCACAACGGCTGTTCTATTTCTTTTTAAATGCGTTCCTCTGGGGGTGATTTTGGACCACTTGACACTGCCCCCACCCTTCACTACCGTTGCCCCTTGGAGAACAGATATGCCGCCAGCGTTTACTTTAGTATAGTGGTCAGCACCGGCAGGTCATGTACGGTCGTTCTCCTATCAGGGTAGTGATGACCGACTAGTCTTAGGAACCGTGCTGCCAAAGGGGGCATACTTGGCTCCTGCATGTAGTGCTCCCACATCCCTAGGGCCTCTCCACATCCTGGGAAAAGTATCCTGCTACCCTTGACAGGGCCCCTGTCCCTGGCTCGGTACTCCCCTTGCATCCTCATCGGCGCCGTTTTTCCCCAAACCTGGGGCCTATGTTGCTCCTGACAGGGGCCCTGTTGTTCCCAAATGGGGCCTGTCTTGTTGCCTGCTGAATGGTCCTAATGTTTCTTGACTGGTCCCCCGTGTTATCCAACATCGTGTCCAGAGGCTTCATCCCAACCGGCTCCCCATGCTCGTGCGGGGGCCGGTCATACCCATGATCGTCATGATGGGGATATTTGCCAGCCCGCCTTCTGAGGAAGTTCCTTGCCTTTGGTGCCAGCCTGCCCTCGCATGTTTACCTACACACTGTTTTACACCTCAACAATTGTTAACTGTCAGCATTGCCCTTGACTGCGGGATTCAGTTTACACTTTACCCTACCTCCCTACCTTGCCCTCTATATCCCTGTCTTTTCTACTTTGATTTTCTTTATACACGGGTGTTTGTGACTGCCTGCTCCTTGCCACTGGCTTGTCTGGGATACTCGATTTTTTTCCCGGCCCATACTCCTCTCACCTACCTCTACTCCTACTACTACTACTCCTACAACTACTACTACTACTCCTCATATAATACTACATCCATATAACTATATCATCTACTACTACACTGGAATATGTAACGCCTCTATCTTGCCCCAGGACCATCACAGCGCGCTGCCTTCAACCATCTTTCAATACCAGAGTCATTGCCGCCCCCTCACTTTCCCCAAGCTTTCCAACCCCCATTCCCACTGAACCCCCCTATAATTCCATCCCCCACCACGCCACCCACCCCACCCCCCCACACCCACCCCCCAACCCGGTTATGTAGCTTGGCGGGGTCATGGGATATGGGCCGTTAGCACGGGCCGGGCCTTCGTTTTAGCGCTGACCCCGCTGGCCCACACCCGTTCGCTTAGACCACCCCTATGTCTTGCGGCTGGCGACTACCTGGTCTATATGTAGGCTCCTAGTCGCAGAGCGCGAGGAAGGTAGTTACCGATGGACTGGACCCGAAATACGCGACAAGAGCGACCGCACCCCCCGTGGATGGATGCATCTAGGTCATTTGTCAAGCCAGGTATTGGCGCCGGAGCGGAGGGACACAAGAGGACCTGTCTCAGGTTCGCCCTTTACAGAGGTCGGAGGGTGCTGTTTGTGGAGAACATTAGAAACAGCGGGTACTGATCTTATTAGTTTCATCGTCTGTGGCCCATGCACCCAGTGGAGCGATCGCAAGAGCGGAGTCATGTGTTCAGCTTTTATCTTTTCTGAGGACTAGGCCGCGCCTGCAGCGTTTTGTATACGTTGACGGGATGTGGATTGCTGATGCTGGCCGGCAGACCCGCTAAACGCGAATTGCAATCAGTCCCGCCGTGAGGACTGAACAGATGCACAAGTTTCGATGTTTTGCCTCAGTGGACAGGTCCATTCGACTTGCCTGCTCCGCCGAGTCATTGATTCGATAGTAGCCACGACTGACGGTCTGGGAGGACGAATTTTTGCAATAGACAGTGTGTTGTCGATAAAACCCCTCCTAGCTACTTCACCGCAGTGAACAGAGGGACCGATGTATTACCGAGTTCTATTACTGTTGTGTAATTAGGCGGAGAGGTTGTGTTTGGTCCCTCCAAACATGGCCTTCGGTTTTTCTTCTGCGTTTTAACTGTACACTTGTTTTGTATCATCAGATTGGGCTTGTTCTTGAAAGCAGTTAGGCATAGTTTGTCAAGAGGAGAGGAGATTTTCAGGTGTAAACACTATTTGTGCAATCTCAGAGTCCTGTCTGCGTAAAAGTGATCGTTGCTATGATGAGGTTAGTTTATGTGATAGTGGAGCAGTATAGCGAGTGAAAAGAACAGGCGTGACCGGATCCTCAGGCGGGACACCACATTCAGTTTGGAGGTATTGACTGTAGCTTGGTATTACTGCGACTGTCTGGAATCGGTCAGTGAGGTGCATGATGAACAACCACCCACCACCACCACCCACCATATACATACTACAACTACTACTACTACGACACTCTCTTACTACTATACTTTATTGCTACTACTTTACTACTACTACTACTCCTCTCCTACTACCTACTACTATCCCACCACCCCCACCACCAACACCCATACCACCACTAACTCCCATCACTACCACCATACCATATCCCCCTTCCCACTATTACTACTACTACTACTATACTATATAACTACTACTCTACTACCTATACTACTACTACAATGGTCTCCTCGTTCGAAGGTCAGAAAGGGTTTTACATGTGTGTGCAAGGTGTTCTGGGTTTTCATGAGGAACTTGGGTTTTGTGTTCATCTAGAAGGAATTTCGGTGGATGTGGAGTCTGTACTTGATGTTACTCCAGGGAAAAACTTCCCTTCAAACAGGGGCTTGGATGGTTGGTCGAACCCGGGGCATCAGCCCAGAGGGCACAATGCTCTACCGTAGCTATTTCGCGTCCCCCCCCCCCCCCCCCTATTTGCGTTTTAAACAATCACTATCTTGTCTTCATGTATAGGACCCTAAGTATCTCGTATATGAAAAATGCTAGGTTCAAAATTCAGGGTTGATTTATGAAAACGAACACCATTACTTTTGTCGCTTCGCCCATCTCCCTACTCATGAACTTTGGCATTGATATTGCAAACGGTCTCTGATAAGTCCTCTCGGACATTTGTTATAGTTTCTAATAACGTTCCTTCGTTTTTCGGTTGTTTGTTTTGCTTTTGTGTGTTCCAACTCTTTTGCTTTGCGTGGATTCTTTTCATGATTAGAATCTATCCCCCCTCGATTTTTCGTAGGCCTGCCACCCACCACCTCCAATTTCATACACCCTTGTAATTTTTTTTCCTCGTCTCATATCACTGAGATGAACAGCCGTCACAACATCGAAGCACAACAACACAACAAGCCCCACGGGGAGGCGAGTTGAAACCTTTTGATTTGCTTCCCACCACCACAGGACCAACAGACACACAGACCTACACCCACACAAAACTCACACACCCCCAACCACCCCACACACACCCACACCCACCCACCCCACACACACACACCCCACACACACACTCCCACAACACGCGCACACAAACACCCCACACCACCAACCCACCCCCACACACACACACCACACACCACACACACAACACCCACCCCCCCACACAACCACACCCACCACTCCAAACACACAACCACCAACCCCCCCCACACCACCAAACACACACACCACACATACACCCACCCACCCCCGCGCGCCCCCCCCCACCCCGAACCAGATGAGACCCTGGGAACAGAGTCCGTCGGTACAACACCCCAAACAGACCTTAACCACTCCACTTCCATCCCCCCCCCCCCCCCCCCCCCCACTTGATGTGTGTCCAGCAGAACCCATTTCCACATCCGGAAGGAGGTGGCGGGAGGGTTAAGCCATTCCCCCTGCCCAACAAGTAACCCCGTGGGGTTCTGGGGTTCCATTCCCAGCCTCGCCCTTTCTTCCCGTTTAACACGAACATTCAAACTTGAATGTCAAAGTCCTTTGGAAGGACTATAACAACTGAGCCCCGTGTGCGACTGCTGCAAACTATCGTCTTGCACCCGTTACTCCAAGCCTTTTCCGCCTTTTCGGAAGAGAAGGCCCTGTTTCGTGCTGTACGAACGGCTGACACTAATCTTTAAACATTCCCTTACCCCAGGTGTCGTGTTAAACACCCCATCCCCCGAAACAGGACCGCAGCTACCTAAATGCAGAGGGAGGGGGCGGGGGGGTGGGGGTGGGATGGGGGTGGGGGCGGGGCGGTTGCAAACCGGCGAATCTCACCACTGGTGCAATTCCGAGCTCTAGGCGAGAGCAACACGCACTACAAACAAGAAAACCAGGTCAAGAACCCACTGACTCAGTGGACCCTACTCCGTGTGCCTGTCGGGTATCGTTGCACTTTGCTGGTGGGCCCATGATGGCTGGTGGTGAAAACTGCGCAAACTCGCTGGTGGTTATGTCCTCCGTCAGCTCGGCTATCTAAACCAACGGCCACAATACTTCCAAACCCGCCGTATCTCAACCCTTATATTCTGCCCCTGCTTGCACTTACTCCCTTTCCTAATCTCTTTTGTACCGTTTTGATGACCACGTTCCCCTCCGGGTCTTGGTGGTCGCTCAATGGCTTAGGTCGTGAATCTCGTTGTTGCTGTTGGAGTTGTGCTGTTGTCGTATTGTTGTTCTCCATTGTTGTTGTTGTTGCTCTCCCAGGACCGGGGGACCATCCCCATTCAGGGCCCCCCCTGCTGACCGTGGTCATGTTTTCCCTTTTCTAATTCCCCTGATGGTGGAGGGAGGTTGGTTGTATCACCGTGTGTCCTCGCCCGCCAGATGCCCATTTTCGCCCTCATTGAGCCCCGATGGTTGGCGGGGGATGTTGGTTGGTGGATGGTTGGTGACGCCGACACGGCCCCAGAGTCAGCCGCCTACCGTCCGGCTTGGAGGTTTGTTTTTGGCCGGTGCTATGAAGACTGGCACGAAATGTGGAACTGCCTTGACAAGTTAATTGTTACCACGCCAATGACCTGCACATCATCGGGCACACCAGGGCATTTGGTTTTCGTGTTGGTCTAGTCCAGTTGTTGCTTACAAATGGCTGCCAAATCTTTACGGTGTGACCATCGGTTAGGGTGTGTGAGGGTGTGTGTCAAAACTCCGTATTTCTGTGATTGCCATGTTGAGCGTGTTCTATTACTTGTGTGGAATTTGCCGCGTGAGTGTGTGGTTTTGTGTGTGTGTGTGGTGTGTGCTGGTGGGGAAAGATGACCCACAATTTTCACAAGTGCTTCACACGGGCCTACATGTCAAAAAGTACCATTGAGTGCTGTATCATTATCTTCGCAACAATAACGACTAACATAAAATAATAATAAGGACAGAAACGGCGACCCGAGCTACACACCAGACCCCTGGAGGAACCCCTCCAGCTACACACAGACACACACCCGCGCCCGCGCGCGGCCACACCGCGGCACGCACGCAGCCCCCTGCTCGCACGATGACACCCCCCCCCCCCAACCACCTGCACTCGTCTAACCCCAACTGTCATTGCCAGCCCCCTCCAACAGGCAACCAGACCTCTCGTCTTAGACAAGTGATTTCGTTTTTTTCTTTCGCACGGGGGGGGAGGGGGTGGGGCGGGACATGCAAAACCACACCTCTCCAAACAGGTGTCTGCAGCAGGGGGGGGGAAACGAGGGTGTACAGGTGAAGACCCCAAAGAGGTAGGAAGTACTTTTTTTGTGGAAAATTTTTGTAACAGGGGTACAGCCCTAATTTTTTTACTCTCTGTGGCACAGGAGCCATGGGGGTAGCAAAGGGGAGTAATGTGCTCAGTTTTTTTCTTTCTGAGGATAGTCGGTGCGGGGATTTTGCATACGTTAAAGGAAGGGGATAGATGAAACGGGGAGACCGGCCAGAAGAGAATTGCAAAGTTCAGTGTGAGAAAATGAGGGACGCACCGCCCAGAAAAAAACAACCATGGAAACAGATAAACCCTGGATATGTGTAAAAAAACGAAGTAAATTAAGATTTCAATACAAACAGGGCGGGGGGAATCAAGAGATAAGCAAAAAGATCAAGAAAGACATAAAAAAAGCCAAAGAAAAATGGATGGAAACATGTTCAATTTGAAGAAAATTTACCAAGAACAACAGCAAAAGAGCCTTCAAATTGGAAAGAGCTACACAGCAGAAAAACAAGAGTCCCCCAGCATCAAAGACAAAGAGGGAAAACTCCCAACAGAGGAAAAAAAGATATCAAAGAGATGGACAGGTCTTTTCAGAGCTCTAAAAACCACAGAACAAGGTGCCCGCTGTACTTACAAGTCGGGACTGCCATAAGATGTAATTTTCCTATCCTTCGTAAAGAGGTTGAGGCAGAAAATCAAATCAAAAAAAAAAGGGGAAGCTGCAGGCATTGACAACATAAAGCAGAGTGATCAAAAACGGGAGGGGGGGGGTGGAGTGAAACTCCTCACAAAAATTTTGTAATAAGTTGGGCAGACGGGAGGGGGCCAACACTTGGGCCCCAATCACTCATCATCACCCCCCAAAAGAAAGGCAATCTACGAAATGCCAAAACTATCGAACGACAGCCCTAAGCCTTCCCAGTAAAGTGATTTTTTAAAGTCATCTTGAAAGCAAAACCCCGGGCAGAAAAGTATCGCTGAAAAACAGGCAGTTTTCCGCCCAAACAAAAGCACCACAGAACAAATATCAACCTGCGAGTTCTGGCGAGAAATACACCACCCCAACAAAACTATCCCACGTCTTCATAGACTTAAAAAAGCGTTTGACCGTGTAGGCACACGCATTATGGGCACGAGAAGAAATACAACATGGTAAAAAGATATTCGGCCCCAAAAAGAGTTTTAAACAAAAAACCCCTCGCGCAGTGCTTTTCCAAGGGCTAGTTGGTGAATGGTCCTACCTCAGTGGGAGTTTGTCAGGCTTTTCCCCTATCGCCAACATTTTTAAATGGTCTTCCCTTGAGGTAATTCTGATCCTTAGAAGACACACGGGCACAGTCTATTGGGGGCGAAAAATCACCAACCTGGTTTGCTGAGGGGCCCTCGACGGACTTGCAGGAAATGAACAGGAATACCAACCTGTGTACCACCTGGACAAAACATCCCCCAGATATGGCATGGGACATGCCGAGAAAACAAAACTCACACAAACAGTGCCAGCCAATCACACCAAGATAAATTTCCCAGGGGGAAAAAAATTGGGGTTGTAGATACTTCAAGTCCCTTGGTATTATTAGTGAAGAAGGTTCAAAAAACCAAAATCCTGCAAGACTCAAAAAACAATAGCGAAATGCAAAGCTCAAGACTATTGGAAAGCCAAAAACATCCTTTCGGGGGACCAAGGTCAAGCTACTGCATGCACTATCATCTCTCATTCGTATGCGTGCGAACCGGGACATTAAAGCAGATCTAAAAATGGGACCGGCTCTAGAGAGAGTGCCTCAGAAGTTCCTTGGCATTTCATACATGGGCCACACTACCCAAAAACGAAGTCCCAAAACCCTCACCAACAAGTAAAGCACTACGAAAACCTGTGACCCAGCAAGAAAAGGAAATCAAGGTACTAGATAACTAGATCAGATGGGCTGCCCCAAAACCCTACTGCAGGGGGCGTGAAGGGAAAAAGAAAGGGGATGCAGAAGAGGAAGAAAGGGAGACTCATGAATGGACAGGGAAGAGCTTCTCCCCAACCCAGGGCCTTTCACACAACCACGCAAATGGAGCCAGCTGGTGCAAAGTTCGTCAAAGCATGCCCCTACGACCCCGGAGGGGGTTATAGGGGCAGATGAGATAGTTCGAAGGATGAGAAAAGTCGAAAGATGAGAAGGGGGTTTTTCCCGAGTCAGACGCGTGTACAAGGTGTTTAAATATGGAAAGGGTGGTTTGGTGGGGTTGGCGCATAGCAGACTGAAAAGGGTAAGGAGACTATTTTGGGAAAAATGGTTGAGTTTTTTCAGAAAAACTTTTCAAGGATTTTAGAGGTGAACGGTAGGTTTTGGTCAGGGATAAATTCTTTAGAGTGTTAGTTCGAGGGCGTGCTTTTTTAGTATAGTGTAATTTTGCGTTTTTAGAGCAGTTGGAACAAAATTCCTGAAAGAAATGAGGGGT
Source organism: Rapana venosa (assembly GCA_028751875.1). Taxonomy (NCBI): domain Eukaryota; kingdom Metazoa; phylum Mollusca; class Gastropoda; order Neogastropoda; family Muricidae; genus Rapana; species Rapana venosa. The sequence goes on from CM054142.1 coordinate 661,527, forward strand.
TAAAATATTTTTGTGTGGGGGTTAAGCTGTGGAAAAGGGGCTGAGTGAAAGAGAAGCAGGATAGGATCAAGATCCATGATTTTAATATTTTTTCACATTGTTCTTGTTTTTTGTTTTGTTCTTGTTCTTGTTTTGTTCTTCTTCTTTTTCTTCTTTTCTTCTTCTTTTTCTTCTTCTTTTGCAATTTTTCTTCTTTTGCTTTTCTTTTTTCTCCTTCTTTTTCCAATTTTTCTTCTTTTCGCAATTCTTTTTCTTCTTCTTCTTTCTTCTTCTTTTTTTCTTCTTTTTTTTCTTCTTCTTCGCAATTTTCTTCGCTTTTTTTTTCTTTTCTTTTCTTTTCTTTTCTTCTTCTTTGCAATTCTTTTTTCTTCTTTTTTTTTCTTCTTCTTCTTCTTCTTCTTCTTCTTCTTCTTCTTTTTCTTTTCTTTTCTTCTTGCAATTCTTTTTCTTCTTTTTTTCGCAATTTTTTTCTTCTTCTTTGCAAATTTTCTTCTTTCTTCTTTTTCCGCTTTTTCTTCTCTTCTTCTTTTCTTTCTTCTTCTTCTTTTCTTCTTCTTTTCTTTTCGCAATTTTTCTTCTTCTTTTCGCAATTTTTCTTTTCTTTTTCGCAATTCTTTTTCTTCTTTTCTTCTTTCCTTTTCTTCTTTTCTTCGCAATTCTTCTTCTTTTTTCTTCTTCTTCTTTTCTTTTTCCTTCTTTTTCGCAATTTCCTTCGCAAATTTTTTCTTCGCAATTTTTTCTTTGTTTTGTTTTTAGCTCTCATGCAAAGGGTTTATGATGCTTGCCATGGGTTTTTTAAAAGCAATTTTCTCTTTTTAAATCATCACGAATGACAGGCTATTGTCCCAAACCAAACTTAGATTATTCAAAAGAGTTTTTCTTTCAATGGGAGCAAGAAGGAATGCCCTTCCCCCGTGTTTAGTAGAATCCAGGCACTCTACATTTTTAAACAGAAATAAAAAAAGCTGTTGTTTGATACATGTGTAATACTCGCAGTCAACCACACAATGAATCCAAAGTGTATAACTAATTGGTGCCTATATTGACTATATCAAAGATATATAGTGTGCACTTCTCTCTGTGTGTTGTGTGTGGGGGGGGGGGGGGGTGCGTGCGTTGTGATTTGTATGTAGAGTCGAAGAATGGTGTGTATGTGTGTGTGCGCGCGCGCGCGCGTGTGTGTGTGTGTGAGGGGGGGGGGGGGGAGGGAGGCGTCCGTTCCTGCGTGTGTACACTTGTGTGAGTGTGTGTGGTGGTGTGTGTGTGTGTGTGTGCGTGGGGGGGTGGTGGGGGGGGGAGGAGGAAGGAGATAGTATATGTATGCGCATGCGCCTTGTGCGTAGATCAGGGCGTAACCATTGGCTGAACTGTGAGAGAATCTTGGCATTATATGTGTGCTTGAATGAAAGAATGAATAAATGCATGAATGGGGGGGGGGCGGGGGGGTGGGGGGGGGGGTTGGCGGTGAAGAGTGAGATCAGGTTGAGTGAGTACGGTTTTGTATGCACATGCCCGCGCATGATGTTGTGTGATGTGTGTGTGTGTGCGTGCGAGCGTACATGTTTGTGTATGTATGTATGTGATTGTGTGTGTGTGTGTGTGTGTGTGTGTGTGTGTGTAACTTGGCGGATGTTATAATAATGTTGCATTCAGTTTAATGGGCTTTGCCCCCCCAAGTCTTTCTGAATTTGTTAATTTGTTCAAGGTAGAGTTTCCACCATTTTTGTCGGTTGTTTACGTTTTCTTTTGGTTTTTGCTTTCTTTAGTTTTTAATTACTTGAAGTTTGTTTTTGTTTTTGGGCAGAATTGTAAAAAGGCCTTTATTGTGCCTAATTCTTTACCCATTAAAGATTCAATCAATCAATCAATCTTCTTCTTCTTCGCAATTCTTCTTCTTCGCAATTCTTCTTCGCAATTCTTCTTCTTTGCAATTCTTCGCAATTCTCCGGAATTCTTCTTTTTGTTTTTCGCAATTCTTCTTCTTCGCATTCTTCTTCTTCTTCTTCGCAATTATTCGCAATTCTTTTCCTATTCTTCTTCTTATTCGCACTTCTTTTTCTTCGCGATTCTTCTTCTAATTCTTTTTCGCAATTCTCCTCCTCCTCCTCTTCTCCTCCTCCTCCTCCTTCTAATTCTTTTTCGCAAATCTTCTTCTTCTTCTTCTTCGCGAGTCTTCTTCTTCTTTGAAATTCTTCTTCTTCTTTTCTTCTTCTTCTTCTTCTTCTTCTTCTTCTTTTCTTCTTCTTCTCCTCCTCCTCCTCCTCCTCCTCCTCCTCCTCCTTCTTCTTCTCCTTCTTCTTCTTCTTTGCATTCCTCTTCTCCTACGTCTTCGTCTTTGTCGCCATCGTTATCATCGTCGTTGGCATCGTTGTTGTCGTCGTCAAACGCTCAGGCAGCAACTATTGTAGTCTGTCATATGAGCGAAAATGCGTTGCGCTGCCGTTAAGCACCTGACAAGTCAGGCCCAGCGCATCCAATTTCAGCATGGGAGAAAACACTACTCTTTTCTGAGTCTTTCTGGAACAAAAGGCAGGAGAATGGACCCAAAAGGCAGAAAATAGACAAGAAGGAGGTGACAGAAGGAAAAGTAACAAGGCAGAAACGAAGAGCGGAATGAAAAAGAGGGAATTCCTAGCACAGAATTTTCAGAAGGTGGGGATGCTATTTATAGTAAGTGACAGCCCCCTCCCTCCCCCCTCTGCCCGGAATTCACACGAGTTGTTTTTCAAGTCATAGATGAATAACTTTCATAATTACGAAAAAGTTGGAAGTGATTACTTACACTTGATTTCCTCCCCTGCTATTTTCTGTTATGAGCTGCTTTCTCTAAAAAGAAAGAAAATTTGACTGTCTCTTTCTCTCTGTCTCTGTTTTTGTCTTTCTCTCTCTCTCTCTGATGAATAAAAGTATGTGAATGCTTATTCTGCACTTGCAGTTGACTTAAGAGATCGTAGAAATCCTCAGCTTTAATTCACCAGACGGTGACGCCGAGATTCGAACCTCTGACTTCATGAACCCACGAGATTGAAGTCAAACTGTCTTAACCCCGGCTACAGCGTCCGTTTTATGTTCCTTCAATGTAGACTAGATTCCCTTTAAACTCCTCTCTCTCCCTCTCTCTCTCTCTCTCTCTCTTCTCCTCTCTCTCTCTCTCTCTGACAAAATTTACAAACTGCATACACTTGGGATGATGAAAAAAGCACATGAGTGCTTATACCATTACCCTGGAAATAAAAGAGTAAAATAAAATAAATGAATAAATAAACCTCTCTCATTTTTTTCTTTCTTTCTTTCTTTCTTTTTTCTCTTTCTTTCTTTCTTTCTTTTCTTTCTTTTTTCCCTCTCTTACCACTGCCATCATCATCACTTTAGTTGGACAGGTTCATCTCCATCACTGCAACTTGAATTGTATTGTACAATGGGATTTGAAAACAACAGAAAGAGAAAACCCCACGATGACGTAGGCTCCACCAACAAGCAAGGACTGGACGTCGCTGCGTGGTCACTGCCTGTTCAGTCTCTGCCCACCTTTCTTCCTACCGAAGATCTCCCAGAAGGTGTGCCTGTAGCGGGCCCCCCTGGAATAGTAGACGAGGATGTTGAAGGTGGAGTTGAGGTAGGGGTGACCCTAGATCCAGAGGCTGGTCAGGTAGAAATTTGGGGGATGCGGCGCCCTGCCCGCATCTCCGAAAAAAGAGCCAATGTGCGGGTGGAGCCAGGGGAAAGCAGCAGAGGAACACCCCCGACCACCACCCTCCGGTCAGCGCTCCCCCCGGGCAAAAAAAGGACGACGGGGGTTTCAGACCCCCGGGTGACGATGTAGGAAGTTTGCCCCCTGCCACTGTGGCGACGGTGCCACCCCCATACGGCCGTGGGCAGCCCCCCCCCGAAGCCACGGCCCCAGATTTTGACCAGCTGCCGGTGCGCGATGTCAGTTTCCTTCCAGAGGTGCGGATCCTCCCCCTGTTTCCAGGGTGTAACACAGGCGATTGTAGGCAAGGCCACGATAAAGAAGACCCCCACCACCCCCCAACGTACGCCCCCTATGGGGGCCCCCTTTTTTTTCGGGTTCGCATCGGGGTCTAAAATTTGGGGGGTTTTGGGACGCAAGGCACGCTCTGTGGCGATGACGGCGGAGGGAATTTGGGACGGGGGAAACCCCCACCAGCCCGGGTCACATGTGTTGAGAGGAAGGTGATGACGGGGCCGACCGTCTGAGGAGGTAACTGGGGTGGAGCTGCCCCCCGTGGTGAACATGCGACAAGGAGTAGAGTCGTCAGCCAGGGCCAGGCGAAGAGGCGGGGGTGACCCGGTCTGACAGGCCCTGCTTGTAAAAACACCGCCATGTTGTGATTTCCCCCGGCCGCCAATCAGAAAGATGAAGAGGGCGGGTGCTGCCACCCTTTTGGGTGGGTTTCCGTGGCTGCGCTACGATGTTGTCCGGGTTTTTCCCCGGGCGGTACTCCATCTGGCTGAACCCAGTCACACCCTCGGGGACCGACATGTTGACGCCCCCCCACCCCCCCCCGCTTGGCCACAAAAGAGTGCACAAGAGCGCGCTTTGGCACGGGGGGCGTCGTCACTGACAGCGCTGAACGGGAGAGAGGTTGTCGACATCGTGACCTTCACTCCAACCTTGTACAATCTGATTCATTTAAAACCTTTTTTTACTTTAGCTTGATCAGAAAGGGCATTGGGTTTAATGTAATTATTTGGATTGTTGGAACCTTTTTTGTTTAGCTTGCCCACAGAGGTCAACTGTTTGGGTTTATAAACAAGGTAGTATTAACCAAATATTGATTCTTCACTGTAAGCCTTGAACCCGGCGCTTGGTTTTAGCCGCCTGCCTGGCAAATGGTGTGATTCCTGCGTTTTCAGCTATCGGCCGGTTGCTGAGTAAGGTAGGTACACTTTTTTTTTTTTTTTGGGGGGGGGGGGGGGAGGGGGTTTGCTTTTTTGGTTTTGTTGGGGTTTTTTTTTTCTTTCCTTGGCTAACCTAAGGTTTCTCATAGTGAGGATATTGCATATTATGTGACCATTTTCCCCCCCCATTACATAGCTGACTCCGGTTTCGGGGGAATGATGTTAAACAAAACATCACTGTGCAGCATTTGTTTAACGATTTTTGGGGGGCATCCCTTCTTACCGGTAAAAATCGCCTACCCTTTCGAAAAAAAAACGGGTTTTTAAATTGTGCAAGGTGTCCTGCGTCATTAGCACACGAGGCCTCGGTTTAAGTTTCTCCGAAGACACTTGGTGGGTGGAGTCAGTCTGATGCAACTCCCGTAGAAACAATCCCTTGAACTGGCACTCGAGTGGCATAAAACCCCGGTCAATCCTGGCCCCCAAATCACCAGCGCAACGTTAACCCCAACTGCAGGGCCCCCCCCCCTCCCAAAGTATATTGTTGCAATTTAATTGCAGTCTATAATCGGAAATCTCCACTGGTTTTTTCTAAAATAAACCCAAAACCATCCAACCAATTCCCCTGGGGGGATCCCGGGGGTTAGTCGGAAAAAAGTCCCCACCTTCCAAAATTCTTTTCTACAAATTCCCTTTTTTTGCCTCTTTCTTTCTGCGTAGATACTGTGAATGTGTGTTGTTCCTGAAAAAAAAGTTAGGGACACAAAAAAAACAAAAGGGAAGCCAGACACAGGAAAAGAGGGGGGTAAAGGTCTGTGGTAGCTCTTCGTTTGGGAGACCCAAAGGGCACCCTAGTCACCCCATAAGTGGAGCTCCAACAATTTTAGTGTGGGAAGTGTAGATCTGAAACTGCTGTACATCAAATCAGCTCCCTTTGGGTTTGTGGGGGCCCTTTTTTCGGATCTGGAAAACTGCCATTGTATTTAAGGGGGGGGGGGGGGGTGGGGGGGGGGGGATTTAAGCTCGGGTGAAAGTTTTTTTGAATGACTCAAGAAGGGGCAGAAGAACCCCCTTTGGAGGAACAAGCTGGGTTCGGGCAGGGGGGAGTACAATCGAACAATTTTTAACGCCACTCCTATGGGAAAAACATCTTCAACATCAAGGACCTTTCCACAACTTCATTGATTTCAAAAGGGCTTTCGACGGTAGGGAAACAAAGGCTTTGGGAGGCCCTCAGATTTTTTGGCATTAAGAAGGATGTGCAAACCATTCAAGCACTATACAACCTCAACAGGCACCCCTTCTGAACAATCAGGTCGGAGACAATTCAAAACCACAGTTTGGGGCCCGAAAAGGATGCTGTTATCCCCACCCTGTTTAATCTTTTCTTGGAAAACTTTATGAGAAACCCTCCATGATTCCACTCTCCATCCCCTTTGGGGGCGCCCCCTCAACAACTTACGGTTTCCCGATGACTGACCCAGGGCAAAGAAAAACACAGAGATGCAAGTTTACAACCAGACTTGAGATAGAGGGGAATAGGGATGGAGGTGAGTCGGAGAAAAGTAAAGTACTTGTAAACAGCCGAGCAACGCCACTGCTAAAATTTAATGAACGGCCAACAAACTGGAGGGGTGACGCTTTTAAATCCTTTGGGCGCTACACTACAAAGGACGGGCGTAAAAACAGAAGTCAAAGTCAGAATACCATGGCAACATCTTCCATGACAAAACCACCACCCTATGAAAAGAAAAGAGATCATTTTCCCCAATCAATAAAGCTCTAAAAGGGGGCCCTAATTCAGACGACCCTGCTGTCAAATGAACCGGACTTTGACTGCTGAAACAGCAAAAACGAATCCAGTCATTTTAAAAAAAATGCCTAAAAACTCTGGGCAATCCTGGAGAGAACGAAAGACCCAAAGAATTTTTCAAGAGCAAAAAAAAACGGCTGGCAGGGCCACAGGAACCCCTTTTACCTCGTCAAAAAAAAAGCGACTGGCGGCCAGTCACCCGCCCAACACTCTGCCAAAAACAGTACTCAGGGAAAATCGAAGGGGGCGAAAGGGAAGACAGAAAAAAGTCAGGATGGACAACACAAGAATGGGCCCGGATGAAAAGACTCGGCACTATGCGCAGAGCCCCAGGGGCCGGATGGTGGAGGAGGTTACCCGGCTTTCTTTCGGTCTCCCCCCCGACCGCCCAAAGGGAAGGGTTGATGTATGATGAGAAAAGGGGTGGGACATTTGAAGAAGGGAAAAGGGTGCCTTTTTTCTTACCCGCTATTGGGCAACCCCCCTTACTGCCCGTCCCCGTGTCACCCATGCTGGGTTTCGTAGCATACTAAAGTGCACAGGGGACGTGTGGGGGACAGAAAGGGTTTTTCCCCTTAAGGGGATAGTTCAAACTGTTCAAGTTTAATGAAAAGTATTAATTTATCGGGTTTAGCAATGGGGTTTGTCATAAAGATGTGTCCGGTTTTTTTTTTTTGGTTCTTTTTTTTGGTTTATGTGGGGTTTTTTTTTTAGATGTGTTCAAATCTAATAGAAATAGTATTAAATTTAAATTTAAATATTTGTCTTATACAAAATGTTATGAAATTTGGGTTTTTATGTCTAAGAATTTTTTACGCATGTTTTGAATGTGTGTGCGTGTGGGGTGTTTGTGTTGGGTGTGTGTGTGGGGGTTTGGATGTGGGGACATCGGGTACCAAGGAATGTTGTGATTTACGGGGTGAGTTGATGACTGGTGAGTATTGTGTTTTGTGGGTGAACAAATTAACCCTGGGGAATCGGAAAAAAACCCTCACCCTTAATTCACCACACCCAAACGCCGAGATTCAAACGCAGACCTCTGGCCCCAGGGATATAGAGGAAGGGTTTAACCCATTCGCCTACAGCGTCCGTCTTGTTGGTGCTACATGCCTAAGGGGGGTTGAACGGAAGCTGTGGGGCCGACACTCCATAGGACGATAAAACCCAGGTCCAAGGGGGTGAGTCACTGGCCCTCGGGGACACCTTCCACCCTTGCCAAGAAGGGTCTGGTCATAGTGTCTTTTGCCCCCATGGGGATGGCGGGGGATCCCAGCATAAACACCATCCCCCCTTTTCTGGCTTTTTGGCTGGGAACCCCCTCTTTTTACCCTTTTCTTTGTTTCTACCGTTTTCCCTTTTCTTTTGTCCTTCCCTTTTGTTTATTTTGCTCGGGCCTTTTTCGGGGGATACAATTTTTGGTTTTCTTTTTACAGAAAGATTAAAAGGAAAAATATCCCCCAGGGGGGATCAAGGGGGATGGCTGGGCCTACTTGTCAGGTGCTTAAACCGGGGGGTAAAAGTTTCGCTCATTGACAGACAAAAATGTTTTGTGTGAACTCGATGGGGGACGACACTTTAACGAAGAAGAAGAGAAGAAGAAGGCGACGACGAGATAATGATGATGGATGATGTGATGATGATGTGAGATGTGAAAAAGAAGAAGAAGGAAAAGAAAAGAAAAAGAATGGAAGAAGAAAGGGGGGGGGGATGAGAAATGAAGGAGAGAAGAAAAAAAGAAAAAGGAGGAGGGGAGAACAAAAAGAAAAAGAAGGAGCAGAAGAAGAAGAAGAAGAAGAAGAGGTTTGGGTTTTTTGTTTGTGATGGCCCTGTAATGTACGTACGTGATTAGTGTCACTCGTCCCCCCCCCTGGGGCGCAGATAAAAAATAAATAATATAATGGAACTTAAAACGCTTAGTTGCAAAGACAAATCCAAGCGCATGCATTCAACCTAATCTTTCCAGCATGAAATCAATGTAATAATAAATGTTTAAGCAAACAATATTAAAAAACAGGTGCGTACGACAAAATCTTTGAAATGAAATTTTAACGTCAAATGTTTTTAAAAAGCACACACATACTCACCAGGTTTTAATTTACGGGGTGATAGGACAGGGTTTTGGAAAAGGGGGGATAGTTCTGATATGAAACAAGAGGGGGAATTTAGGTCGAAAAAAAATTGTTTTAAAGGTGATTTAAAAGTGTCTAATAGGTTTCTGGCGAAGAGGAGGGGGGCTCATTCCAGGTCGATGGACCCGAAATAGAAAAGAGGGCGGCCAACAGTAGAGGGGTTAAATCTGGGTATTGTAGGCAAAAGGTTCTGCAGCGAGCGGGGGGGAACGGAAAGGAGTGTCGGGTTAAGACATTCACAGAGGTGGGAGGGTTGAGTTTTGGGGAAAACATTGTAACAGAGGTACTGTTTTTAAATTTACTCCTGTGGGACAGGCAGCCGTGGAGAGTCGCAAAAGAGGGGTAAAGTGTTCGATTTTTTTTTTCTGAGGACAGTCAAATGCGGAGTTTTGTATACGTTGAAGAGAGTGGAAAATGATGCTGGCAGACCAAAAGAGGAAAATTGCAATAGTCCAGACGGAAAGAATGAGAGAAGTGACAAATTTGGGGCTGAAATTTTGGAAAGGTACCTTTGAATTGACTAATAGGCCCGTAATTGATAGTAGACGACTGACATTTGGGTGTGAATTTTTTTCTAGAGAGTGTGTTGTCGAAACAAAACCCAGGATTCACAGCAGTGGGTAGAGGGATGAGTTTTGACGAGTTTATTGAACTGTTGTAATGGAAGGAGTTTGTGTTTGGGCCCTCGGCTGGGTTCGGTTTATCCTCTCACGAATGATGTGTCTTATTACAGAATCGGGCTCAATCTATGGCTCCATCTTTAAAATTTCTATAAATTTTTTAAAACAACAAGTTTGAATGTGTCTAACGCTTTTAAAACAGCGAACGCATTTTCGTCATTGACAGCAACCATTTTTGCTGTCGAGCATTTAAAGAAGAAGAAGGAGAAGGTGTCACTGCGTTTTTTAAAGGGCTGGATTTTGGTATTTCCCTATTTTCGGAGAAAAAACAAAAAAGACTTTTTTTGGTATTTTGTGCTTTGTTTTTGTTGTTCGTTATTGTTGCATTTTTTTGTTTTGTTTAGTTATTGTTATCCACTTCGTGATATGCTTAACCCCTGGGGTTTTCCAAAATATGCACCCCCTTCGTTTTCACCTGGAATCACCGTAAGACCGAAAAGTAAATGTTTCTAAAACTTAAGTCTTTTCCTTAATGTTTCTAAAAAAAAATTTTCCTATCATTTTCTAAATTAAAGATCTTCCTATCTTTTTTCAAAAAAACAAAAGATCTTCCTATTTGTTTCTAAAATAAGATCTTCCTATCATGTTTAAAAAACTAAAGATCTTCCTTCATGTTTCAAAAAACAAAGATTTTTCCTATCATTTTTTTAACTAAAGTATTCCTTTTATGTTTCTAAAATAAAGGTCTTCCTATCATGTTTCGGGGGTAGTTATCGAAAACACTCCTCATGCCAAAATTCATCCCCCAAACCGCCAGTCGTGCTACTATCATTGGGGGCGATTAGGCGTTGAAAGTATCGCCATATGGCCGTCGCTCTTTTTTTTTTCTGGTCATGATCGGAATGACCCCCTCTCCCTTCGTCAAAAAGCCTTTATAGTTTAAATCCACCCAAAAGCACATTTATTTCAAACAAAAGATTCCCCCTTTGTTTATCTATTTTGTCCTGCCCTAAACAACCAACCCCCCCCCCCTCCCTACCCTGCCCGAGTGTAAACCTGTGTGTGTGTGTAGGGGGGGGGGGGGCGTGTGTGTTTACTTTTGAATTTGAAAAAACATTATTGGTGGTGTGTGTGTTTACATTTGCTTGTAAAATTATTAATTGTAACGGGCTGCCCCGTGAAAGACTAGGATGAATGAAAGCGCTTTGTTTTGATTTTTTGCAGGTATAACGCTGTTAAATTCCATGTTTATTATATTTTTATTTTTTATTATTATTAAAACTAAAGACCTTTTTATCTGTTTCAAAAATTTAAAGATCTTCCTACGATTTCAGAAGCCCAGGGGCAGCTCTGGAATTTAAAAATTTTTCTGTCAAGAAGTTGAAAACGTTGAACTATATAAATAGGGGGAAACCGTTTCTGGCCCAAAATTTCAAACTGGTAGGTACCACTGACGCTGTTGCCGACTTTGAGCTGTGGCCTTCGGGGACGCCATTGCCCGTGCCCCAACAGCACAAAAAACGGAAAATATGTTTTTCTTCCCGTTCTTTGGTTTTTAAAAATTCACAGAAACCCTTTTGCTGTCCGGTTTTGCCCCCTCTAAATTTAGTTCCCTGATTGTCATTTTTATCATGTAGTGGTTGTGTGTGTGTGTGTGTGTGTTGTGTGTGGGTTGTGTGGTGCGGGGCCCGCGGCGCGCCACACGCGCGCGTGGTGTGTGCGTGCGTGTGGTATGTGTTTGCGACATTTTTATTTGAAATTATCCTGAAAAGTTAAAATCAATAAAACGTAGGTTTATTTGGGTCTTTCGAGAAATTTTACGCTCAATGGCCGTCAGTATTGTAAATTTTCCCTTATGTAAGATTAAAATGTTTTCGACTTGATTTACCCTAAAGAGGACAGTACCCCCTTCACAGCTGGATGAACTGGGGGGGCTGTACTGAAGCCAAACCTCCGACCCTGACCCCTCCCCGGGGGTGCCACACCCACGCTGCTTAAGCTGACTTAGCTTGGGGGGAGAGTGCTCTGCCATGTATGTTTTTTTGTCCGTCGTGTTCGAGATGACCCCAAAACAGCAGAGGAGGCAGTGCTTTTTTTGGGAAAATTGGGCAGAAATTTTGATTATGGGGAGTGCCTTGCCCGCAATTATCCTCACTCCTGGGCCAAGGGGGGCAAAAGGGGACATCAGCGGGGAGATTTTTCCCCAAAAAGGGGGCCAATCCCCCCAGGGCTGCAGACATAAGGACTGTGCGGTCAAGCCTCCTAGTCAGATATCATGTCGACACTAAAGACTAAGTTAAAGTGGAATTCCATGAATGGGAAAGCCCTGGTCTCAGCCCCCCTTTTTTGCTGTTCCCCCAGGTCAATGGTTTAAGCAAAACTGTGAAAAACCCTCAGGCGCTGCGGCACAACTCGCTGTCCGTCTCAAACCCCTGCATCCCCTTTCCCAACAAACTTTGATTGTAAGGAACTTGTTTACGCCCCCCCCGCAACGCAAAAAGGCGTTTAGAAAAGTCTTTGGGGCCCGGAGATTTTTCCCACACGTTTAGAAACCCCAAACCAAACCACACACACACACACACACCCGGGCGCTAGAACCCGGCAACTGTTCACTGCCGCTGTTTTCAAGCACAGACAGCATTTTCAACCGGGGACTTTTGCTCCGACAGTAGGTAAAAAAAGGGAAAAACTGGTTCATGTAAAAAAACAATACAAAAAAAAAAACCGGCAAAATATTTGAATCTTTCCCTCAAATAAGTGACATCTATCACGCTTTGTCCTGAAAGATTTTTTTTAAATCTGTACACGGTGATAACACACTTCTGCGAGTATCCCAAACCACAGACTTTTTTAGAAATAAAAGCTTTGAAAACCAACACCTATTGTACAGCTATAAAAAAGACAAAAGTCAAACTCATTTTATTTCCTTTCTGAAACGTTTCCCGCAAGCGAAAAACTTTGTAGCAGTTTACCTTTTTCATTAGATAAATATGGTAACATTTATTTCTCAAAAAAAAACCCCTGATGCGGACCATAAATTTTAAAAAGAATGACTTATACAGATATAGGGTTATTCTGCAGGTGTGCCCAAATCAAAGACTTCTTCAAAGACTCAGTACAGGGTTGAACAAAAAAATGTCGGGGGGCCGTGAGATACCCCGGAGAAAAGTGCATGCCCCCAAGTGCTTAACATCAATCAGTAGCTCACTCCTTTGCAAACCTAAACTCATACCACTGACAATAGTTTATATTTGGATATTATGGTCGGTGGTCAGAGGTAATGCCCCTCCCTAGAAAGAAAAAAGCCCGGGTGGGGAAGTGTGCTGGGGTTTTGAATCCCTTTTTTCGCCCCAAAATTTTCCCCCCTCCATTAGATCGGTGGGGGTTTGGGGGTGCTATCTTTTGGGTGGGGACAATAAAATTCCCGTGTGTTAACAAAATTTTTTAGTGCCGTAAAAAAAACCCACGGCAAAAGGGAGAGTTGTCCTGGAAAAATTCTTAAAAAAAAGCCACTCGATAGGGAAACAAAAACACTTCAGACGAAAAAAAAATAAAAAGGTGGCGCTGCTCTTGTGGGGACGGCTTCCCCCGGGGGGAGCAGCCCAAATTTTTGGGAGAAAATCTGCAGGACTTAAAATGGTAAAATAAATAAATGAATAAATAAAAAAGAATAAAAAGAAAAAACATTTCGGTTGGGTTTTTTTTAGGTTCCGTTTTCTTTCGTTCTTTTCAAAATTTTGAAATGAACACAAAAGAAGCATAAATCGTATCGCACGTATTTGAAGTCGGAATGCAGTACCTCAATGGAGGGTTTTAAAAAAGGTCGTGCGCAAAAAATTTCCCCATTTTTGAACCCGGGGCTCTAGCCAAGAAAAACAAAGTATAGTTTACACAGCACAGTTGACATTTGAGGAGTCAATAACAAAACCCGCGGGGTTTTCTTTTGGAAACCCGCCCGGGTTTTTTTGTTTTGTTCCCCGGCTAGAGCTCCGGGTTCCCAAAAGGTGAGTTTTTGCGCATGTGACCGTTTTTAACCAAACCCTTTATTAAAGGGGCCGCATTTCAATTTTGAGATGAGACTAAAGACAAGCCCTGTCATAATTTTTAAGTTTTATCATCCGTTTTTTTCCAAAAGCAATGGCCTACTCTTCCAAAAGGTCCCAAAAAAATTTTTTTTTGTGTCCAAAATGGGTTTCGTGTTCGCGTACTCGCTTTGGTTGTTGTTCCCCGGGAAGGCTTTGATCTTGGGAGGGAGTTGGTACTGAGTTTTCTCCCGGGGGGAAAATTCCCTTGAGCAGGTGCCCCCTTGGTACTTGATCCCCGGGCCCTCAGATCACGAGCCTGGGCACTGACCACTAGACTTTTCCGCCCTCAAAATTTCGTTTTAAAACTGGTGTTTTAATGTGGGGTATTGTATTGTATTATATTGCATTGTATTGTATACCCCTTTAAAGTCATGGCAGATTTCCTTGCGTCGTTCTCTTCGGGCTGCTCTTCCTGGGGAGAGCACGTCGCCACAAGAGCAGCGCCACCCATTATTTGGGTTTTTTTTTCTTGTCTGCAACTATGTTCCATTCCCTATCAGAGTGCTGTTTTTTTTCAGAATTTTGCCAGGGATACTCCCTTGCTGCCGCGGGTTCCTTTACGTGAGCTAAATGTGTGTAGCACACGGGACCTCGATTTATAGTCTCACCCGAAGACTTTTAGGGAGAGTGGAGTTAACAAGCACGGAGAAGACCAGGCATTATGCATTCTACCCAATAAGGCTATGACCAGCAAACGCAGGAGAAGAAGAAGAAGAAAGAAGAAGAACAACAACAACAACAAGAAAAAGGGCCCAAGAAGAAGAACAAGAACAGCAAGAGCAAGAACAAAAAGAACAAGAACAACAAGAACGACAAGAACAAGAAGAATAAGAAGAGTGGAATGAAGAAGAAGAAGAAGAAGAAGAAGAAAAAGAAGAAGAAGAACTTATGCACACAATCAGAAAACAACACACCATCCGTTCAAAAAACCTACGTAATCGTTTACCCCACAGAACCAAACTAAAATTGGGTTTTGTTACTGCCACAACAACATAATTCTTTTCCTTGCTAAAAAATCATTCTGTGTATTTGCGCGCGCGCGCGCGCGTGTGTGTGTGTGTGTATGTGGGGTGCGTGCGTGTGTATGTGTGTATTTTGTTAAGTTGATATTGTTTATTTATTTATGCGCGATCGCATGCGTGAAAACGATTTGAATGTAAGTGCTTCGATTTGTTGTTTTAAAAGTTTCAGCGCTATATGAATTCCATACATGATGATGATGATGATGATGAGATGAGATGATGATTATCTGTCAAGGGGAAAAGACGGGGGCTGGACCTACTCCCATACAGGTAATCCCCAAAATGATAAAAAAACAACCCCTTTTCACGGTCAGTCACAAGTCACGGCCATTGACGAGATCGGTTGCATACAAGCCACTTGAAGAAAAACGTTCAGCTTGTCTTTTTCCCAACAAGGACTCGTTTTGTTCTGGTGCTTTGAACCTCCACTTTGCTGATTCTTTCTGTACTTTCTGACGATTCATCGGGTTGCTTTTACACATCATCACCATCACCCCCCCCCCCGATCCCTGTCTATTCTCTCTCTCCCTCTCCCTCCCTTTCTCTCTCTCTCTCTCTCTCTCTCTTCCTCTCTCTCTCTCTCTCTCTCTGTGCTTCTTTTTCCTACACACACACGCGCACGCACGCACGCACGCACGCACACAAACACGCACAAGCACGCACGCACACAAACACACACACAACTTTTGTGTCTAACAGCTATATTGCTGGATTATAATGCAGTCTGCTTGACTGACAGAAGTGACTTTTGTGACTAGCAGCTATATTGCTGGTTTATACAAGCAGTCTGCTTGATTGAAACAATTGACTGTTGTGATTAGCAGCTATATTGCTACACCAGAGACTCTAGCATCAGAAACAGTTGTTTTAGAGAAAAAATTTTGCTATAGATTTTCCAAGAAAATTCTATACTTTATTATTGTATCTACTGCTTTTTGACTGTATCTTCCTTGTTTTTAGAGCTTTTATAAAAATATGTATTGTGTAAGTGATAGTTATTGACTTAGAAAAAAAAAAGAAGAAGTTTGTAGGATTTCTCTATCAAAATATTCTACACTTTAATGCACGTGTGGTATACTTTGATCTCCATTTAGTGTATGAAATATAAAGGGGACGGGGATTTATATACTGTGTTGATATAAAAGATCGATTTTTTGCAGATCCAGAGCAGCTTTTGAAATTGACTTTTAGTATTGTTTCGTTTTTATTGGGTGTTCCTTCATATCTTATTATATTCTCCTGTTTGTTTATTGAATAGAAAACCTACTAAACGGGTTTTTCTTTTTTGATAGTTTTACTTAAACGTTTAGAACAAGAAATTTATACATAAATTAGCCAATCAATCCTGACATATATTATGTCTCTAACTTCAGACAAGTGGCCAACAAAACAGGGCCTCCGAGTAGGCTACTGAATATCAACAGTTGCAACAAACAAAAAGATGACATTCCCAACCATACTATACAACAGTGGAAATCAGTTTCTTTTGGTTTTTTTCTAGCTGAATCCCGACTTTCTCCAAATGTAACAGATGCACACATGATTATTCCAGGGTATCAAATCTTCCGTGAAGATCCTCACAAACCCAAGTCCACCGGGTTACTTACATATATAGCCTCCTCGCTCAGTTGTAAAAGAATATATAACCTTGAGGTTTATGACATTGAATCCATGTGGATTGAAATAAAATTAAAACACAAGACCAATATTAATAGGATTTATATACATAAACCCTTCAGAAACCATAAAATGGCTAGAAAAGTTCAACTCCCTTATGGACGAGGTAATACTTCTAAACAATGAAACATTATTCTTGGGGGATTTTAAATAGACTTTTTAAAAAACCTAAACCAAAATGGAGCCACAACATTACTATGTTTGGCCTAGATCAACTAATAGATAGACCAACTCGGATAACAAATAACTCTAGAACATTAATAGATCATATCTACACTACTACAAAACAACACATAATAGAAGTATGTGCTCCCTCATGTGGATGCAGTGATCATAATCCAGTGTGCTTTACTTGGTTTAAAAATCGTATAAAAATACCTAAAGTAGGGCATAAAACTATTTTTTACAGGAAATTTAAAAACTTTAACAAGCAAGATTTCCTTTCAGACTTGACAAACTCGCCATTACATGACATATACCAAATCAGAGACCCTGATGAAGCTGCTGAATTTTGGATTAGGGACATTTACTTCAGTATACGACAAAACGCCCCCTTTCATAAAAAAAAGAGTTCAAGAAAAAATCAAACCCCCTTGGATAACAAAGACGTAGAATCCGAAATACACCTAAGAGACTATTTGAAAAAACTGGTTCAAATGAGCAGTTCAGGGCACAAAAGAAACAAAGTAACTTCACTAAAAGCAAATCAAAACGTGATTACATTAAAAAAGTTGTTAATTACAAACTCCCGACTCTCGACAAGTATGGAAAGCGATCAATACATTATGTAATAAACCTATATCAAAAAGTCAACAGACAGTTAAAGATATATCAGCTGATAAATTTTGAACAACCATTCTCAAACATTGCCGACAAAGTAATATAAAATGACAAGTCAAATGAAAATGATCTCCATTTTTAGAACAATATATCAAATCAAAAAAAATAAAATTCCCATTCAAATACTGCCAATGACAATCACAGACGTCTTGGAAGCCTGTCTTTTCAAAAAAGTTCCAGAACACGTGGTTTAGACAATCTAGATGGAAAATAATCAAGCTTTGTGGTCAAGCTATAGCTGGAACACTGACTACTTGTATAACTTGTGCATAGAGAAAAACAACTTTCCTGTCATATTTAAAAGGAAAAAAATCATACCAGTCCACAAATCAGGTGATACTGCTTGTCCTTCAAATTACAGACCAATTTAAATTCTGTCTGTCTTATCTAAACCCTTTGAAAAACATATCCAAAAATCCGTATTTCCTACTTTGTAAACAACAATCTATTAAATGGAGATCAGTCAGGTTTTTTGTAAAAAATATTCCTGTCCACACAACCTTACACAAAATTACAGACAGTCTCCTACACAATATCAAAGAAAAATAAATTTTACAGGCCCTTTTTTGTTGACTTGAAAAAGCATTTGATGTAATCAATCATTCCTTATTATTGCGTAAACTTCACTTGTATAAACTAACACCAGAACGAAAAAATCTTTTTGAAAAGCTTTTTGTCGAATAGGCAGCAGCTAGTAACTGCAAATAAACAAACATCAGAACTAGTACCCCATTAAACATGGAAATTACACAAGGGTCAATATTGGGTTCCACTTCTATTTTCAATCTATGTAAAAGACTTACCCCAATTTCTAGAATGTAGCTGTGAAATGTTTGCTGATGACACATCCCTCTATTGTAGTGACTCTGACCCCCACAGACTTACAATCAAACTTCAACACAATATTGCAGATTGGTTTCTTGGACTCAGCTAAACCTATGTCCCTAAATACGCGAAAAAAATAAGTGTATGTATGTACTAGCAAGACAAAAGAGACAAAAATGAAGATAAATTCCAAACCCCTGTTGATAGGTAAAAGAGTAATTGAAGAAATTGACTCCCACAGAATTCTGGGTGTAATTATTGACAAAAAAACTTACTTGGACTGACCATGGAAAGGCGCTAGGGAAAAAAATCTTTCTTACAAGCTACTTTCAGTTATCAAAAAAAAAATTTTCTGAATAACCACTCTCGCAAACTTTTTTTTGCGGCCATATTTTGCCTATAGTTGACTATGCTTCATCTTTGGGAAGCTGCAGTGCTACAAATTTAAAAATTTATTCATAGATTATATAAAAGAGCACTGAAACTTGTTTACTAAAATCAGCTCCTAACCATCAACGATTATAAGGAAACAAATATCCTAACCTTCAAAAACAGACTTTATCTAAATAAAGCTCTATTTGTCCCGGGAAAATTGTCAAAGGAAATGCCCCCACAAAGATCACCAATAGCTTCAAAATCAATGAACACAGACATAATCATCTACTAACATTTCCGAGACCAAGAAATAATCTTTACAAAACAAGCTTCTTGTATCAGGTAGTGATTATGGAACAAGCTCCCAAAACGCTTAAAATGTATCAAAACAAAAAAACCCTTCAAGACACAGCTAAAAAGCCATCAATGCATGAATACCTAGGAATTGACTAATAAGGCAAATCAACCATGATTAATACGGCAAAATCAACCATACTTACATTTACCAGCCTAATGGTATTCCTTTACAACAAAAATTCAAGTATGTCTTACTGAGACCGAAAATTTACAGTCACACACTGTATATGTGTGGAGGGAGGGGGAGGGAGGAAAGAGGCACACTAATTATGCAAAGAAGTAAGAGTAACCTATGCAAGTAGTAAATAATTGCAATGTTGAAACAAGTGGAAAGGAGGAAATTTTAAAAATCTTTTTATGATAGACCTGATAGCTTGATAGTATGTCCTTCTCTCTCTCTCTCTCTCTCTCTCTCTCTCTCTCTCTCTCTCTCCTTCTCTCTCTCTCTCTCTCTCTCTCTCTCTCTCCTCTCTCTCTCTCCCCCCTCTCTCTCTCCCCTCCTCTCCTTTCCTTTCCTCTCCACTCCTCATGCCCCTTTTTCTTGTCTAATTCAATAGATTTTATCGTGGATGTTGTTTTTATTGCAGTTAGAGATGAGATTATTAGTACTATTATAAGCGATACTGTTTTAGTATGATATTGTTTTTAGTTTGATGTCCAGTGGATTATGGGGTTATGAATTATGTATCGTATAGGGGTCCTACTTGTTTGAAAATGTGTCTTTTTTTTTAATTTTTTTTTAAACTATTAATTTGATGAAGGTGTATTTCCCCTTCCCCTTGATACTCCTCCCCCACCCCCATCCTTCTAATGCTTTTTTGTTTTCATGGTTATGTTGTTGTCTCATGGTGATGGGGGTCATTTTTTTTAATTGTTGTTTTCATGGTGATGGACGATTGTTGTTATAATTGTATCTCTATTATTTATAATCATTATTATAATCTTATTTGCCTTATCTTGCTTTGATAGCTATTGTGTGAATAGTCTTTTTTTTTTTTTTTTTTTAAAGCGCTATTTGAAAGTATGAACGCAAAAAAAGCACACGTTTTTTCTGGGTGGAGGAGGAGAGGGGGGAGGTCATTGAAGGTAATATTGTCAGTAATGACGAATGCCTAGTATTTTCTAACGTTTTATTCTTGTACCTTTTTATTATCTAAAGTATAAACGTGAAAGAATGGATGTAACAGTAGGTGAAGTTTTTTGTTTGTCCTGATGTTTTTATGATTTTCTTTTTTTTAAATTTTTAAAACATTTTTATTTAAATGTGTGTGTGGACGTGACGCGCACGCGCTCAGGCATGCATGAGTATGTGTGTGCATGTATATGTATATGTGGTAATTTGTACCCACAATGTATCTCCTTATCGATTTTTTCCTCTTTTTTTACTGGTTTACGTTACGGTAAATGATGCAATAAGTAATGCTTAGTATAATCATTTTCGAAATTTGTTCTTAGATAGATGGCTTGATGAAAAAAAAACAAATGCATTGCTTATTCAAGTACCATCTGGAAATAAAATTTTGACTTTGACTTGCTTGATTGACACAAACCGCATAACACGGGATAGATGTAAAAAAACACTTGATTTCTTATTCATTATCCCCGATATAAAAAAATAAAAAATAAGCACCTAACGCACACAAAAACACAACGCACGACGCACGAAACGCACGCGCTACACTGTCTCTCTGTTCTCTGCCCGTCCCCTTTTCTCTCTCTCTCTATCACACACACACACAAGAGCATCTTTTCACTTATTCTTTCCAGAGTCTTCTGTCACCAATTAATGTAAGTAGTCATGAAACTTGATTTCATTCTAAGCGAACATATACTTCAGAATACTGGAAGTTAAAAAACAAAGACTATTTTCTCTCTCCGTGAATTGATAGGCCAAAGGTAAAAAAGCAAAATAACTAATTAACAGGCCTACTTCTCTGAAAACAATCAAAACTTGTTGGAAAAAAAACTCCCAGAAAAGTTAATTAAAAAAATTCAGCGAACAAATGAATGAGTAAAAAATCAATCCATAATGGAATGGAAAACGCAAACGTAGATTTATAAAAAGAAAAAATCACTAACGAAGAGCCAATGTTACATTGTCTCAAAGGTTGATATGCCTGTAACGTGCGTACGCCTGCTTGTGTCTATGAAAAAGTGTGTGTTCACGCGTATGCTTATCCATGGTGTGTGTGTGTGTGTGTGTGTGTGTGTGTGTGTGTGTGTGTGTGTGTGTGTGTGTGTGTGTGTGTGAAAGTCAAACTTTTATTTTCAGATGGTGCATTGAATAAGCGGTGCAATTGCTTTATTTTTTTCATCAAGCCATCCATGTGTGTGTGTGTGTGTGTGTGTGTGTGTGTGTGTGTGTGTGTGTGTGTGTGTGTGTGTGTGTGTGTGTGTGAGCACAAATACATACATACATACATACATACATACATACATACATACACACACTCTCTCTCACACACACAAGTACACATGCACACACACGCATACAGACAGGTAGACAGACAGACACACACACACACACATTGACGGAGAGAATTTGTGTGTGTGTGTGCATGCGTGCTATGTGTGTGTGTGTGAGATAGAGAGAGAGATGGGGGTGAGAGAGAAAGAGTATGTGTATGTGAGGGAGAAAGAAAGTGTGTGTGTGTGTGTGTGCGTGCGTGCGTGCGCGCTCGCGCGCGCGCGCGCGTGTGTGTGTGTGTGTGTGTGTGTGACACTCCACGCAACATACCACATGGTGTTATTTTGTTGTTTTCCTCCTCTTCCATCTTACCTTAGTTCCCTCTCCCCCCTCCCCCACCCAACCCCTTTCTTCCCCCTAACACAAAAGCAGAGTCTGGAAATAGCAATGGAATGAACTCGTTATTCCTGCAATCATTATAATATTGTAAATGTATGGTGTATGTGTGTGTATGCGTGCGCGCACGCGCGCGTGCGTGCGTGCGTGTGTGTATGTCTACTTTCCTCTATCACAAAAACTTCAATAGAATTCGGCAATACGTCAGTTCCTTTGTCCAACTCTGTGAAGTATTTAGGAGTAGTTCTTGACAACACACTCTCTATGAAAAAATTCATCACCCAGACCTGCCAGACTTGCTACTATCAATTACGGCGCATAAGCGCGATTCGCAAGTATCTGTCCACTGATGCAACTTCCAAGCTTGTCACATCTCTCATTCTTTCACGTTTAGACTACTGTAATTCTCTTTTGGCTGGCCTACCAGCATCATCTATCCACTCTCTTCAACGCATACAAAACTCTGCAGCTCGACTGGTCCTAAGAAAGAAAAAATCTGAACACATCACTCCTCTTCTGCGATCTCTTCACTGGTTGCCTGTCTCACAAAGACTGGAGTATAAAATCAATACCCTCTGTTTCAAATGTCTCCACAAATCTGCACCCTCTTATCTCTGTAACTGTCTTCACCTGTACACTCCATCCCGTTCCCTTCGTTCAGCCGCAGATACTTTGTGCTTTCGAACACCAGATTCAAACAAACCACTGTTGGCCGTCGCTCCTTCTCTGTTTCTGGTCCATCCACCTGGAATGACCTCCCTCTTTCACTTCGTCAAAAACCTTCACTTGATTCCTTCAAATCCAGCCTCAAAACACACTTATTTCCTACCTGAGACTTTCCCCCCACATATCTGTCCCTAATTTTCAACAGCATCTTTCACCTTCTAAGTGTTGTTCCGTGTGTGTGTGTGTGTGTGTGTGTGTGTGTGTGTGATGTGTGTGTGGTGTGTGTGTGTGTTGTGTGTGTGTGTGTGCGTGCGTGCGTGTGTGTGTGCGTGCGTTGTGCGTGCGTAGTGCGCGCGCATGGATTTGAAATCTGTTGCTCATTATGTTTAAGAGTTGCATGCCTGTAAATGATTGAGTGCAAGCGCTTCGATTTGTTTGTTTTTTACAAGATTCAGCGCTATATAAATTCCATATATTATTATTATTATTACATGTGTGAGCGTGTGATCCTGCATGAAAGAGAGAGAGAGAGAGAGAGAGAGAGACAGACAGACAGACAGACAGACAGACAGACAGACGGACAGAAACAGACAGACAGAGAAGGTGGCGGTAGGGGGGGCAGGGTGTACAACAACCACTATCGAAAAATATTTTGAAAAAAACAAAACTGCAATCCAGAGAATGTATACAAACTCTGGACCTGTCTCAAACCCTTTTTATCTTTGGAGGCCTTCGGGTGAAAGTTGCTTCTGAACAGCCGACTTCAACTCCAACTTCTGCTCATCATGCTGGCTGACTCCATCCCTGACACTACTCTCCCGTCAGTCCTACAAGCCCTGTCCGCAGACAAAGAAGCAGAACTCAAGCAGGAACTTACACAATTCAAACGTATAACGCTGCAATGGATCCCTGCCCGCAATGGTGTACCTGGTAACGAACAGGCTGATGATGAATTTGCGAAACAGGGTGCACAGAAAGAACAGTGCCAAAGCAGCATCACCTTCCATGAAAACATCCATCAACTCAATAGCCCGACTAAGGGTAGAGAAGGACGACTACCACTATCTCAAAAGAGAAGAACAGGTCATCATTTTAAGACTCCGCACTGGGCACAACAGGCTAAATCACCACATGTCCACAAAACTGAAACTCGTTCCTTCTCCCCTGTGTGCCTGTGGCAAACAAAACCAGACTGGCGAGCACATCCTTCAGAGGTGCACGCTATTCAGCGACCTGAGGAAGATGGTGTGGCCAGGGGAGATAACCCTGCAAACTCAGCATTACGGCCCACTAGAGGAGCTGGAAAGGACGTGCCGTTATGTTTCCCAGACACATCTGACGATGTAAAGCGAACACGAGAAGAAGAAGAAGAAACTACTCTCCTTGACTTTCTCAACGATATTCCTGCAGCCCAAGATGAACACAAAGTATGTCACTATCTTGACTTACCTTGCCTGCTGCTTTTGACACAATCTATCATTCCATTCTTTCCGAATGGTATTTTTTTCTTTCACTTGCCCGAATATCCGAATAACTCGGAAAATGTTATCCCGGTTTTGTTTCTGTTTTCCTCTGTTGGGATTCCCGGGAGGGGGGGGGGGGAGGGGGGGGGGGGGTGGGTGGGGTGGCAGCTACAACTTGCATCCAAACCCTTCTAGAAATTCTGTGCTAGGAATTCCCTCTTTTCTATCCTTACTTTTGTTTCTACCTTGTTCTTTTTCTTTCTGTCATGTCCTCTTTGTCTATTTTCTGACTTCTTGGTCTATTCTCCTGCGGTTTTTTTCATAAGACTTCAATTCTCTCCCATGTCGAAATCGGATGCGCTGGGCCTAATTTGTCAGGCGCTTAACGGCAACGTAACGCATTTTCGCTCATATGACAGACAACATAGTTGTTGTCTGAGCCGTCCATGAAGAAGAAGAAGAAAAACAAGAAGAATATGAGGAAGAAGAAGATGAGGAAGAAGAGGAGGAGGAAGAAGAGGAAGCAGCAGCTCCTGTTAAGCCAATAGGTCCCAGGCTGTTTCTGTGGGGCGTTCTCCTCTCTGCTTGCAGTCCTTGCTGTTTGGAGTTCCCCAGGGAACAGTTGGTGGCCCCTTCGTCTTTGCCTTGTACACCCCAACTTTGGGATCTGCCTGTCACAAGATACCAGTCTATGCCAGGCCATTGCTTCCAATGGCTTTGAGGTAACTCTCTGTGTTAGAAGCTGCGTTTTGTTGTTGTTTTTTTTACGAGTAGCGCATGTAAAAGAACCCATGGCAACAAGAAAGTTGACCTTGGCAAAATTCTGTAGAGAAACGCCACTGTGATAGGGAAACAAAAACACATGCAGACATGGAAAAGGAAAAAGAATGGGTGGCACTGCTCTTGTGATTTGAAGTGGCATACATTAAAACACGATTTTTTTTCTGTAAAAAAAGAGGTAAAGGTGTCCCATAAGGGAGCGAGACGTCAGAGACCTCAGCTTCTCTAGGGGCAAGCATATTGAGGGTGGCGCCCATCTCCTCTCTCTCGCTGCTTTACCTTCCCTGACCCTAAAGAGGGCAGGTACCCATTTACAGCTGGGTGAACTGGGAGAACTGTACTGAAGCCAAGGTGCGCAAACGGTCACCCATCCAACTGGTAACCACGCTCGACGCTGCTTAACTTGGCTGGGGGAAAGCGAGTGCTCAGACCACTGAGGTACCCCGTCCCCCAATGTATTTATGCATTGTTAAAGTAGCTTACAAAAATTAATGTGTTTGTGCATATTGTTGGATAAACAAAATACAGTCTATCTATCTATTCTATCTATCTGTCCCGTAGTCTGACGACCGTGGGGGCACCCTCAAAGACTCAACAACCAGTTCCCTCCATTCCTCTCTCTGTTCTCCCTTTCTCAGGGTTTTGTTGAGTTCTAGGCCTGTCCATTCGCTGATGTTATCCTCCCAGCTCTTCCTTGGTCTGCCTCTTCTTCTTCCTCCTTGGACAGTGCCTTGTAAAAATGTCTTTGCAAGTCCTTTGGATCTTGTGACATGCCCATACCATTTAAGTTTACGCTTTTTCACGATCGTTAGAAGGTTCTCATAGGGTCCAATGGTTTGCTGGATTCTGTCATGCACGCTTTCGTTGCTTTGTGGTCTTTGTAGGAGATGCCAAGGAGTCTCCGAAAGCATCTCATCTCCACGCCTGTACTCTTCTCTCCAGATCTGCAGTTAGGGTCCATGATTCACAGGCATACAGAATATATGGATATGACAAGGGAGCGCATTAGTCTGATCTTGGATATAAGTGAGATATTTTTTATCTCCTCCAGATGGGTTTAGTTTTGACAAAGCTGTTATTGTCTGTGCAGTCCTGCATACTACTTCTGGCTTGGATCCTGGTCTGATACAATGGCTCCCAGGTACTTGAAGCTTTGAACTGTTTCCAGCTTTGGTCATTAACCCTGATATCAGTTGCTAATGCCGTTGGTGTTATTAGTCATTAGTTTGGTCTTCTCTGCACTGATTTCCATGCCGTTTTGTTTTGGAGGCTTATTCAAGTGTTCTGTTAGGCTGGCAAGCTCTTTTTCTGATCCTGCTTTTCCCATCAATGTCATCTGCGAAGCGGAGGTTTGTGATCGTTCTGCCACCATGCTGACTGATCCTTCATGATGTTCTAGTGGCATCAGCCATGATTCTCTCAAGGAAGATGTTGAAAAGAGTGGGTGAGAGTAGCAGCCCTGCCTTACTCCAACTGTTGTCCGAAACCATTTCCCAATGTTGTTGTTTTTGTACACTGCACTGGTGGCCTCGCTGTACAGCTGTTTGATGACTTGATCAGGTTTGCATTGATGCTGTACAAATTCATGGTTGCCCACAAAGCTGCATTGCCACACCCTGTCAAATCCCTTTCTTAAAACGAAAAATACGTGGTAACGGTCTTGTTGATTTTTAAAGGGTTTACCGCTCACATAGTATTCTGAGGTTGAATATCTGTTCTGTTGTGCTGCGCCCTGCTCTGAAATCTGCTTTTTCCTCAGCAAATGATGGTCTCTGCTTTTGGCTTCAGTCTATTCAATTTTATCTGCAGCATGACCTTGCTTGGGTGGCATATGAGCTGATTGTGCGGTAATTATGGCATTCTTGTAGGTTTCCTTTCTTGGGAGGGTGATGATGAGTGACTGTGTCCATGGTGTTGGCCATTTTCCTGTCTGGCCAAAGATCTTGTTGCAGATTCTTAGTAGGGCGCTGTTTCATGGCTTCCCTCAGCTTGAACCAAACTCAGTTTGGAATTGTTGTCACCCCCTGCTGACTTTCCCTTTTTTCAGCGATCTGACTGCTGTTTCCACTTCTTCTCGGAGGTTTAGGGTGACTGTCTGTGTCTTTGCTTGCGGGTCCCATAAGGACTTCTGGATCTCCTGCGGTTCTATAGTTATACAGGTCGGAGCAGTATTCTGTCCATTCTGTTCAGAATATCCGGGGTCGTCAGTGAGGACACTTCCCATTTTTGTCTTGGGATTTTTAAAAACCTTTTCCTGTTTTGTGCTAGTCAGGTCTTTCACCAGCTGATATCTTTCTTGCTATTTGTTTTTCTTGATGTTCTCTTCAATGTCTTGGCACTGTTCACCGATCCATTTCTCTTTTGCTCCGTCATGGACTTCCTGATTCTTTTGTTGACTGCCCTATATTTTTTCTGCTCTTTCTTTTGTTTCATGTTTCTTTTTTTTCTACTTTTCTACGCTTGTCGCATAGTTGTTGGATTGTTAGGTGTAACCCATGGTTTTTATACTGGTCGGTGTTTGCCAAGAAGCTCGCTTGCTGTTTCAGTCACTGCGTATTAAAACTATTCGTCAGTGTATCTATGCCTGAGTCTATCCAGTGAGTGCTGCAAACTTTCCACCTATCTTGCTTGAAAAATTTCTAATATCTCCCGGGTCCTTCAGCTTCTCGAGGTCAAATTTGATCTGATGTTGTTTTCCCCTTGTGGATTTTTCTTTAGACGTAGTCGGAAAGTCATCATCACAAGATCATGATCACTCCCTATGTCTGCTCCTGGAAAACTTTGTGTCTGTTGCGATGTTAACGCTAGACTGAAACCGTTCTTTTCACCATGATGTAATCTATTTAGTTGTGGTGTTTTTCCATTTGGGCTATGCCAGTCCATTTTCTGGATTTCTTGTGTGGGCCCAAATGTATTCACTAGCTGGAGGTGGTTGTTACTGGCAAATCCGGGTATCAAGCCTCTTTCATTTGATTGGTTTTTTACAATGGGGCCCACAAACGCCCTCCCAATCTTTCCATGCATCTTCTCCTACCTTGGGGTTCAGTCACCTTGCACAACGAGGATGTCTTTTTCGGAGTTTGATTCAGAACCTCTTGTAGCGGTCATAAAATTCTTCTATGGCTTTCATCTGTGCAGTCTGATGTAGGGGGTAAAGCCTGTACTACAATTTTTGTTTAAAGGGGGTTGCTCTCAGGCGGATGGTAATAAGTTTGCTGGACACAGGCTGACAGCTCATGACGGTGTTCACGGTTTTCTTTGTGAACGAGAAACCCCACGCCGTGTTCTGTTTATCCCGTTTTTCCACTGTAGTATAATTTGTGGTCTTCCTGGGTCGTTGTTTCTCCCATGTTTTTCCATCTTACTTCGCAGAGCCCAAGGATTTTGCCCCTTTATATCTGACATCTCATGTGTCAGTTCTTCCACTTTTTCCTGCAGCTCTTAGTGTCCGTACATTCCATGTGCCAATGTGGTGTTGTTTCTGGCACGGATTTTGTTGTGTTTTACATCAGTAGCATACTTTCGACCTCTGTCCTGATGAGCAACAGAAGGCGCGGTCCTTGGTAACCCGGGCGACGACCAATCCGGTATGGAAATTCTGGCTGTCTTTGTCACATTTGGGTGTATCTTGGGCAAATCAAACCTGGCGGAGCCCATCCCTCTCCAGGTCGGATTTTTTGATTGGGTTTACTCCCCACATGTGGCAGGTGGTACTGGGTTACATGGTTACCAGTAGCAGACAGTCTAGTACACGTAAATCTATGCATTTTGTTGATACCCAAGTTATTTTTATCAGTATCCGTGCAGTAAATATGGTAACATCAGTAAGTGGTGTTGTGATTTTTGTCTGTTTTATTTTCTGTCTTTCAAAGCAAGAGAGAGGGAAAAAGAAAAAAGGTAAACCACCAGCTTCTCTCACTGGCAACATCCCCGAATCCTGTGGCCTGAGAATCCATGAAGTCAGCAGCAGGGCAGTACAGTGAAGACCAGAGGAGCACATGGAGAAGGAAGGAAGGAAGGTAGATCATGTCGGTGTCATTGGGTGCGACGGCTAACACCGAACTCGGTGATTCACAAAGGTGAGACAGGTGAGACAACCGGCGTCTTATTTTCAGTACGGTGCAGACGCACTTACTATCATGTGCATCTCACTGGTTTTAACAGATTTGGTTTTCACCCAAGACATGCATTTGTGCAACATAACCAAAAGTATCACAAAAAAATGCATACCGTACTAATAAAAATGTTTACAAGAAAAGTCAGCAGTAGGTAAACCCGGCTATGGTATTGTATTCTCTCTCTCTCTCTCTCTCTCTCTCTCTCTCTCTCTGACATGGAAAGTGGGAAACCCATGAAAGTAACAATCCGAGACATGGAAAAGCCTGGTATAAAACCCTGGAGGGAGGAGACTTGGCCCCTTAACGTGTGGCATGCAGGCCCAGAGACAGACAGAGAGAGAGAGGGAGAGAGAGAGAGAGAGAGAGAGAGAGAGAGAATCGGGAAGAAGGGACAGGGATGACTGCAGTGTACATACCCCTGCCGTGTTGACAGCAAGAGGGAAACACGTCAAAAGGCCTCAAGCTAAACTAACTAAAGTCTGTGTGAGGTGACTACCAGCCTATCACACACGTACCACAACATCTACAGTGTTGACACAGAAAGAAAACACTGGAAGGCACAAGCCAAACTTTTTTTTTTTTTAAAAGGGCCTGTTGACCAAGTGGAGGGGTTAAACTTT
>CM054142.1:691082-721082 GCA_028751875.1 Rapana venosa
TGGTGAGAAAGAAACAAACACAAATGGGAGAAAAAACAAATTTTCAGCGTTTCGGGGAAAAAAACAAACTACAGGCAGAAAGAAAACAAAAATGGCGGGAAAAAACAAACTAAATAGGGGAAAAAACCAATTTCACTGGCGGAGAAAGAACAAACTAAAAATGAAAAAGAAAAAAAAAAATTCCATGGGGAAAAAAACAAAATGGCGGAAAAAAAACAAAATGGCGATAAAAAAAAAAAGAAATGGCAGAAACAAAAAAGGAAAAAAAAAAAATACAAATGGGGAGAAAAGAAAATTTCAACATGGCGGGAAGAAAAAACTTAAAAAGCAAGAAAGAAAAAACCCTTAAATGGGGAGAAGAAACAACAGATGGGGGAAAAAACCACAAATCAAAAAAAATACAATGGCGGAGAAAAAACTACACCTGCGGAGAAAGAAAAAAATTTCAAATGGGGGAGAAAGAAACAAATAAGTAAAGGGGGAGAAAAAAAAAATAAAGTTGGGAGAGAGAAACTACAATTTGGGGGAGGGAAAAATAAGGGGGGAAAAGAAACAAACTACAACATGGCAGAGAAAAAAAAAAACTTTATCTTGGCGGACAAAAAAGAAACTCCAAACATGGGGAAAAAAGAAACAAACTCAACAAACGGAGCACAAAACAAAATAGATCGTGGCAAGAAAAAAACAAACAACTGGCGGAGAAAGAAAAAACTTTCAACGGGGGAGAAAGAAACAAATTAAGCGTGGAAAAAAAGAAACAAAATACAAGTGGGGAAAAGAAACTACAACATGGGGGAGGAAGGAACAAACTACATGTGGGGAGAAAGAAACTAAACAAAATGACGGGCAAAAAACAAAATTCGCCATGGGGGCGAAATTAAGCACAACATGGGGATCAAAAAACCCAAATAAATATGGAGAGAAAGACCAAATACAAAAAGGCTGAAACAAAATTTGGAAAAAAAAAACCCCCAAATGGTGAGAACTAATTACAAAATGGCGAGGAAAAAAACAAACTTTAAAATACAAAGAAAGAAACAAATCCAATATGGGGGGAGAAAAAAAACAACAGCATGGGGAGAAAGAAAATACAACAGGCGGGAAA
This sequence comes from Rapana venosa, assembly GCA_028751875.1. NCBI lineage: Eukaryota > Metazoa > Mollusca > Gastropoda > Neogastropoda > Muricidae > Rapana > Rapana venosa. Next base: position 692,188 of record CM054142.1, read on the forward strand.
AAAAAACACAACATGGCCCAAGAAAGAAAGACAACAGGGAGAGAAAGAAAAAAAACCAGCATGGCGGAGAAAGAAACAAACCCCCAAGGCGGAGAAAAAAAACAAACTAAAAGCATGGCGGGGAAAGAAAAAACAAAAGCTGCAGAGAAAAAACAAACTACAGCTGGCGGAGAAAGAAGCAAAAAACGTGCAGTGAAAGAAGCAAACTACAGCATGGCGGGGAAAGAAAAAAACTACAGCATGGCGGAAAAAAAACACTAACAACATGGCGGAGAAAGAAACTACAACATGGCGGAGAAATGAACAAACTACAAACATGGCGGAGAAATGAACAAACTACAACATGGCGGAGAAATGAACAAACTACAACATGGCGGAAAAAGAAACTACAACATGGCGGAGAAAGAAACATGGCGAAGAAAGAAATAAACATCAACGTGGCGGAAAAAGAAACTACATCCTGGCGGAGAAAGAAACAAACAAATACAACATGGCGGAGAAAGAAAACAAACTACAACAAGGTGGAAAAAGAAACTTCAACATGGCGGAGAAAGAAACAACAACATGGCGGAGAAAAAAATAAACATCGACGTGGTGGAGAAACAAACTACAACATGACGGAGGAAAAAACAAATTACAGCATGGTACAGAAATAATAAGCTACAACATGGCGGATCAATAAACCAACTAAATATGGCAGAGAAAGACACAAACTACAAAATGGCATGAAACAAAAATTTGGAAAAAGAAACTACAATATGGTGGAGAACTGAATTACAACATGGCGAGGAAAGAAACAAACTTTTTAAAAAACCCCGAAAGAAACGAAATTCAAAATTGGCGGAGAAAGAAACTACGCATGGCGGGAAAAAACTACACTGGCGGAATAAAAGAAATACAAAAGGGCGAAAAAAAGAAATACAAAAAAAAGGGGGGGAGGAAAAAAACTACAGCATGGGGAAAAAAAAAAACTACAACGTGGCGGGGAAAAGAAATAACAAAAATGGCGGGGAAAAAATAAACATCAAAGTGGGGGAAAAAGAAAAAACATCCTGGCGGGGAAAAAAACAACTACAACGGCGGGGGAAAGAAAAAAAACTACAAAGGCGGAGAAAAAAAAATACAACATGGCGGAGAAAGAAACAACATGGCGGGAAAGAAATAAAACATCAACGGGCGGAGAAAGAAACTACATCGAGGCGGAGAAAAAAAACAAAAAAACACAGGCCCCGAGAAGAAACAACTACAAAATGGGGAGGAAAAACAAAATACAACATGGCGGAGAAAGAAGCAAACACCAACGTGCGGAAAGGAAACAAAATTCAACGGGGGGAGAAACAAAACTACAGCCATGGGGAAAAAAGAAAAAAAATTTTAACGTGGGGGAGAAAAAACAAACTAGAGCTGGCAAGAAAAAAAAAAACTACAACATGGCAGAGAAAGGAAAATACAACGTGACGGGGAAAAGGAATACAACTTTGACGGAGCAAAAAAAAAAAAATTTCAACAGGCGCGGAAATAATAACTAATCATGGGGGAGAAAGAAAAAAAACTAAATATGGCAGAGAAACAAACTGCAACATGGCGGGGAAAACAAACTGAACATGGGAGAAAAAGGGAAAAAAACTAAAAAAATGACATGAAAAAAAAAATTTGGAAAAGGGAAAATTAATTTGGTGGAGAATCGAAGTAAACATGGGAAAAGAAAAAACTTTAAAAGCGAAAAAAAAGAAACAAATTCAATTGGGGAGAAAAGAAACAAATTCAATATGGGGGAGAAAAAAAAAACAAACTTTTTAATTTGGCAGGAAAAAGAAACAAATTTCAAAAATGGGGGGGGAAAAAACAAAACACAACCTTTTGGGGAAAAAGAAACAGAACTGGCGGGGAAAAAAAAACAAAAAGCCCCGGGAAAAAAAAAAAAACAACAGGCGAAAAGAACAAATACAACATGGTGATAAAAAAGAACCCTTTACTAAATATGGGGAAAAAACAAACATGGCAGAGAAAAAAAAAAAACTACAACATGGGGGACAAGAAAAAAAATATGGCCCACAAACAAAAACATGGCTGAGAAAGAAACAAACTAAACATGGCTGAGATAGAAACAAACTAAAACATGGCCGAGATGAAACAAGATCAAAGATGGCGATGACAGAAACAAACTCAAAGATTCGCAAGAGGAGAAACAAACAAAACTGCCAACAAGCAAACGAATCACAATATGGCGGAAACAAACAACATGGCGGAGGAAGGGAAAACAAACCAAAAGATAGCGAGGAAACAAACTAGAACATGGCGGAGAGACAATATACTACAACATCGCAATGAATGAAACAAATACAATACAGCGGAGAAAGAAACCAACTACAACATGTCGGGGGAAGAAACTTCAACATGTGAGAAAGCAAGAAACTAAAAACATGGGGAGAAAGCAAGAAACTTCAACATGGTGGAGAAAGAAACTACAACAAGGGGGAGAAGAAAGAAACTACAACATGGTGGAGAAAGAAGAAACTACAACATGTGAGAAAGAAGAAACTACAACATAGCGGAGAAAGAAAGAAACTTCATCATGGTGGAAAAGCAAGAAACTTCAACATGGTGGAGAAAAGCAGAAACTACAACATGGTGAGAAAGCAAGAAACTACAACATGGTGGAGAAACAAGAAACTTCAACATGTGGAGAAAGAACTACAACATGGCGGAGAAAGAAACTACAACAATGGCGAGAAAGAAACTACAACATGGCGGAGAAAGAAACTACAACATGTGGAGAAAGAAACTTCAACATGGTGGAGAAAGAAACAAACAACATGGTGGAGAAAGAAACTTCAACATGGTGGAGAAAGCAAGAAACTACAACATGTGGAGAAAGCAAGAACTACAACATGGTGGAGAAAGAAACATACAACATGGTGGTGAAAGAAACTTCAACATGGTGAGAAAGCAAGAAAACTACAACATGGTGGAGAAAGCAAGAAACTACAACATGTGGAGAAAGAAACAAACTACAACATGGTGGAGAAAGCAAGAAATACACACATGGTGGAGAAAGCAGAAACTACAACATGGCGGAGAAAGAAACTACAACATGGTGAGAAAGAAAGAAAACTACAACATGGTGGAGAAAGAAACAAACTACAACATGGCGGAAAAAGAAACTACAACATGGTGGAGAAAAAACAAACTACAACATGGCGGAAAAAGAAACTACAACATGGTGAGAAAGAAACAAACTAACAACATGGCGGAAAAAGAAACTACAACATGGCGGAGAAAGAAACAAACTACAACATGGCGGAGAAAGAACCAACTACAACATGGCAGAGAAAGAAAGAAACTACAACATGGTGGAGAAAAGAAACTACAACATGGCGGAGAAAGAAAGAAACTACAACATGGCGGAAAAAGAAACTACAACATGGTGGAGAAAGAAACTACAACATGGCGGAGAAAGAAACAAACTAACAACATGGCGGAGAAAGAAACAAACTACAACATGGCGGAGAAAGAAACAAACTACAACATGGCGGAGAAAGAAACTACACAACATGGCGAGAAAGAAACAAACTACAACATGGCGGAGAAAGAAACAAACTACATCATGGCGGAGAAAGAAACAAACTACGACATGTTGGAAGAGAAACTTCAACATGGCGGAGAAAGAACAAACTACAGCATGGCGAGAAAGAAACAAACTACAACATGGTGAAGAAAGAAACAAACTACAACATGGTGGAGAAAAAAGCAAACTTCACATGGCAAGAAAAAAGAACATGAAAATGACATGGAGAAAAAAGCAAACTTCAACATGGCAAAAAAAGAACATGAAAATGACAGGGACAATATCAACACCACAGGAAGAGATGCAATGAACAGTTTGTTAGAGACTTGATCACTCCCTGCTCCTTGATTCCACGTAAATTTTTTATAATGCCATCTTGTACAGGAGTTATGACAAAACAATTTATGTCGGTACGGCAGTGACAATGGTATGTTAGCAGCAGTTTTCTCATCCTTATCTTATTTTTCCAAAGCGGCTAGCTGGGTTTCCTCATCATTTCTGCAGATTACTTGTCTGTGATAATCTTGTCTCAATTCAAAGTTATTTTCTGTATCAATCTTTTTATTTTAGCTTATATAAACTGTACATCTGGTGTCTGGAAATATATCACGGAACTATGTAAAACGTTTATTAACTTAATTATTTTGTCAAAGTCGACGGTTAGAGTCGAGATTTTTTTTAAAGGTGCTTTGTTTTCAACGGAAGAAACATCCCCCCCCCCATCCCACCTAAAATCGTCAATATAAATTCAATAACACCACCATCTCAAGCTTAAGTTGTTATTTGTGTGTGTGTGTGTGTGTGAGAGAGAGAGAGAGAAGAGAGAGAGAAGAGAGAGGAGAGAAGAGAGAGAGAGAGACAGAGAGAGAGAGAGAGAGAGAGATGTGTGTGTGAGCAATATTATTGCTACACTTTGTGAATGGTTGCATGTTTATGAATGATGATTCTTCTTCTCGATTTCTCAAACAGCAACTATTGTTTGCCATGTTTAAGCAAAATGCGTTGTCATGCCGTTAAGCTCCTGACGGTCAGGTCTGTGCACGAACGAAAGGTTGAATGCAAACACTATGATTTGTTTTTTTTGGTTTTTTACAACATAGAGCACTTTTTTCACACACACATCCACACACACACACACACATACACACTCAACACACACATTATATCTATCTATATATATATTATTTATTTATTTATATATATATATTCCATATTTGTTATCATGTTTTTGGTTATTGTCATCAATACAATCATGATCACTGTTATCATTATTCACAGATTCATCAGCAACTGCTCGCCTGTTCATGAGCCATCCAGAAAGGCTGTTGCCTGATGACCAGTAACATGTGAGGATGGTTAGGTAGCAGCTTCCTGCTGTGGCTCGCTGGCACTGTCACCCTCCTCCTCCTCCTCACATCCCTCAACAGTAAGATGGTTGTGTCTATGTTTGTGTCCATGGCATTGTATAGTATGGCACTGGCACTGTCACCCTCCTCCTCCTCCTCACATCCCTCAACAGTAAGATGGTTGGTGTCTATGTTTGTGTCCATGGTATTGTATAGTATGGCACTGGCACTGTCACCCTCCTCCACCCTCCTCACATCCCTCAAAAGTTAGGATGGTTGGTGTCTGTGTCCATGATATTGTATAGTATGGCACTGTCGCCCTCCTCCTCCTCCTCCTCACGTCCCTCAACAACAGCAGGAAGGTTCCTATGTTACAAAACCAGAAGAGGAACACGTGCAGGCATACGTCATCGACTGCAGCGTGATTCACCGACATCTGCCTCCCCCCTCACTTCTGACGTCACTACCGCAACAACTGTTACCAGCCACAACACTGCCTCACTTTCTGGTCCTCCACCTGTTTCAACATTTGTGTGTGACTCTGACTACATTGGTTCTATCCCTAACGTGTGTCATGATCTGCATGAGACTCTAAATCACCCGACTGCTCCAGTTTGTTCACCTTCTTCCACACCTGACTCACAATTCAAACTATCTGCTCTTCCACTGTACACATCACCCTCATCCTGTTCCTCAGCTAGTCATAGTCACTCACCACTGTCTTCTCCAACCTCTCTGCCTCCCTCAAACCTTCTCCATAATTATGTGTCTACTAAACGCGCAATCTGTCTGCCCTGATGGCAAAGCTGACTTCATTTCTGATTTTATTTCTGAACACAACATAGATCTAACTTTTCTTACAGAAACTTGGCTAAAACCACTAGGCCACGATTCAAAGATAAAACAGCTGACGCCACCTGGCTACAAAACTCTTTCTTTCCCCCGACTCTCCCGTGGAGGTGGCATTGCCATCATCTACAAAGACACTCTGCATCCAGCTCTGTCTATCTGTCACTCCCTTCCGTTTTCACCCGAATCTTTCGAAGTCTGTGAACTCAACCTCACCTTATCTATCACTTCGACAACCAGTCATCTCCTAATGTCAAGCGTCTTTCTCTCTCTTTGTCAAATCACTCTCTTTCCCAGCTAGTAAACGAACCAACACACAGATCAGGCCACATTTTAGACTGGCTTATTACCGATGTTTCACAAGGTAAAGTCACATCTCAGTCTGTATCTGTCACTGACGAACTGCTCTCCGATCATTCTGCCATTCTTTTCTTTCTCAACATTGCAAAGCTTATCAGAAACAAGAAGTGCATTACCCGTCGCAACCTCAAGGCCATTGATATTCAAACTTTCCTTTCCCAAACTGTTGAACGCCTATCACAAACCCCTGACCATTCTGACCCTTCTAAGCACTACAATACCGTCCTCAGCCAACTCCTTGATGAGCATGCTCCTCCTACTGACCATCTCCTTCCTGATAGGCCATGTGCACCATGGTACAACCGTGACATCCTGGTCGCAAAACGCAAACGCTGGCAACTTGAGCGGAAATGGCGAAAAACAAAAACCGAAATAAACAAACAGCTTCTTCGTAAACAAATCAACAAAGTTGAAACCTTAATTCATTCAGCTAAAACAAAGTATTACTCTTCTCAAGTTCTTGATGCCACGTCTATGAAATCTCTCTTTTCCCTCACATCCACGTTTCTTGAATCTGAGAAGGCTAGTCCTCTGCCTTCTATTCACGACCACTCTGAACTTCCTTCTGTATTTTCTGGATTCTTCTCTGACAAAGTCCGCAACATTCGCTCCAGTTTGGATCAGACTCCTTTCCAGCCTGCAACTTCTGATCCCCAATTCTCTGGTACTCCTCTCCTTCCTTTCATCCTGCAAGCGAGAAAAAAATCGAGATAATTCTGAAAGGAATGACTATAAAATCATGTTATCTTGACCCCATACCTGCTTCTCCTTTTGCACAGTGCCTGCCACAACTTATTAATAATAATGATAATAATGTATGGAATTTGTATAGCGCTGAATCTTGTAAAGCAACAAATCAAAGCGCTCAGATGACTTTTTTATGCGTGGTATGCGGTTTTGTAAATTTGTCATCTATTCCCACCGGCACACAATGGCCTACTCCTTCGAACAGCGGAACAGATTAACGTGTGCGTAAGATGTTCTGCACGGCACTATTGCCGCTATCACGAAAACAGCCAACTCATCTCTTGTCTCTGAAAATAATGTTCCTTCAGCTCTAACAACTGCTATATTCCACACCTCTTCTCAAAAAGCAGACCTTGACCCCAACATTCTGAAGAATTATAGACCTGTTTCCAACCTACCTTTTATCTCTAAAGTCCTTGAAAAAGTAGTTCTAAAACAGCTCAACCACCACCTTCTCTCCAACAGTCTCCTTCCTGCGTTTCAGTCTGCCTATCGTGTCAACCACTGCACTGAAACTACCCTTGTCCACACCTTAAACACACTTCTGCTCGCTTCTGACTCAGGGAAAATCTCTCTTCTTACTCTACTCGACTTATCTTCAGCCTTTGACACTATTGACCACTCTATTCTTCTCTCCCGTCTTCAAAAAACATTTGGTGATCCTGGTACAGCCCTTACCTGGTTTAGTTCATACCTTACTGACCGATTCCAGACAGTCACAGTAAACAAGATTCAGTCAGTACCTGCCAGATTGGAATGTGGAGTTCCACAGGGATCTGTTCTGGGCCCTGTTCTTTTCACCCTCTACACTGCTCCACTGTCACATATAATTAACCGCCATCAGATCAACTATAATTTTTATGCAGATGACTCACAGATTCTAAGCAGCGACACTCCTGAAAATCTGCCTTCTCTCTTTACAAATATGACCCGCTGCTTTCAAGATATCCAAAATTGGATGATACAGAACAAATTACAGCTAAATGCAGATAAAACGGAAACCATGCTTGTAGGGACCAACAAAAACTCTCTTCCATCACACAGCTTCAATACAACTTGGCAATGCATCAATCCCTTTATCCACTGCTGTGAAGTATCTAGGGGTCATTATTGACAACACACTCTCTATGCAAAAATTCATCACCCAGACCTGCCAGTCCTGCTACTATCAATTACGGCGTATTAGTGCAATTCGAAAGTACCTGTCCACCGATGCAACATCCAAACTTGTTGCGTCTCTCATTCTTTCACGTCTGGACTATTGCAATTCTCTGTTGGCTGGTCTGCCAGCATCATCAATCCAATCTTTTCAACGTATACAAAACTCTGCAGCTCGACTAATCCTCAGAAAGAAAAAATCTGAACATATTACCCCTCTCTTGCAATCTCTCCACTGGCTGCCTATGCCACAGAGAGTAAACTATAAGACCAGTACCCTCTGTTACAAATGTCTCCACAAAACAGCACCCCTCTACCTCTGTGAATGTCTTCACTTGTACACTCCTTCTCGTTCTCTCCGCTCTGCTACAGATACCTTGTCCTTACGAATACCTAGATTCAACCAATCCACCATCGGCCGTCGCTCTTTCTCAATTTATGGTCTATTGATGTGGAATGATCTCCCTCTCTCTCTCTCTCTCCGCCAAAAGCCTTCTTATAACACTTTATAAATCCAGTCTCAAGACATATTTATTTCAAACCTAAGATTTCCCTCTCCTGCTTCATCTCATAGTTTTTTTCCTGCCTTCAACAGCCAAGATTCTATTGCCCTGCCAGGTGTGTAACCTCTGTGTGTGTGGTGTGTGTGTGTGTGTGTGTGTGTGTGTGTGTTGTGTGGCGCGCGCGCGTGCGTGCGTGCACATTTGGACTTGATGGAACTATTACTTGCTACTGGTTGTATGACTGTGTAAGAATGAGTTGAGTGCAGCGCTTTGATTTTGTCTGTTCAAGATATAGCGCTATATAAATTCCATTTATTATTATTATTATTATTATTATTATTATTATTATATTATTATTATTATTATTATTATTATTATGATTGTGTTCATGGTATTCTAGTATAATATGGCACTGGCAACTGAAGGCTTGCTCAATGCTTTGCACATCAAATTCATATTCAAATTCAAAAACTTTATTATCTCAGAGACAGAGAAATCCCGGTGGGTCACGAGCCATACATAAAAACAATAAACATGTAAACATAATATCACACACACACACACACACACACACACACACACACACACACACACACACACACACACACACACACACACACACACACACGCACAAACACACACACACACACACACACACGCACAAACACACACACACACACACACAACACACACACAACACACACACACACACACACACACACACACACACACACACACACACACACCACACACACACACACATTGGAAGCATTCGCACGCATGCGCAGGCATTTTTATGACATAAGCCACTATTGTTATAACATGTCGTATAAGACAAATATCAATGAAATTAATAATAATAATAATAATAATAATAATAATAATAATAATAATAATAATAATAATAATAATGTATTGAATTTATATAGCGCTGAATCTTGTAAAGCAACAAATCAAAGCGTCAGATTTCATTTCATACCACTTTAAGTCACGGCAGATTTCTCTCCGTGAAATTCGGGCTGCTCTCCCAGGGGAGAGCGCGTCGCCACAAGAGCAGCGCCACCCTTTTTTTTTCTTTCTCCTGTCTGCAACTGTATTTGTTTCCCTATCAGAGTGACTTTTTTCTAAGAATTTTGCCAGGGACAACTCTCTTGTTGCCGTGGGTTCTTTTACGTGCGCTAAATAATTACGTGTAACACACGGGACCTCGGTTTATCGTCTCATCCGAAAGACTAGCGCCCAGACCACCACTCATGGTCTAATGGATGGGGGAAAAGTTTCCTGTCCAAACGGGGTACGAACCGCCGCACACTTCAGACCCGGACTTTTCGCTTTCTAGACAGGCGCGTTACCTCTAGACCACCGATCCACTCGGTTCTATTAAGACATTGAACACAGTCTAAAATAATAACACGCGCACGCATTTTAAAGTCATAAATCAAATTGGTAGAACATGTGTAATAAGACAAATATCAGTGAAATTCATACCCTATTCTGTTAAAATACTGAATACAGTTTAAACTAATAAAAGGTAACCTTTCCTATGCACATGAGTACCATCACTTACAATCTGTTTTCGCTCTGTCTCTCACACAGCATTCATACAGGTCATTCAGTTTCATCTGCTCACAGCCTACAACTTTGCCACACATGGTTACAATTTTGTTTACTACGTTTTTGTTTTTGACAGTCAGGCCCCTGTACCAACACAGACTAGATTAAGCATCGGTAGAAATTCTGTAAAACTTTAACATTCACTTTAAGATTCCGGAGTTTTTGAAGGAAAAAGATGCGAGAATGGCATTGTCTATTTACAAGATATGTATTAGCATTAAAGTTTAGTTTATCATCTATAACAGTACCTAGGTATTTGTATTCATGTACACGTTCTACCATTACATCATCAACGTAATGATTTGGTATGGGCTGTGGATTTTTGCGAAAATCAATAACCATCTCTTTAGTTTTTTTAACGTTAAGGTCGAGACAGTTGTTTGCACCAGGAGGAAACCTCCTCAACTTGTTTAAAGTACATAGCATGAGAATTAGACAGATCTTCAAGAGCAGAGTCATCAGAATATTTGATTGGCGTTATAAGATCAGAGCCAGTGCAGTCATCAGTGTAAAGGGTGAACAGGATGGGGGACAGAACAGTGCCTTGGGCAGAACCAGTGGAAGTTGATCTTTGAGTAGATATGGCTTTTTGAAATCGAACAAACTGTGTCCGGTCTGTCAAAAAGCTCATTATCCAGAGAATGTGCCGAGGAGAGACATTTATTGAGAGCAGTTTGAGAGCTACGAGATGTGGCTGAAGTTCAAGATCAGGACTGTGCATTGATTTTAGCTGGGTGGAAAAGAAAGTGAACTCAGTACAGTGGTAACATGCAGCAATGGATTTTTTTTTAACATTTCATTTCTTTTTTTTTTTCTTTCTTTCTTTCTTTCTGTCTGTCTTTCTTTCTTTCTGCATCGTTTTTGTGAAGCGTTAGGTCAAATCTACGTTGGCTGCACCGCTTTCCTCTTCATTGAAAACTCAGACAGCAACTTTTATTGTCTGTCATATGAGCGAAAATGCCTTGCGCTGCCTTTAACTCAATGAAGTCGCAGTGTATTTCACATCTCCACAAAACTGTGACGCCCTCTTTTGGCTACATTTCTGAAAAAAAATATATATTACTCTCGGATTAGAAAAAACCAAGCATATTACATATAAAAGTCAATTTCATTTAAAAGAGCTTTGGGATGTACAAAGATATTGTCCACAGACCTCCCATTTTTGGCTTTTGCCTTAATGTAAGTCAGTGAATGCTAAAAAACAAAAAATAAACTGTTGTCACACACACACACACACACACACAGGCTACCTCAACAAGGTGTAACCATCCAAGTCAAGTCAAAAACACTTTAATCATCCCATGAAGGGCAATTACAATACTGACAGGCAGATTGATACGCATCAAAATCTCAAAAGACACAAAAAGCTACATTTCATATTGGTTAAAACATTCCAAAATGACTTCAAATAAAAATGTCACGAACACACAAACACACACGCGCGCGTGCGCGTGCACACACACACACACACGCACACGAACACACACACACACACACACACACACACACACACACACACACACACACACACACACACACACACACACACACACACACACACAATGTTAATTTGTTCTTAGATAGATGGCTTGATGAAAAAAAGCAAATGCATTGCTTATTCAATGTACCATCTGGAAATAAAATTTTGACTTGACTTGACTTGACTTGTTAAAGAAAACCCATTGACTAGAAGACATAAAATCTTGTATTTATGCACGCACAAACGCAACACGTACGTGCGTGTGGGAACACACCCACACCATACACCAATGTATGAATTCAATGTTTTAAAGACCATTGACTAGAAGACAGACTTATTTCACACACACACACACACACACACACACACACACACACACACACCCACAATTATGTATTGACTACACTCATAACAATGACAATCAGGCAGAACTGTAAAAACTAGGAAGTCAACATCATTGTGAATTCAGAATTCGAATGCTTACTGCCACAAAAGAATTTCTTTTTCTGTTTGTTTTGCTGATGGGACACTTAAAACGGCGATCCGAAGCAACAACTGAAATTCTGGAAACAAAGCATGGGAGGGATTGGCCAAAATGGCAGTGGGTTTGGGTACAAGCTGCTGATTGCAGATCGATTCACAAGAAAGAATCACATTGATTTCACACACAGTGATCTTTCCTGAGGCTACGGAATCACTTTCAAGTAAAGTTTGCCAATACTGCCTCTTTCAGCATGTACCTCTTCTTTGCTACTGTTTTCATCGTGGAAAATCGTCATCACATGATGGTGTAAGAAAAAATCCAAAAAGTCTACCACAAAGTGACTGGCGGTTGAAGGGAAGTAACTCAAATAAAAGGAGACTAAATCAGCAGCACGAGTAACTCTCCTTGTCAGGTGGATTGCCCACCATTAAGAGATTGATGAAAATTGTTCTATATGTCGTATTTAAAGCTATGGCACAGAGCAAATGAGTTTGCGCCTGACAATTCAGATCTTTTTTGATTGCTGCATTCATGTGTGTTCGAACGAGTAAGACTCGAGATGTGGAAGGCAAATCTTGAAATCGAAATTTTGAAAGAAAGCTAGGCAATGTTATAGCTACTATAGCGGACTGTTTGATGACGCATAGAGCATTAACATTGAAAGAGCTGGAAATACAAAACAAAGCTGAATCAGGCAAAGATCACAAAGGGTCTGCTGGGTCTGATCAACATGGCATGGTGGAGATTTATCAGAACAGGCAAAGCATGGTGGAGTACAGAATTGTCCAGGACAGGGTCAAATACCAAAATCTACTTGAAAAAGAGGTGCACTGTGCAGGCATCCTATATGGCGATGCTGCAGAAATGATTGTGGAAGAACTTCAGCAGGAGGGCCGTCTGCCCGTGCACATACTTGTTGACACCGTCACCAACAAACTGAACGACGCCATCAAAGCTCAGGGAAGCGATCTCAAAGAAGTGCAGCCCAGCTACGTCCAGGAGAAGTTTGAGCGCATGGTGGCCACTCATTTCATCAAGCGCTGCTGTGTCCCGGTGAAGGACAAGAGAGGCAAGGTGGTTTCCCAGGTGCCGCCCCCTGAACACCTCCTGTTTGCAGTGCCCCCCAGACCTGCTGCAGGTTATGCAGTAAAAGTGAAACAAGAAGTCATGGAAGGACAGCCTGCAGAGAAAAGGCCCACCTCAGTAAATGGTTCACAGCAAGGCAGTGGTGATGACACACCTACAATCTATTGGGAAGTGAACCCCCAGAGGTTCCTGCATCATTTCCGTGACCAGATGATGGTGTCTGCTGTGGCCAATGCTATGGACAGTGATAAAGCGGCAGAAATCATGCGCTGCATTTTACGGCTGTGTGAGAAGACGACAGATCCAGGCGCCCACACCACTATGCCTGTGTCTTTAAATGAGCTGTATCCTCAGCTGCCCAAAGACAAGGCAATGTCCAAAATGTGTGTGGAACAGTGGCTGAAGCTCATAACAGAATGTATGCCAGAGTTTATTTCCAGAGAGGGTGACAGTGGAGGAGGCCTGTATGTTGTCAACACGCTGAAAGCCATGAGGTCTCTTAGTATCGCTCATATGGAATCCGTCGTGGAAGAGAAACTGGGATCCTTTTTGAAGCGGATCTTTCGACTTCTCTTGATGAAGGGGAATTTGGAACCGGATATGATTGAAAAGCTGTCACTGGTATCTCCCAAGCAGTGCAAGACCTTGCTGTCCACCATGATGGCACAAAGCTTCATCGAGACGACAATGTTGTCCAGTACTGTAGATTATGTGATGGCACACACCCACACCCTCTTTCATGTGGATGTCAACTTCCTGGCTCGCACGTTACTGGATGTTGCTTACAAGACCCTGACAAACACAAAACTGAGTTGCCAGCAAATACTGTCTGATGCCGTGCGCCTGCTGGAGAAACAGGAGCGCATTGAGGCGATCATCCTTTCCCTGGGCTTGCCGGCCAGCCTGGCCACAGGGGATAAAGGGGCCAGGGAGGGACTGGAGCTGGATGAGGAGAAGAAAGAGCAGTTGGACACCATCCTGGATACTATGACTCCCGCTGAACGACAAGAGCTGGAGAAAATCAAGGCCCGCACCAGACATTTCGAGATGAAAGAACAAGATGTGGTGAACACCTCCATTTTTGTTCTGGAGAGCTACTTACCCTTGACCTTAAACCCTCCAAGGCCCAAACCCACCAGAAAGCTGTTGAACTGATCGTCAAGGTGTTGGCTTAGCACTGCTTCCACAGCCTCTGGGGCGTTTCATTCCCATTTGTACACACGGCAATGATGTCTTTCACTCCTTCATTCATTCTAGTTCAGTGACTTCAGGTTTCTTACAAATTGCTTTATGGGATTGCAAGTTACTGTGTTCATTTTACTTGAAGTGTTGTTTGGGTTACTCCATGCTTGTAAGTGCTGAATGTGTTTTGTGTTGGTTGTGTGCAAACTGTGAAAGTGTGAGCATTTTTGACATATCCAAGTGTGTACAGGAGAGAATATGAAAGTTCTGTTTCCACTGTGGTGTAACATGTTTGCAATATCTGTTTGTTTAAACTATTGATTATTTGTCATTGGTTGCATGACTGTGTAAGATTAGGTTGAATGCATGCGCTTTGATTTGTCTTTGCAAGATATAGCGCGCTATATAAGTTCCATTTATTATTATTATTATTATTATTATTATTATTATTATCCAGCGCACCTGACTTTGGCCAAAAACAGGCCTGCACTCAAGGTCTGACCAGTGCATCGAGTTCTGTAGCTGATCAAGCGATGGCAATGTAGACAGTCTGGCAGGCAGGGGAGAGCAACATTGTTTTTTTATTATTTTTATTATTACTTTTTCCCTTTTATTTCGAGGATAGTGGAATAAGCACTATGTGCTTTCTTTTACATTCAGTCCCCGTGTATGTGCTGTTTTGTAAATTTTGTTATCCGTTCCCACCGGTACACAATGGCCTACTCTTCCGAAAAGCGGAATAGGTTTTAACGTGTGCGCAAGATCTGCTTGCGTTCGCACACGGGACCTCGGTTTATAGTCTCATCCGAAGGACTTTTGGGGAGAATGGAGTCAGCACTGATGTTAACTCCAGAGGAAAATAATTATGCCTTTGAACGAGAATTGAACCTGGGTCAGCAGATCACGAGCGCAACGCGCATGCTCTAACTAACCAGACATGCTTTATATAATTATGGCGACACCTCTTCATAAAATTTGAACACTTTTAGACAAACAACACAAAAGAACAAACAACCAAAAACAAAACCAAAAACAAAGAAAGCCATGAAGATTTCAACAATGGCTTAAAGCAAGTCCATAGTGACTCGGTGTGTGGAACAGAGCCAAGTGTGTCACGTCATTGGTGTCACCATCCAGAAATAGTTGGGATTCTTTTAAAAACCAGATTAGCTGTGAAAATACTGAGAACAGAAAAAAATAGAATTTAAAAGTCTTGGTTCTTGTGACAGACTGTACATCAGCGGCTGCTCTGCTTGGTCATTTTGTTTCTAAAATCTCTCAGAACGAAATCAGTTCAGAGTTATTCAGGCCAGTCGGCTGGGCACAGTTGAAGGTACATGCGAATCGTCCACTCTTCAAGCCTCGCGGATGTGTACCACCAAAAAGCAAACAAACAAAACACAACAACAACAAAACGACGAACAAAAATAAAGCAAAACAATTCTGGCTGACGCTGTAGCCGAGTGGTTAAGACCGTTCAACTTCAACCCCGTGGGTCCATCAAGTCGTGGGTTTGAATCTCGGCGGTGTCTGGTGATTTTTTTTTTCTCGTTCCTTGCTTCTGGCTCCCCCCCCCCCCTCCCCCAACATTTAGGTAGCCACATTCCGACTTCGGGGAGTCTGGTGAATTAAGGGCGGGGACTTTTATGATATCCTAGATCAGCTTCAAGAGCAGACCTGCCAGTGCCTTAGTTCCCTTAGTGTATATACACATGCAGAAGAGCAAATATGCACGTTAGAGATCCCGTAATCAGCGTTCGGCGGGTTACGGAAACGCGAACATGCCCAGCATGCATATCTGAAGTCGGAATGCGGCTGCCTCCATGATGGGTAAAAACAGTCACACAGGCAACATCTCACCATTGGTGAACCTCGGAACTCTCCAGGCCAGGAACTGGGAAAACACAACAACATACAATAGGAAACAACCCCAACCAACCCAGAGAGAAACCCGACATCACAGGCTGAAGAGAACTGAGGAGAAAGAGGCTGCAGGGCAGAGCTGTAACGGTGCACATGCCACCCTTCAGTGCCTGGCTACCTGCTCTGGGAGGTGGAAAACAGAGAGGAATGTGTGTAATGATAAGGTTGCCAAATACTTTGCTGAATCAAAGATAGGGGCTAATCCAGACAGTCTTGGTGGTTGTTTCACATTTGTAAGATCTCTCTCTCTCTCTCTCTCTCTCTCTCTCTCTCTCCTCTCTCTCTCTCTCCTCTCTCCTCTCTCACCACCACAACACACACACACGCGCGCGCGCGCGCACGCGCACACACACACACACACGCAAGCACACGCACACATACACACACAGGCAAAGGCACATTAAGTTTGTCTTTAGCATTTATTTCACTGGAGTTTCTTCATTCTTTTGTTGTCCGTACCAGTTCATGTGAAAGTTGCTAAAAATGATTACACATCAGTATTTCTGAGCACAATCCAATGTAAACAAAAAAAATCTTTAAAACATATTTAACATTTTATCTTCACTTAAAAGGTCGCTTTTTACAATTATTTTTTCTCTTAAACAACTCGTGTGCATCATTTTTTGCTTAAAAACGTGGGCATTGTTAAAAAATGTAATTTTGATTTTTCAGTTTTTCTGATTTCTTTGTGCTTAACTTTCTTAACCTAGTTTGCTTGAAATCTAGGTTCATGAGATGTTTATATAAAAATAAAAATCGGTAGGTAAAATTCTGTCCCTCCGATCCCTCCCCCCACCCTTCCACCTCCACCACCCTCCCTAGATACCATAGCCAAATAGTTTTTCACACATCATTTCCATTTTTCCATGTTTGAATTTAATTGTACAATGTACTTCAGTTACGAAAAATGTGGCCGATCAAAAATCTAAGCGTTTTTAATCCAGAAATTAGCAACAGAATCTGCGGATCTGTCTCAGGAAAATTTCAATACAATGCTATGGGAGAAGGTTTTCTTCTAATTTTTTGTTGTTGCAATCATCACTTGACGCATTTTTCACGAAGTCCAAGCCACAGTATAATTTGTGTAATTTTTCAAATTCGAACACATGCCATGACAGATTGAGTGATTTCACAATAATTAAAATTTTTTACAATATTTCAGGGAAAACATCAACAATATCGAAGTACTCACTGCTGTTGGTCAAACTAAACTGCCACGTCTACTAGAGATATTTTAAGCAGGACTATCTCACATCACAGATACAGGATTCTCTCCATATTATAAAAAAATATTGTCAGGCGCTTTACGGCAGCGCAACGCATTTTTGCTTACGTGACAGACAACAGTAGTTACTGTTTAAGCGTTCAATAATGACAATGAAGATTTATTTGGGTAATACAGAAGGGGGCAGGGGGTGGGGTTGGAAGAAGAGAAAAACATAATAGTCAAGTCAGATACTAATCTTGAAGTCAAAAACACATATTAGAATTACATTTGCAAAAGCTTTTAATCGAGAGTATAGAATAGAAGCTAAACATGCTAATAAGCACAAGACCTACAGACCAATAACTTTATTAACAATGTGTGTACTGCATCGATTTTTTAGGGAAAAGATAGGACAGGCAAAGCAGTTTTCAAACCAAGTGCTTTAGTCCCTTGCTTTTGTCACAAATTCAAAACTTGACAGATGGAAGGTAAGGTGCATGTGCTGTTGTTGGTGTTACTTAAACAACTCTGAAATCACAAGTATTTTAGTTCAAAGCCTGCAAATGGTCATCCTGGCACAACATATAGCAAAGGTACAACTGATCACCACACAAGGAATATGATACAGAGGATCTGGTCAATAATACTTGTTTTACCTGAAACTGGCAAAAAGATTATAAGTAATCAGTAAAGATTCCCCAAGTGCAGCTTGTCGTTTTGAATTCTTTCTTTGCGGAAAACTATGCTTTATTTGTTGCAAAAACATATGGTGAGAAAAAAATGATAATTAAGGGACTTCACAAATTTATCTACAATGTTTGTTTGCTGTTGACTAGGAAAAGGCATTTGACTCTACAGATCGAGGGGTCATTACAAAGGCATTGATGCCATTTGGAATTTTTCCAGGGAGCTCTTTTTCTGATTGGGTTATCCATGCTATAAACTGAACTATGGGACTTAGAGAGTTCCAAAATCAAAGTAACATTATCGGGAACACGGCAATAAAAACATGTATAGGATTGGTTTCATTGCAATTTCAAAAGTAAAACGTGGCTTCAACTCTGAATGGGATGCCAAGTGAAATACAAGATTTTACAGTTGGTAATTCATTATACACTTATGATGTCTGATACTTTAACAGCTTGACATTTGTGGATTTTAAAAAAATATCGTGGATTGTTCATAATGATATATATCTCCTTGGCAACTAAACAGTTTAGTCAGGACATTGTCAGCGAATGTGAATGGTTCCCAGAAAACTGTCAATAATATTACATGCTTATTTCCTATTCTAGATTTAAGATATCTAATGCTCCTCTCCAAAATGGAAAGAAGTTTTGACACTTTACTTTTCGTTTCAATTATACATACATGAAGAAAATAAGTGCATGTTCATTCAGTTCAACATACTTTGAACTGGTCAGTATCTTTTATGATCTTGTAACTATCGCTACTTGAGCCTCATATTCTATTGCTAAAAAGAAAAAAAAAAGATTTGTGTTTCAGCTCCAATCTTTTTTTCCTGATAGCAACAGTTGGTCAGGTTTACAAGCTATGTGTAGAAAGCTTTCTCCATGACATGTCCACGAGTCGGATTTTATACTTAATTTTATTAAACAAAAGAGAATAAGCCTTTCAAATTTGAAAGTAATAGTCTTGAGTCAAGAAAACTATATAGAGTTACTGAACACACTCTGTTTGCACGCACAGCAGTGCTGTCAAATCTGTGTTTGTCCCCTGCAAACAGTGTGTTCTTCTTTCAGAAACTGCTACTGCCTTGCCTGGTGTACGTCTCTTTGTCACTGCTCGTGTAGATATCAAAGTTGCGTTTCTTCATCTGGTAAGTTGTTGTTTTACCTGTGTTTCATTTTTGCGTTTTGTTCAACTGTTTCCTTTTTAGCTGGTTATCATTTGATTAAGCTATCTTCCATGTTTTTTTCTTTAAAAAAATGAATTCACAGAAGTGAAAAAAAATAGCGCTTCAATGTTTTCCCCCCTTGTTTGGCTTTTATCAAGCCTTTGCATCTTTTCTGTATAATCTTAGCTAGATATTCATCTGCTGCGTGTATAGTAGAACCGTGTCATGTCCTGTAAGATTGTGTCCTATTGCACCATAATATCACAGAGCTTACCAACAGGCAACAGTCAGTGCCCAGTCCACGCACCAGACAACATCGGTTCCTTGCTTTTCCCAAGCAAATGGCACAGTGTGCAGAGAGTTCCACACATGCCACACCCCTAGCTGCCCAAAGTCTAGAACGTAGCCAGCTGAAAGGATTCAACAAAACTAGAGAAAGGTTTTTCAGCCTGCACCGAAAATCATTCGTTAAAAAGATTTGGAGGTGGACCTTAAGCCAAGAAGATGACAATACCCGACCATATAGAGACTGTTGTGTCCATTAGCTGACAAACTGGTCAACATTTTCTGAAATCTATAACTGCACGTTTGTCTTAATTCAGATTCATCAAAACTACCCACAAAACAAACAAAAGTTAAAGCTAACTACAACAACAAAAAAGAAAACTCCCAGAGTTAATAACAATAAGTGAAGAAAAAATAACCCACAAAAAACGGTGTTAATGCTTATTTCTGCAGGAACCTAGGCAAGAAGAAAACATTTGGCATGAAGAAGATATACAAGTCTAGCTTTGCCATTTTAATGTTTGAATGAGCTTAATATGAAATATGCATACTTGGAAGAAAGTATATCAAGTAACAAAAATAGGCCTGCCTTGATTGAAGTCGAAGAAAAATGAACTGCGGGGTATCTGACAACAGTCAGTCTCTTCACGTGCCTGACCTGCCTGGAACCTGTGGAGATGCACAGTCAGCGTTACTTGCCCAGTATCCAGTTCTGTGCCGATAAGTCTACTCCCCTGCAAGTCTGACATCACAGGGATGTCCACACTCTGACGAACCCGAAGTTTTAGCTGTTTGTTGTAGTTGTGATTGTGTTTATGTCTCAGTGGAGATGTTCAATTCAGGGACTAAAATTGGCGGCTTTGCTGAAGCCATCAAATCCAGTATTGCTGTTTATAGCCCCACCGACCACAGAGGTCACAATCATCGGGCTGTCTTTCTAAAGGCGGTTTTAAAGTCCCCGTGAAAACTGGCAAAACAAAGCCAGAAGAAAAGTACAATGATCATAATTTTGTTCAAAAGTTAAACAGTTCCAATTTTTGATAAAGCAACATCCCAGTGCAACAGAGGGAAATGACAGAAGGTGGAAGCTGAAATGTAGAACTACAAAGATGAACGTTTTGCTTTTAGTCTTTTGAATCTGCTCCAACATTATTACAAAATGTTGCTGAAAAAGTCAGACTAAACCTACATAAAAAACTAATTGTTGTTTTTTAAAAATTTATCTGAGAAAAACATGGGTGTAGTTATTGTTTTCAGCTCGTAGTTATACATCTCACTGAATGCCATATTACTTCTACGTGGTGTAGGAGTTTTGAGATTGATTGACGACATTTCAAACTTAGTCAATACACAACACTTAACCTAAAAAATAAGTTCAGTGTGCAACGCACACAAAATAACCAACAACAAAAACAAACGATAACAGCTAAAAAATCCCGAAAACCCCCCAATCAAAAACAAGCAAACAAGTAAAGTATAAAAACAAGAAATAAATCCAATCAACTAAACAAGCAAGTTGCTCCCCGTCCCCTTCCCCAAAGAATCCCAACAACAAAAACAAAACAAAGCAAAAAAACAAACCTAACGAAAAACCAGCAATCTTCAAACCAAAGAAAGTCTGGGCCAAAATCATTGTCCCCAAGTACCAGCCTTCAGTAATCTATATTCAACCAAAATAGTTATTTGTTTGTTTGTTGTTGTTGTTTTTTTGCCTTAAGTCAGAAAAATGCTTGCAAATATATATAATAGATAATATAATATATAAATATATAGAGAGAGAGAGGAGAGAGAGAGAGAGAGAGAGAGAGAGCGGCTACAGCAGAAAGGCCTATCTATAAGGTTACACGACTAGTAATAAACGAAGACAGGGGTAGTATGAGTGCTTTCTGACAGCAGAGCAGGCTTCTGACAAACAGAGAGGGAAGATCTGTGCTGAACTGATTGATTAAGGGGATGTGGGGGTGGGGTGCTAGTCACCCTTCTGCTCTTCCCTCCTCCTTCTTCTCCTTTTCTTCCTCCTCTCCCTTCTTCTCCTTTCCCTCCTCCTTCTCCTCCTTCTTCTCTTTACCCCTACTCCTCCTCCTTCTTCTTTACCTTTTACTTCTCATTCTCCTCCATCTTCTTCTCTTTTTCCTTCTCCTCCATCTTCTTCTCTTTTTCTCCTTATCCTTTTTCCCTTTCTTCTCCTTTTCCTCCTCCTTCTTTTCCTTCTTCTACTCCTCGTCCTTCTGCTCCTCCTTCTTCTTTTGCCGGTGCTTGTAGCGACTATTCTGGAACCAGATTTTCACCTGTCGAGAGGACAGCTGCACTTCCCGTGCTAGCTGCTCTCGCTCCTTGGCTGTCAGGTATTTCTGCCGCTGGAATCGTTGGACCAGCTTTTGCACCTGTGGAAAAGAACAGAAGCAGGCAAGCGCGCGCGCGCGCGCACCACACACACACACCACACACACACACACACACACACACACACACACACCACACACACACACACACACCACACACATACTCGTGCACAAGGGCGCACACACATATGTACGCACGTAAGTGCTCGCGCGCACACATGCACACAGGCATGCACGTGGGTGCATACAGACACAAACACACACACACACACAGATGCTTACATTTTCATGGTCAATGATTACACTAAGTAGGAGAAATGTCATGTCCTTAAACTACTTAAGACCTTAAGGCATGTATGCTGCATCTGGGATCTATCTGTTGGTTGTATACCCTATGAAGTGGGCATATGAAACTGTCTACAAAAACACTATTACAGGTATGGCCATAAATGTTTTTAAGTTTCTGAGTGATTTTTGTTAGACGCTGTAATTCTCTGTGTATGTATGTGTCCCTCTATGCTCAATTTTGATATGAGTCCCTCTATGCTCTATTTTGATATGTGTTCCTCTATGCTCTATTTTGATATGTGTTCCTCTATGCTCTATTTTGATATGTGTCCCTCTATGCTCAATTTTGATATGAGTCCCTCTATGCTCTATTTTGATATATGTCCCACTATGCTCTATTTTGATATGTGTTCCTCTATGCTCTATTTTGATATGTGTCCCTCTATGCTGTATTTTGATATGTGTCCCACTATGCTCTATTTTGATATGTGTCCCTCTATGCTCTATTTGGATATGTGTCCCTCTATGCTCTATTTTGATATGTGTCCCTCTATGGTCTATTTTGATATATGTCCCTCTATGCTCTATTTTGATATGTGTCCCTCTATGCTCTCTTTTGATATTTGTCCCTCTATGCTCTATTTTGATATGTGTCCCTCTATTCTCTATTTGATATATGTCCCTCTATGCTCTATATTGATATATGTCCCTCTGTGCTCTATTTTGATATCTGTTCCTCTGTGCTACATTTTGATATGTTCCTTTGTGCTATATTTTGATATGTTCCTCTGTGCTCTATTTTGATATGTTCCTTTGTGCTATATTTTGATATATGTTCCTCTGTGCTCTATTTTGATATGTTCCTTTGTGCTATATTTTGATATGTGTCCTTCTGTGCTATATTTTGATATGTGTCCCTCTGTGCTATATTTTGATATGTTCCTTTGTGCTATATTTTGATATTTTTCTTTGTGCTAC
Organism: Rapana venosa; assembly: GCA_028751875.1. Classification (NCBI taxonomy): domain Eukaryota; kingdom Metazoa; phylum Mollusca; class Gastropoda; order Neogastropoda; family Muricidae; genus Rapana; species Rapana venosa. Next base: position 715,446 of record CM054142.1, read on the forward strand.
ATTTTGATAGTTGTCCCTATATGCGATATTTTGATACTTGTCCCTCTATGCTATATTTTGATATCTTTTCCAGTGTGCTATATTTTAATCTGTGCTTTTATACTATTATTTTCTTCTTCTTCGAACGCTCAGACAGCAACTAGAGTTGTCTGTCATACGAGTCAAAATGTGTTGCGCTGCCATTAAGTGCCTGAACGTCAAGCCCAACACATCCAACTTCGGTATGCGAGAGAATTATCATCTCTTAAGTCTTTCTGGATTAAAGACAGGAAAATAAATCAAGAAGGCAGAACAGAGACAAGAAAGAAGTGACAGGAAGAAAAGGAACAAGGGAGAAACAAACAGGTTAGAAAAGAAAGAGAGAATTCCTAGCACAGAATTTCTGGAAGGTGGGGATGCTATTTGTACTGACAGCCCTGCTCCCCTCCAAACCCCCACAAGGAATGTTCTATTTTTTGATATGCATTCCTCTGGGGTGTATTTGACACTGACACTGACACAACACTTCACTTACCGTTGCACCTGTGAACAGTATGCGACGTTTTCTTTTGTAAGTGGTATGCACAGGCAGGTAATGGTCAGTCGTTCTCCTTTCAGGTAGTGATGAACGCTTGTCTAGGATACCGTGATGCAAAGGGGCTGCTGCTCCTGAATGTAGCCTGCTCCCAAAACCCATGGGCATCTCAAATCCTGGAAAAGTTCTTGCTACCCCTTGACAGGGCCCCATTGCTCCCTGGATAGGTCCCATTGCTTCCTGAGTCAGGCCCATTGTTCCCTCATAGGGAGCCGTTTTTCCCCAAATGGGCCCTGTTGCTCCCTGAATGGGTCCTGATGTTCCCCAAATGGGGTCTGTTGCTGCCTGAAATGGTCCTATTGTTTCTTGACTGGTCCCCCGTGTTCCCCAAAAAGTGTCCAGGGCTTCTTGAACAGGCCCCATTGCTCGTTGAGTGGGCCCTGTCATACCATGATCGTATTGGTGGGGTATTTGCAGCCCGCCATTTATGCAGGAAGTTCCTTGCATTTGGTGCAAGACTGAAATCAGATTGTTTTCACCTCAAAATTGTAAACTGTAAGCATTGACCTTGAGAAGGCATTCAGTTTAATTTTGCCCTACCCTCACTACCTTGCCCCTCTAAATACCTGTCATTTCTAATTTGATTGTCTTAAATGGGCTTTGTGACTGAATAATTCCTTGACCACTGCTTGTGCTGGGATACTTTTTTTTTTACAAGGCAATCACTACTACTACTACTTCTAATCTGCTGTATTATACAGCAGTGACTGAAACAGCAAGTGAGCTTCTTGGCAAATACCGACCAGTCAAAAAAGCATGGGTCACACCTAACATCCTACAACTATGCGACAAGCGTAGAGAGTTGAAGAAAAAGAAAAATGAAACAAAAGAAAGAGCAGAACAATATAGGGCAGTCAACAAAAGAATCAGGAAGTCCATGACGGAGGCAAAAGAGAAATGGATCGGTGAACAGTGCCAAGACATTGAAGAGAACATCAAGAAAAACAATAGCAAAAAAGCATATCAGCTGGTGAAAGACATGACTAGCACAAAACAGGGAACAGGTTTAACAATCCAAGACAAAAATGGGAAGTGTCTCACTGACGACCAGGACATTCTGAACAGATGGACAGAATACTGCTCCGACCTGTATAACTATAGAACCGCAGGAGATCCAGAAGTCCTTAATGTACCCGCAAGCAAAGACACAGACAGTCACCCTATCCTCCGAGAAGAAGTGGAAACAGCAGTCAGATCGCTGAAAAGGGGAAGTCAGCAGGGGCTGACAACATTCCAGCTGAGTTGGTTCAAGCTGGAGGGGAAGCCATGATCAGCGCCCTACTAAGAATCTGCAACAAGATCTGGCAGACAGGAAAATGGCCAACACCATGGACACAGTCACTCATCATCACCCTCCCCAAGAAAGGAAATCTACAACAATGCCATAATTACCGCACAATCAGCCTCATATGCCACCCAAGCAAGGTCATGCTGCAGATAATATTGAATAGACTGAAGCCACAAGCAGAGACCATCATTGCTGAGGAACAAGCAGGTTTCAGAGCAGGGTTCAGCATAACAGAACAGATATTCAACCTCAGAATACTATGTGAGCGGTACCTTCAACATCAACAAGACCTTTACCATGTATTTATCGATTTTAAGAAGGCATTTGACAAAGGTGTGGCATGCAGCTTTGTGGGCAACTATGAATTTGTACAGCATCAATGTAAACCTGATCAGAGTCATCAAACAGCTGTTCAGCGAGGCCACCAGTGCAGTGTACTACAACAACAACATTGGAGAATGGTTTCGAACAACAGTTGGAGTAAGGCAGGGCTGTCTACTCTCACTCACTCTTTTCAACATCTTCCTTGAGATAATCATGGCTGATGCACTGGAACATCATGAAGGATCAGTCAGCATTGGTGGCAGAACGATCACAAACCTCCGCTTCGCAGATGACATTGATGGAATAGCAGGATCAGAAAAAGAGCTTGCCAGCCTAACAAAACACCTGAATAAGGCCTCCAAAACATACGCCATGGAAATAAGTGCAGAGAAGACCAAACTGATGACTAATAACACCAACGGCATTAGCACTGATATCAGGGTTAATGACCAGAGGCTGGAAACAGTTCAAAGCTTCAAGTACCTGGGAGCCATTGTATCAGACCAGGGATCCAAGCCAGAAGTAGTATGCAGGACTGCACAGACAATAACAGCATTGTCAAAACTAAACACCATTTGGAGAGATAAAAATATCTCACTTATCTCCAAGATCAGACTAATGCGCTCCCTTGTCATATCCATATTTCTGTATGCCTGTGAATCATGGACCCTGACTGCAGATTTGGAGAGAAGAGTACAGGCGGTGGAGATGAGATGCTTTCGGAGACTCCTTGGCATCTCCTACAAAGACCACATAAGCAACGAAAGCGTGCATAACAGAATCCAGCAAACCATTGGACCCTATGAGAACCTTCTAACGATCGTGAAAAAGCGTAAACTTAAATGGTATGGGCATGTCACAAGATCCAAAGGACTTGCAAAGACAGTTTTACAAGGCACTGTCCAAGGAGGAAGAAGAAGAGGCAGATCAAGGAAGAGCTGGGAGGATAACATCAGCGAATGGACAGAGAGAGGGAACTGGTTGTTGAGTCTTTGAGGGTGCCCCCACGGTCGTCAGACTACGGGACAGATAGATAGATAGACTACTTCTACTACTACTACTACTACTACTACTACTACTACTACTACTTCTTCTACTACTACTACTACTACTACTACTACTACTACTACTACTACTACTACTACTACCACCACCGCTACTACCACCTCTACCACTACCACTACTACTTCCACCACTACCACCACTACTATCATCACTACTACTACTGCTGCTGCTACTACTACTACTACTACTACTACTACTACTACTACTACTACTACTACTACTACTACTACTACTACTAAATGGAACTTATATAGCGCTATATCTTGCAAAGACAAATCAAAACGCATGCATTCGACCTAATCTTACACAGTCATACAACCAATGACAAATAATCAATAGTTCAAACAGATATTACAAACATGGTACGCTGCAGACCAAATCTATGAAATAAAATTGCAATAGTCAAATGCTTTTCAAAAGCACACACACACACACACACACACACACACACACAGGTCATATACTTTAGCAGGGTGATAGGACATGGGTTAGTGAAGGGTGGGATAGTTTTGATATGAAACAGGAGGGGGGAAATCTTAGGTTTGAAATAAATATGTCTTGAGGCTTGATTTAAAAGTGTCATAGCTAGGCTTCTGGCGAAGAGAGAGAGAGAGCTCATTCCAGGTCGATGGACCCGAAATAGAGAAAGAGCGGCGGCCAACAGTAGATTGGTTGAATCTAGGTATTCGTAGGCACAAGGTATCTGCAGCAGAGCGGAGGGAACGTGAAGGAGTGTACAGGTTAAGACATTCACAGAGGTAGGAGGGTGCAGTTTTGTGGAGACATTTGTAACAGAGGATACTGATCTTATATTCTACTCTCTGTGGCACTACCACCACTACCACCACTACCACTACTACCACTACTACTACTACAATGGTCTACTCTTCGAAATGTCAGAAAGGGTTTTACATGTGTGTGAAAGGTGTTCTGGGTTTTCCATGAGGGAACTTGGTTTATAGTTTCATCTGAAGGACTTTCGGTGGAGTGGAGTCTGTACTGATGTTACCTCCAGGGAAAAATTCCCTTAAACAGGGGCTTGGATGGTGGCTCGAACCCGGGGCCATCAGATCAGAGCACAACGCTCTAACCAGTAGGCTATTTCGCGCGACCTCCCCCCCACTCTTCTTATCATTTGGGTTTTAAAAATCACTAATTGTCTTCATGTATAGACCATAGTATCTCGTAATGAAATGCTGGTTCAAAATCATGGTTGATTTATGAAAATAATCCATTACTTTGTCCGTTCAACAATCTCCATACTCATTTTCATTTTAACGAGGAAAAGTGACCATAATCTTTGAAAGACGGGAGCGAATTTAACTTTTGCTTCACACACACAGACACACAGACAGACACACACACACACAGACAGACACACACACACACACACACACACACACACACACACACAAACACCCACACCCACACACACCCATTCACACCCACACCCACCCACGCACACCCACACACCCTCGCGTGCACACACACACACACACACACACACACAAACACACACACACACACACACACGGGGATATTTTACCCTGGAGTTATCAGTGCAGACTCCACTCTCCCCAAAAGTCCTTCGGATGAGACTATAAACCAAGGCCCCGTGTGCGAACGCACGCAGAACATCTTGCGCACACGTTAAATCCTGTGCCGCTTTTCGTAAGAGTAGGCCATTGTGTGCCGGTAGGAACGGATGACAAAATTTACAAAACCGCGTACACACGGGGACTGGGTGTAAAAAGCACATAAGTGCTTATTCCATTATCTTCGATATAAAAGAATAACATAAAATAAAATAGTAAATAAAACACACACACACAAACACACACACGCACGCACACACACACGAACAAGATGAGAAACTGGTAAGAGTCCGTGGTAAAACACCCCACAGGACATAACCATCCATTCTCCCCCCCCCCTCCCCCCCTTTGATGTGGGTCAGCAGAACCATTTCCAAATCCAGAAGGAAAGTAGCAGGATGGCTAAGACGGTCACCTGCCCAACAAGTAAACCGTGGGGTTCTGGGTTCCATTCCCAGCCTTGCCCTTTCTTCCCAGTTTAACAAGAAAATCAAACTGAATATCAAAGTCCTTTGGATGAGACTATAAACTGAGGCCCCGTGTGCGAATGCATGCAAACCATATTCCTGCACACGTTAAAAGACCTTTTCCGCCTTTCGGAAGAGAAGGCCATGTCGTGCCGGTACGAACGGATGACAAAATCTTAAAAATCCCATACACACAGGTGTCGTGTTTAGACACCATCCCCGAAATAGCAATACAGCTACCTAAATGAAGAGAGAGGGGGGCGGGGTGGTTGCAAACGGAGAAATCTCACCATTGGTGAATCTCAGAGCTCTAGCGGAGAATCG
>CM054142.1:726082-748582 GCA_028751875.1 Rapana venosa
ACAGGACAAAGACTTGCACCTGTTTGAGTTTTTGTTGTTGTTGTTGTTGTTGTTGTTGGAGGGGTGTCTTTGCTGCCTCCTCTTCTGCGACTTTCTGATACTGCATTCCTCACGCTGCTCATTGATGTCAATCTCTCCGCCCCAGCCACACCCAGATACCTTATGTCACATCCTCAGGGTCTGAAGTTCACAGGGAGTCCATCAATGTCAGGCCGCCGCGGAGCCACCAGCCAGAGGGGCCCTGCATTACTGCTGAGTCACTTTGGTGGTGTTCAGGGGTGCTTCTTCTGAACTAGCGTACGCAGGACACCACCCACTGAGCTCCCTACTGACGGCACCAACAGCTCAGTCGCGGAGCCAGACTGAGCGTGAATCCTGCCTGGCGTGGCCACCACCACAACGTCCCCCCAACGACCTTCTCCCGAACACCTCCAACCCCGAAGGCTGTGTCACAGACAGACTCGCCACAGGCACAGAAGTAAGTGTATGGGGAAATCAAAACTGAGGTCACCGTGAGACCACAGCAACAGGGGCCACCGAATCAGAGGCAATGTTCTTGTGTTGCATGATGATCAGTGACAATGAGGGTTCGATTCCCGCTCGAGGGGATATTTTTTTTCTGGACTTAACATCAGTGCAGACTCCACTCTCCCCAATAGTACTTCGGATGAAACTACAAACCGAGGTCCCGTGTGCGAACGCACGCAGAACATCTTGCGCACACGTTAAATCCTGTTCCGCTTTTCGTAAGAGTAGGCCATTGTGTGCCGGTGGGAACAGATGACAACATTTACAAAACCGCGTACACACGGGGACTTGATGTAAAAAAAAGCACATAAGTGCTTATTCCAATATCCTCGCTGCAAAAGAATGAAAAATAAAATTAAAATATCAAAAATGTCATGAAGTTGCTATGGAAGCTTGCACTTGCTTGGTGATTGATATGAATCAAAGATCGATCTGTACTGTGTAAACTTTCAGATGACTGGAGTATGTACTATTAATCATTATCTAACAATAGTAGTGACAATGTTTTATCACATAAAGACGGTATTCTTTTTATCATTCCTCGGCTAGAGCTCCGAGGTTCACCATTGGTGAATTTTTTACGTATGCGACCGGTCTTCCCCCCCCCCCATACGTTGAAGGAAGTGGATAGATGAAACTGGGAGACCGGCCAGAAGAGAATTGCAATAGTTCAGTCGTGAGAGAATGAGGGACAAGCACCGCCAGAAAAACAACAACCATGGATCACAGATAAAATCCTGGATATGTGTGAAAAACGAAGTAAATTGAAGAGTGTCAAGTACACAACAGGAGCAGGGGAATACAGAGAGATAAGCAAAAAGATCAAGAAAGACATGAAAAATGCCAAAGAAGAATGGACTGAGAAACAATGTTCAGATATTGAAGAAAATTTGACCAAGAACAACAGCAGAAGAGCCTATCAAATTGTGAAAGAGCTCACACAGCAGAAACAGACAAGAGTCACCAGCATCGAAGACAAAGACGGAAACTGCCTCACAGAGGAAAAAGATATCATAAAGAGATGGACAGAGTACTGTTCAGAGCTCTACAACCATCAGAAACAAGGTGACCGCAATGTACTTACAAGTCAGGACTCGCCATAAGATGATAACTTTCCTATCCTTCGTGAAGAGGTTGAGGCAGCAATCAAATCACTGAAAAATGGGAAAGCTGCAGGCATTGACAACATCCAAGCAGAGCTGATCAAATACGGGGGGGGGGGGGGGTGGAGTGACAGACATCCTCACAAGAATTTGTAATAAGATCTGGCAGACTAGAGAGTGGCCAACACCTTGGACCCAATCACTCATCATCACGCCCCCCAAGAAAGGCAATCTACAGCAATGCCAAAACTATCGAACGATCAGCCTCATAAGCCTTGCCAGTAAAGTGATGTTAAAAGTCATCTTGAACAGACTAAAGCCACGGGCAGAAAAGATCATCGCTGAAGAACAGGCAGGCTTCCGCCCAAACAGAAGCACCACAGAACAAATATTCAACCTGCGAGTTCTGTGCGAGAAATACAGCCAGCACCAACAGAAACTATACCACGTCTTCATAGACTTCAAAAAGACGTTTGACCGTGTATGGCACGACGCATTATGGGCCACGATGAAGAAATACAACATGGTACAAAAGATCATTCGGACCATCAAAGAGCTATACACAAAAGCCCTCAGCGCAGTGCTTTTCCAAGGCATAGTTGGTGAATGGTTCCATACCTCAGTGGGAGTTTGTCAAGGCTGTCTCCTATCGCCAACACTGTTTAATGTCTTCCTTGAGCGCATAATTACTGATGCCTTAGAAGATCACACTGGCACAGTCAGTATTGGAGGGCGAATAATCACCAACCTCAGGTTTGCTGATGACATCGACGGACTTGCAGGAAATGAACAGGAACTAGCCAACCTAGTATACTACCTGGACAAAACATCCTCCAGATATGGCATGGAGATCAGTGCCGAGAAAACAAAACTCACGACAAACAGTGCCCAGCCAATCACTACCAAGATCAATGTCAGTGGAAAAGAACTTGAGGTTGTAGATCACTTCAAGTACCTTGGAGCTATTATTAGTGAAGAAGGTTCAAAAACCGAAATCCTCGCAAGAGCTGCACAAACAATAGCAGCAATGGCAAAGCTCAAGACTATCTGGAAAGACCGAAACATCTCTCTCAGGACCAAGGTCAAGCTACTGCATGCACTAGTCATCTCTACATACCTGTATGCGTGCGAATCCTGGACATTGAATGCAGATCTACAAATGAGGATCCAGGCTCTAGAGATGAGATGCCTCAGAAGATTCCTTGGCATTTCATACATGGACCACACTACCAACAACGAAGTCCTACAAACCATCACCCAACAAGTAAAGCACTACGAAAACCTGCTGACCACAGTCAAGAAAAGGAAGCTCAGATGGTACTAGACTAGACTAGATCAGATGGGCTGTCCAAAACCATACTGCAGGGAACAGTGCAAGGGAAGAGAAGGCGATGCAGATAGAGGAAGAAATGGGCAGACAACATCACTGAATGGACAGGGAAGAGCTTCTCCACAACCCAGGCACTTGCACACAACCACGCAAATGGAGCCAGCTGGTGCAACGTTCGTCAATGCAGTGCCCCTACGACCCCGGAGGGGGTTATAGGAGCAGATGAGATAGTGTCGAAGGATGCAGATAAGTCGAGAAGAGTGAGAAGGGAGATTTTTCCTGAGTCAGACGCGTGTACAAGCGTGTTTAAGGTATGGACAAGGGTGGTTTCGGTGCTGTGGTTGACGCGATAGGCAGACTGAAAAGGGGTAAGGAGACTATTTGAGTAAAGATGGTTGAGTTGTTTCAGAACAACTTTTCAAGGATTTTAGAGGTGAACGGTAGGTTGGATACAGGTATAAAATTCTTCAGAGTGTTAGTATCGAGGTCGTGCTTTTTTAGTATAGGTGTAACTACTGCAGTTTTCAGAGCAGTTGGAACAATTCCTGAAAGAAGTGATGAGTTAACTATTTTTGTGATGGTGGGTATAAGCTGTGGAAGGCGCTGAGTGAAAAGAGAAGCAGGTATAGGATCAAGATCACATGATTTTATATATTTTTTCACATTGTTCTTGTTCTTGTTCTTGTTCTTGTTCTTCTTCTTCTTCTTCTTCTTCTTCTTCTTCTTCTTCTTCTTCTTCTTCTTCTTCGCAATTCTTCTTCTTCGTAGTTCTTCTTCTCCTTCTTCTTCGCAATTCTTCTTCTTCTTCTTCTTCTTCTTCTTCTTCTTCTTCTTCTTCTTCTTCTTCTTCTTCTTCTTCTTCTTCGCAATTCTTCTTCGCAATTCTTTTTCTTTTCTTCTTCTTCTTCTTCTTCTTTTCTTTTCTTCTTCTTCTTCTTCTTCTTCTTCTTCTTCTTCTTCTTCTTCTTCTTCTTCTCTTCGCAATTCTTCTTCGCAATTCTTCTTCGCAATTCTTCTTCTTCTTCTTCGCAATTCTTCTTCTTCGCAATTCTTCTTCTTCCTCGCAATTCTTCTTCTTCGCAATTCTTCTTCTTCGCAATTCTTCTTCTTCTTCGCAATTCTTCTTCTTCTTCTTCTTCTTCTTCTTCATTCTTCTTCTTTCTTCTTCTTCTTCTTTCTTCTTCTTCTTCGCAATTCTTCTTCTTCTTCGCAATTTTCTTCTTCTTCTTTTCGCAATTCTTCTTCGCAATTCTTCTTCTTCTTCTTCGCAATTCTTCTTCTTCTTCTTCGCAATTCTTCTTCTTCGCAATTCTTCTTCGCAATTCTTCTTCTTCGCAATTCTTCTTCGCAATTCTTCTTCTTCTTCTTCTTCTTCGCAATTCTTCTTCTTCTTCTTCGCAATTCTTCTTCGCAATTCTTCTTCGCAATTCTTCTTCTTCGTTTTAATGTTTTAGCTCTCATGCATAAGGTAGTTTATGATGCTTGCCATGGTTATTTAAAAGCAATGTTCTCTTTTCAACATCATCACGAATCAGACAGAGCTATTGTCCCCAAACCAAACTTAGATCTATTCAAAACGAGTTTTTCTTTCAATGGCAGCAGAGAATGGAATGCCCTTCCACCGATGTTTAGTAGAATGCCAGAGCACTCTACATTTAAGACAGAAATAAAACAGCTGTTGTTTGATACATGTGACTAACTACTCGCAGTCAACACACACAATGAACTCCAATGTGTATGAACATAATTGGTGCCTATATTGACTATATCAAAGATATATAGTGTGCACTTCTCTGTGTGTGTGTGTGGTGGAGGGGGGGGGGGTGCGTGCGTGTGATTATGTATGTAGAGTCGAAGAATGGTGTGTATGTGTGTGTGCGCGCGCGCGCGCGTGTGTGTTGTGTGTGAGGGGGGGGGAGGGAGTGTCCGTTCCTGCGTGTGTACACTTGTGTGAGTGTGTGTGTGTGTGTGTGTGTGTGTGTGTGTGTGTGCGTGCGGGGGGTGGGTGGGGGGGGGGGGGGGAGGAGGAAGGGATAGTTATGTACGCGCATGCCCTGTGCGTAGATCAGGGCGTAACCATTGGCTGAACTGTGAGAGAATCTGGCATTATATGTGTGCTTGAATGAAGAATGAATAAATGCATGAATGGGGGGGGGGGGGGGGGGTGGGCGGGTGAAGAGTGAGATAGGTGAGTGAGTACGTGTGTATGCCATGCCCGCGCATGTAGTGTGTTGTGTGCGTGCGTGCGTGCGTAATGTGTGTGTATGTATGTGTGATTGTGTGTGTGTGTGTTGTGTGTGGGTGTGTGTGTGTGGTGTGTGTGTGTGTGTGTGTGTAACTTGGCGGATGTTATAATGATGTTGCATCAGTTTATGGGCTTTCCCCCAAGTCTTTCTGAATTTGAAATTTGTTCAAGGTAGACTTTTCACCTTTTTTGTCGGTTGTTTACGTGTTTCTTTTGGTTTTTGCTTTTTTTGTTTTTAATTTACTTCAAGTTTGTTTTTCTTTTTGGGCAGAATTGTAAAAAGGCCTTTATTGTGCCTAATTCTTTACCATTAAAGACTCAATAATCAATCAATCTTCGCATTTTTTTTCTTCTTCTTCTTCTTCTTCTTCTTCTTCTTCTTCTTCTTCTTCTTCTTTCTTCGCAATTCTTCTTCTTCGCAATTCTTCTTTGGAATTCTTCTTCTTCACAATTCTTCTTCTTCTTCGCAATTCTTCTTCTTCACAATTCTTCTTCTTCTTCGCAAATTTTTCTTCGCAATTCTTCTTCGCAATTCTTCTTCTTTGCAATTCTTCGCAATTCTCCGGAATTCTTCTTTTTGTTCTTCGCAATTCTTCTTCGCAATTCTTCTTTTCGCAATTCTTCGCAATTTTCTTCTTCTTCTTCGCAATTATTCGCAATTCTTCTTCGCAATTCTTCTTCTTCTTCGTACTTCTTTTTCTTCGCAATTCTTCTTCTTCTAATTCTTTTTCGCAATTCTTCTTCTCTCTCCTCACTCCTCCTCCTCCTCCTCCCTCCTCCTCCTCCTCTCCTCCTAATTCTTTTTCGCAAATCTTCTTCTTCTTCGCAAAGTCTTCTTCTTCGCAATTCTTCTTCTTCTTCTTCTTTCTTCTTCTTCTTCTTCTTCTTCTTCTTCTTCTTCTCTCCTCCTCTTCTTCTCCTTCTTCTTCTTCTTTGCATTCTTCTTCAAATTCTTTTCTCCTCCTCCTCCTTCTTCTCCTTCTTCTTCTTCTTTGCATTCCTCTTCTCCTACGTCTTCGTCTTTGTCGCCATCGTTATCATCGTCGTTGGCATCGTCGTTGTCGTCGTCAAACGCTCAGGCAGCAACTATTGTAGTCTGTCATATGAGCGAAAATGCGTTGCGCTGCTGTTAAGTACCTGACCAGTCAGGCCCAGCGCATCCGATTTCAGCATGGGAGAAAACGCTTCTCTTTTCTGAGTCTTTCTGGAACAAAAGGCAGAAGAATGGACCCAAAAGGCAGAAAATAGACAAGAAGGAGGTGACAGAAGGAAAAGTAACAAGGCAGAAACGAAGAGCGGAATGAAAAAGAGGGAATTCCTAGCACAGAATTTTCAGAAGGTGGGGATGCTATTTATAGTGAGTGACAGCCCCCCCCCCCCCCCCCCCCCCCACCCTCGGCATTCCCACGAGTTGTTTTCCAAGTCATAGATGAATACTTTTCATAATTACGAAAAAGTTGGAAGTGATTACTTACACTTGATTTCCTCCCCTGCTATTTTCTGTTATGAGCTGCTTTCTCTAAAAAGAAAGAAAAGTTGACAGGTGTATCTCTCTGTCTCTTTCTCTCTGTCTCTGTTTTTGTCTTTCTCTCTCTCTCTGATGAATAAAAGTATGTGAATGCTTATTCTGTAACCCTTGGAAAATAAAGATCATTCATTCATTCTCTCAATCAGCACATTATATAATAACTAATATAATTCCGTAACCCACCGAGCTTTGACATGAATAACGGGATCTTTAACGTGCAAATTTAGTCTTCTGGATATGTATATATTATAGTGAGTGACACCCCACCCCCCGGCATTCCCACGAGTTGTGGCATTGCCGTCATTTATAAAGACACACTTGAACCTGCTCTCTCTTTCTGTCACTCCCTTACTTCTCACCTGAATCCTTTGAAGTCTGTGAACTCAACCTCAACACACCTGGCGACTCTATTACTTTCTGCTGTCTTTACCGTCCACCTCCAAGCCGTAGGAATAATGTGACTTCGTCCATCTTCCATCAAGAGTTTCAGTCACTCCTGGATCACTACAGCCTCTCTCCCAGAAAGCTTATTATTCTTGGCGACTTTAACTTCCACTTCGACAACCCGTCTTCTCCTGATGTCAAACCTCTTTCTCTTTCTTTGTCCAACCACTCTCTTTCACAGCTGGTAACTGAAGCAACACACAGATCAGGACATATCTTAGACTGGCTCATTACTGATATATCACAAGATTTGGTCTCATCTGTATCTATCACTGACGAACTACTTTCTGATCATTCTGCTGTTCTTTTCTCCCTTAACATTGCAAAACCTATCAGAAAGAAGAAACGTGTCACCCGTCGCAATCTCAAGGCCATAGACATTGAAACTTTCTCTACACAAGCTGCTGAACGCCTATCACTAACCTCTGACAACACTGACCTTTCGGAACACTACAATACTGTTCTCAGCCAACTGCTTGATGAGCATGCACCTCCCACTGACCATCTCCTGCCTGACAGGCCCTGTGCACCATGGTACACCCACGACATCCTGATTGCAAAGCGCAAACGCAGGCAGCTAGAGCGGCAGTGGCGAAAAACAAAAACGGAAATCAACAAGCAGCTCTTCCGAAAACAAATAAACAAAGTCAAATCTTTAATTCTTTCAGAAAAAACAAAGTATTACTCTTCTCAAGTTCTTGATGCCACGTCAATGAAATCTCTCTTTTCTCTCACATCTACTCTTCTTGGATCTGTGAAGGCAAGCCCTCTGCCTTCCATCCACAACCACTCTGAACTTCCTTCTATATTTTCTGCATTCTTTTCTGAAAAAGTCCATAACATTCGCTCTAGCTTGGATCAGACTCCTTTCCAGTCTGCACTTCCTGATCCCCAATTCTCTGGCACTCCTCTCCTTTTTCTTTCATCCGACAAGTGAGAAAGAAATCATGACAATTCTGAAAGAAATGACTATAAAATCATGTGATCTTGATCCCATACCTGCTTCTCTTTTCACACAGTGCCTACCACAACTCATACCCGCTATCACGAAAATAGTAAACTCATCTCTTGTTTCAGGAAATGTTCCATCAGCTCTCAAAACTGCTATAGTCACACCTCTACTCAAAAAGCATGACCTTGACCCTAACATTCTGAAGAATTATAGACCTGTTTCGATTCTACCTTTTATTTCTAAAGTCCTTGAAAAAGTAGTTCTCAAACAGCTCAACAACCACCTTCTCTCCAACAATCTTCTTCCTGAGTTTCAGTCTGCCTATCACATAAACCACAGCACTGAAACCACCCTAGTACACACTTTAAACACGCTTCTACTCGCTTCTGACTCAGGGAAAATCTCCCTTCTCACTCTACTCGACTTATCAGCAGCCTTCGATACTATAGACCACTCAATTCTTCTCTCCCGTCTTCAAAAAACGTTCGGTGTTACTGGCACAGCCCTCATCTGGTTTAATTCATACATTACTGACCGATTCTACTTCTTCTTCTGCATGGTCAGATGATGATGGTGCATAGATTTGTATGATGGTGATGTTCTTGGGGTTGGCCGACATCCGGATGCTGATAATCCTGCTGGAAGCCGGTGTACAGCTGATAATGCACCCCACTACTTCCTTTCTGACAATTGAACAGGTGGTCTGAGTATTGTACAACTACCCAATACAACCTGACAAGAGCATAATAGAAGAGAAAGCAGCAACATCAAGAGCACCCTCGCCATTACCTATACCGAAGGAAGAAGTGGAAGAAGCCATCCGCAGCTTACCAATAGGAAAGTCCCCAGGAGCAGACAACATACCAGCAGAGCTGCTCAAGCATGGTGACGAAACAGTCATCACACATGTTACAGCTATCTGTCAGAAGATTTGGGAGACAAAACAGTGGCCAACAGAATGGACACAATCACTCACCATACCCCTGCCCAAGAAGGGGAATTTACGCCAATGCCAAAACTATAGTACAATCAGCCTCATCAGCCACGCCAGCAAGATCATGCTCAAAGTTATTTTGAATCGACTCAAGAAGGAGGCAGAAGAACACCTTGCAGAGGAACAAGCTGGGTTCAGGGCAGGCAGGAGCACAATCGAATAGATTTTTAACTGCCACATCCTTATGGAAAAACATCTTCAACATCAGAGAGACCTGTTCCACAACTTCATCGACTTCAAGAAGGCTTTCGACAGAGTATGGCACGAAGGCCTGTGGCAGGTCCTCAGAATGTTTGGCATTGAAGAAGGACTAGTGCAAACCATTCAAGCACTATACAACACCGCAAGCAGTGCAGTCCTTCTGAACAATCAGGTCGGAGACTACTTCAAAACCACAGTTGGGGTCCGACAAGGATGCCTGTTATGTCCAGTTCTGTTTAATCTGTTCTTGGAAAACATTATGAGAGAGACCCTCCATGACTTCCACCCTACCATCTCCATTGGCGGCAGACCCCTCAACAACTTGCGGTTTGCCGATGACATTGACCTCATGGGCGGAAGTAACACAGAGCTGCAAGATCTTACGACCAGACTTGAGAACAGAGCAGAGCTGGAGCATATGGGATGGAGGTGATCTCGGAGAAAAGTAAAGTACTTGTGAACAGCACGAGCAACGCCACTGCTAAAATTTACATGAACGGCCAACAACTGGAGGAGGTAGACGCTTTTAAATACCTTGGCGCTACACTCACAAAGGACGGGCGATCGACGACAGAAATCAAAGTCAGAATAGCCATGGCAACATCTTCCATGAAAAAACTCACCACCATATGGAAAAGTAAAGAGATCAGTTTCCCAATCAAACTAAAGCTCTACAAAGCCCTAATTCAGACTATCCTGCTGTACGGAAGTGAAACCTGGACATTGACTGCTGAAACAGCAAAGCGAATCCAGTCATTTGAAACAAAATGCCATAGAAAACTACTGGGCATATCCTGGAGAGAACGAAAGACCAATGAATTTGTCAAGAGTCAAAAAACATGGCTGGCAGGTCCACATGAACCCCTTCTCACCATCGTCAAGAAGAAAAAGCTGACATGGTTCGGCCACGTCACCCGCCACAACACTCTGCCAAAAACAGTACTGCAGGGAACACTCGAAGGTGGCAGAAAGAGGGGAAGACAGAACAAGTCATGGATGGACAACACCAGAGAATGGACCAGGATGAATGACTCGGCACTACTGCGCAGAGCTGAGGACCGAGATGGATGGAGGAGGCTTACCACGGCATCGATTTTCGTGTCTACCCCACGACCGCCAAGGTCACGGGTCTGATGATGATGATGATGATGATGATGATGACTGACCGATACCAGACAGTTGCAGTAAACAAGATTCAATCAATACCTGCCAAAGTGGAATGCGGAGTCCCACAGGGATCAGTTCTAGGCCCTGTTCTTTTCACTCTTTACACTGCCCCACTGTCACATATAATAAACCGTCATCAAATCAACCATCATTTTTATGCAGATGACTCTCAGATTCAAAGCAGTGTTACTCCTGAAAATCTGCCTTCTCTCCTGACAAATATGGCCCGCTGCTTTGAAGATATTCAAAACTGAATGACACAGAACAAATTACAGCTAAATACAGATAAAACCGAAGCCATGCTCGTAGGGACCAAACGCAAACTCTCTTCCATTACAACAGCTTCAATAGAACTCGGCAATACATCAGTCCCTCTATCCACTGCTGTGAAGTATCTAGGTGTCGTTATCGACAACACACTCTCTATGAAAAAAATTCATCACCCAGACTTGTCAGTCGTGCTACTATCAATTACGGCATATTAGTGCAATTCGAAAGTACCTGTCCACAGATGCAACAGCCAAACTTGT
The DNA here is from genome assembly GCA_028751875.1 of Rapana venosa. Taxonomy (NCBI): domain Eukaryota; kingdom Metazoa; phylum Mollusca; class Gastropoda; order Neogastropoda; family Muricidae; genus Rapana; species Rapana venosa. Next base: position 737,105 of record CM054142.1, read on the forward strand.
CACTTCTCTCATTCTTTCACGTCTGGACTATTGCAATTCTCTTTTGTCTGGTCTGCCAGCATCATCTATCCACTCCCTTCAACGTATACAAAACTCCGCAGCTCGACTAGTTCTCAGAAAGAAAAAAATCTGAGCACATTACCTCTCTCTTGCAATCTCTCCACTGGCTGCCTGTGCCACAGAGAGTAAATTATAAGATCAGTACCCTCTGTTATAAATGTCTCCACAAAACTGCACCCTCCTACCTCTGTGAATGTCTTAACCTGTACACTCCTTCACGTTCCCTCCGCTCTACTTCAGATACTTTGTGCCTACGAATACCTAGATTCAACCAATCCACTGTTGGCCGCTGTTCTTTCTCTATTTTGGGTCCATCGACCTGGAATGAGCTCCCCCTCTCTCTTCGCCAGAAACCTTGTTATGACACTTAAATCCAGCCTCAAGACATATTTATTTAAAACCTAGGATTGCCCCCTCCTGTTTCATATCAGAACTATCCCACCTTCACTAACGCATGTCCTATCACCATGCTAAAGTATATGACCTATGTGAGTGTGTGTGTGCTTTTGAAAAACATTTGACTGTTGAAATTTTATTTAATAGATGTTGTCTGCATCACACCATGTTTGTAAATATCTGTTTGCTTAAACTATTGATTATTTATCATTGATTGCATGACTGTGTAAGATTAGGTTGAATGCATGCGCTTTGATTTGTCTTTGCAAGATATAGCGCTATATAAGTTCCATTTATTATTATTATTATTATACACGAAGGAAACTAAAGCACTGGCAGGACTGCACTTGCAGTTGACTTAAGAGATCGTAGAAATCCTCAGCTTTGATTCACCAGACAGCGACGCCGAGATTCGAACCTCTGACTTCATGAACCCACGAGATTGAAGTCAAACTGTCTTAACCACTCGGCTACAGCGTCCGTTTTATGTTCATTCAATGTAGACTAGATTCCCGTTACTCTCTCTCTCTCTCTCTCTCTCCTCTCTCTCTCTCTCTCTCTCTCTCTCTCTCTCTCTCTGACAAAATTTACAAAACTGCATACACATGGGGACTGGATGAAAAAAAGCACATGAGTGCTTATACCATTATCCTGGAAATGAAAGAGTAAAATAAAATAAATGAATAAATAAACCTCTCTTTTTTTTTTCTTTCTTTCTTTCTTTCTTTCTTTCTTTCTTTCTTTTCTTTCTTTCTTTCCTCTCTTACCACTGCTATCATCATCACTTTAGTTGGACAGGCTCATCTCCATCACTGCAACTTGAATCGTATTGTACAATGGGATTTTCAAACAACAGAAAGAGAAAACCCCACGATGACGTAGGCTCCACCAACAAGCAAGGACTGGATGTCGCTGCGTGGTCACTGCCTGTTCAGTCTCTGCCCACCTTTCTTCCTACCGAAGATCTCCCAGAAGGTGTGCCTGTAGCGAGACCCCATGGAATAGTAGACGAGGATGTTGAAGGTGGAGTTGAGGTAGGAGGTGACCTCTATGATCCAGAGGCTGGTCAGGTAGAAGTTGTGATGCCGGCGCCCGGCCCGCATCTCCGGGAAGAAGAGCCAGACTGTGCGGGTGAGAGCCACGGGGAACAGCAACAGGAGGAACACCACCGACACCACCACCAGCATCTTGGTCAGCGCTACCTCCCGGGCAGAAAAGGACGACGAGGTTTCAGACCGCCAGGTGACGATGTGACGAAGTTTGACCGCCGTGACCACTGTGGCGACGGTGACCACCACCATGGCGGCCGTGGGCAGCCCCGCCCCGAAGACCACGGCGTCCAGCACGTTGACCAGCTGCCGGTGCGCGATGTACAGTTCTCCGTCCAGAGCCGTGCGGATCCTCAGCCCTGTTTCAGGGTCGTACACACAGGCGATGTGATAGCGCAAGGCCACGATGAAGAAGAGCCCCACCACCACCACGTACGCCACCGCTATGATGGCCGCCATGGTTCGGGTTCGCATCAGGGTCTGAAATTTGAGAGGGTTGAGGACGCAGAGGCATCGCTCTGTGGCGATGACGGCGGAGAGGAAGTTGGAGACGAAGGAGAAGCCCACCAGACCGGTCAGCATGTTGTTGACGAGGAAGGTAATGACGGGGCCGTACCGCTCTGAGGAGGTGAACTGGCGGTGGAGCTGCTCCCCGTGGATGAACATGCAGACGAGGAGGTAGAGCTCGTCAGCCAGGGCCAGCGCGAAGAGGCAGAGGTTGACCCGGTCTGACAGGCCCTGCTTGTAGAACACCGCCATGTTGATGACGTTGCCTGGCCCGCCAATCAGAAAGATGAAGAGGAGCAGGGTGTCTGCCACCCTCTTGGCTAGGGCTTCCGTGGCTGCGCTGACGATGTTGTCCGGGTTGTTCCACGGCAGGTACTCCATCTGGCTGAACACCACTGCTACACAGCCCTCAGGGACCGACATGTTGACGCCACCCCCACCACCCCCGCTTGGCCACGAAGAGTGCACAAGAGCGCTGCTGTTGGCAGCAGGGGCGTCGTCACTGACAGCGCTGAACGGGAGAGAGGTTGTCGACATCGTGACCTTCACATCCAACCTTGTACAATCTGATTCAGTTCAAACCGTTTTTTACTTTAGCTTGATCAGAAAGGGCATTGGTTGTAATGATAATTATTTGGATTAGTTGGAACCGTTTTTGTTTAGCTTGACCACAGAGGTCAACTGTTTGGGTTTATAAACAAGGTAGTATTAACCAAATATTGATTCTTCACTGTAAGCCTTGAACCCGGCGCTTGGTTTTAGCCGCCTGCCTGGCTGAGTGAGGTAGAGGAAAACCGTTGCTGTTTGAATTCCACTGTTCCTGACTCCGCCGGGACTATACTATAATCTACACTATAACAGCAACAAATGGTGTGCTTCCTGCGTTTTCAGCTATCGGCCGGTTGCTGAGTAAGGTAGGTACACTTTTTTTTTTTTTTTTTGGGGGGGGGGGGGGGTAGGGGTTCGCTTTTTTGGTTTTGTTGGGTTTTTTCTTTCTTTCCTTGGCTAGATCCTCAAGGTTTGCTCATAGTGAGGATATTGCATATTATGTGACCATTTCCCCCCACCATTACGATAGCTGCACTCCGGTTTCGGGAATGATGTCTAAACATGAAACCACTGTGCATGCATTTGTTTAACAGATTTTTGGGGGTCATCCGTTCTTACCGGTAAGAATCGCCTACTCTTTCGAAAAACAGAACGGGTTTTAACATGTGTGCAAGGTGTCCTGCGTACATTAGCACACGAGGCCTCGGTTTATAGTTTCATCCGAAGTACACTTGGTGGAGTGGAGTCAGTACTGATGCAACTCCAGTAGAAACAATCCCTTCAACTGGCATCTCGGGGTGGCATAAACCCGGGCTCAATCCTGGCCCTCAAATCACCAGCGCAACGCTCTAACCACCAAGCTGCATTGCTCCCCCCCCCCCCTCTCTCCCTAAGTATTTTGTTGCAATTTAATCGCAGTCTATAAATCGGAAATCCCCACTGGAATTTTCATACAATCAACCAACCATCCAACCACATTTCCCCCGTGGGGATGCCGGGGGTTTGTCAGTGAAAACAGCATCCCCACCTTCCAGAAATTCTGTGCTACAAATTCCCTCTTTTCTATCGCTCTCTCTCTTTCTTTCTGCGTAGATACTGTGAATGTGTGTTGTTCCTGAAAAAAAAAGTTAGCGACACGAGAAAAACTAAAGGGAAGCCAGACCCAGCCACAAGAGAGGGGGTGAAAGGTCCTGTGTGTAGCTCTTCAGCTCTGGAGACCCACAGGCAGCCTAGCTCAGCTCCACATGCTGGAGCTCCAACAATGTTAGGTGTGGAGAAGTGTACATCTGAACTGCTGTACATCAAATCAGCTTCCCGTTGGTTTGTCGGGGCCCTCTGTTTTCTGAGATCTGCGTAACTGCCGATTGTATTATAAGGGGTGGGGCGAGAGGGTTGGGGGTGGAGGGGGATTTAGAGCTCAAGTAGAAAAGGGGTGGGACATTTTGAAGCATAGGAAAGGCTGCCTTTTCTCGTTACCCGCTATTGGGCAACCAGCCATCTACTAGCCCGTCCCTCCGTGTCACCCACTGCTGGGTTACCGTAGCATACTAATGTGCACAGTGCACGTGTGCTGGGACAGACAGGTTCTCTCCCTTAACGTAGGGATAGTGTCGAACTGTGTTCAATAGTTTAATGAATAGAGTATTAACTTCATCGGTTATAGCAATGTGGTTTATGTCATAAAGATGTGTGCGCGGTTTTTTTGTTGGTTCTTTTTTTTTGGTTGATGTGGGGTTTTTTCTTTAGAGTGTGTTCAATATCTTAATAGAATATAGTATTAATCTTATTAATATTTGTCTTATACGACATGTTATAGCAATTTGGTTTATGTCATAAGAATGTTTACGCATGTGTATGAATGTGTGTGTGTGTGTGTGTGTGTGTGTGTGTGTGTGTTTGGATGTGGGGACATACTGGTACGCACAGGAATGGTTGTGACTTACTAGGGTGAGTTGATGACTGGCTGAGGTAATGCTGATTTGTAGGTGCAACAAATTAACCTGGGAGAATCGTAAAAAAATTCCTCACCCTTAATTCACCACACACCGACGCCGAGATTCAAACCCACGACCTCATGACCCATGGGATATAGATCGAAGGGTCTTAACCACTCGCCTACAGCGTCCGTCTTGTTGGTGCTACATGGCCTAAGGGTTGACACAGGACAGCTCTGTAGGCCGACACTCCATAGGACGATAGAACCACAGGTCCAACGGGGTGTAGGTCTACTGAGCCCTCGGGGGACACCTTCCACCTCTGCACACAGAAGGTGTCATGGTCATAGTGATCATTGCCCCCATGGGGATGGCGGGGGACTGCCAGCATAAAAAGCATCCCCACCTTCTGGACATTCTGTGCGAGGAATCCCCTCTTTTCTAGCCCTGTCTTTGTTTCTATCGTGTTCCTTTTCTTTCTGTCTCCTCCCTCTTGTTTATTTATGCTCTGCCTTTTTCGGAGGATCCAATTTATTGGCTTCTTTTTTACAGAAAGACTTAAAAGAGAACGATTATCTCCCACGGGGGATGCAAGTCGGATGTGCTGGGCCTGACTTGTCAGGTGCTTAACAGCAGCGTAACGCAGTTTCGCTCATATGACAGACAACAATAGTTGCTGTCTGAACGTTCGATGGCGACGACGACTTCAACGAAGAAGAAGTAGAAGAAGAAGGCGACGACGATGATGATGATGATGACGATGATGATGATGATGATGAAGAAGAAGAAGAAGGAAAAGAAGAAGAAGAAGAATGAGAAGAAGAAGGAGGAGGAGGATGAGAAAAAGAAGGAGAAGAAGAAAAAGAAGAAGGAGGAGGAGGAGAACAAGAAGAAAAAGAAGGAGCAGAAGAAGAAGAAGAGGTTTGTTTATTTGTTTGTGCACTGGCCATGTAATGTACAGTACGTGCATTACGTGTCACTCGTCTCCCTCCCCTGATGCTGCAGATAAAATAATAAATAATAATAAATGGAACTTACATAGCGCTATATGTTGCAAAGACAAATCAAAGCGCATGCATTCAACCTAATCTTACACAGTCATGCAATCAATGATAAATAATCAATAGTTTAAGCAAACAGATATTACAAACATGGTGCGCTAGAGACAAAATCTATGAAATGAAATTTCAACAAATGTTTTTCAAAAGCACACACACATACTCACACAGGTCGTATAATTTAGCAGGGTGATAGGACATGGGTTAGTGAAGGTGGGATAGTTCTGATATGAAACAAGAGAGGGAATCTTAGGTTTGAAATAAATATGTCTTAAGGCTGGATTTAAAAGTGTCGTAACTAGGCTTCTGGCGAAGAGAGAGAGGGAGCTCATTCCAGGTCGATGGACCCGAAATAGAGAAAGAGCGGCGGCCAACAGTAGATTGGTTGAATCTAGGTATTCGTAGGCACAAGGTATCTGCAGCAGAGCGGAGGGAACGTGAAAGGAGTGTACAGGTTAAGACATTCACAGAGGTAGGAGGGTGCAGTTTTGTGGAAACATTTGTAACAAAGGGTACTGATCTTATAATTTACTCTCTGTGGCACAGGCAGCCAGTGGAGAGATCGCAAGAGAGGGGTAAAGTGTTCAGATTTTTTCTTTCTGAGGACTAGTCAAGCTGCGGAGTTTTGTATACGTTGAAGAGAGTGGATAGATGATGCTGGCAGACCAGACAAGAGAGAATTGCAATAGTCCAGACGTGAAAGAATGAGAGAAGTGACAAGTTTGGCTGCTGCATCTGTGAGCAGGTACCTTTGAATTGCACTAATAGGCCGTAATTGATAGTAGCACGACTGACAGGTCTGGGTGATGAATTTTTGCATAGAGAGTGTGTTGTCGATAACAACACCTAGGTACTTCACAGCAGTGGATAGAGGGACTGATGTATTGACGAGTTCTATTGAAGCTGTTTTAATGGAAGAGAGTTTGTGTTTGGTCCCTACGAGCATGGCTTCGGTTTATCCATCATCACAGAAATGATGCTGTCTTCATTACAGAATCGGGGCATCAATCGTACTGGCTCCATCTTTTACCTTTCTATAAATTTGTAAAACAGACAAGTTTGAATAGTGTGCCAAGCGCTTTTAACGACAGCGCAACGCATTTTCGCTCATATGACAGACAACCATAGTTGCTGTCTGAGCATTGAAAGAAGAAGAAGGAGAAGAGTGTCACTGCGTTTGTTAAGGACTGGAATTTGGCTATTTCCACCTACTTATCTGGAGTAAATACAAAATCGACTTTTGTTGGTATTTTGTGCGTTTGTTTTTGTTGTTGCTGTTATTGTTGTGCATTTGTTTGTTTTGTTATAGTTATTGTTATCACACTCATCAGCTGATATGCTTAACACCCTGGAGGTTATCCAAAATATGCACCCCCTTTCAGTTATCACACTTGTGAATCACCGTAAGACCGTAAAGTAAATGTTTCTAAAACTAAAGATCTTCCTATCATGTTTCTAAATTAAAGATCTTCCTATCATGTTTCTAAACTGAAGATCTTCCTATTATGTTTCTAAAACTAAAGATCTTCCTATCATGTTTCTAAAACTAAAGATCTTCCTATCATGTTTCTAAACTAAAGATCTTCCTATCATGTTTCTAAACTAAATATCTTATTATCATGTTTCTAAACTAAAGATATTCCTATTATGTTTCTAAACTAAAGATCTTCCTATCATGTTTCTAGGGGTAGTTATCGATAACACTCTCCATGCAAAAATTCGTTACCCAAACCTGCCAGTCGTGCTACTATCACTTACAGCGCGTTAGTGCAGTTCGAAAGTATCTGTCCACTAATGGCCGTCGCTCTTTCTCTGTTTCTGGTCCAGTGATCTGGAATGACCTCCCTCTCTCCCTTCGTCAAAAGCCTACTTATGATGCTTTTATAACCAGCCTAAAGACACATTTATTTCAAACCTAAGATTCTCCCCTCTTGTTTCATCTCATTTCTGTCCCTGCCCTCAACAACCAACCCCTCCCCCCATCACGCTGCCCGAGTGTACAACCTTTATGTGTGTGGAGGGGGAGGGGGGCGCGTGTGTGTGTGTTTACATTTGAATTTGTAAAAACTATTAATTGTGTGCGTGTGTGTGTTTACATTTGACTTGTAAAAGTCTATTAATTGTAACTGGCTGCATGTGAAAGATTAGGATGAATGAAAGCACTTTGATTTGATTTTTTGCAGGACATAACGCTGTATAAAATCCATGTATTATTATTATTATTATTATTATTATTATTGTTATTATTATTATTATTATTATTAAAACTAAAGACCTTCTTATCATGTTTCTAAAACTAAAGATCTTCCTATCGATTTCACAAGACCAGGGCGCAGCTCTGAGAATATTAATAATATTATCCATAGTCAAGAAGTTGAAAATGTTTCGAACTGAAGTATCTGGGAACCGGTTCTGAGCACCAGTTTCAGCTGGTAGGCTACCACTGACGCTGCTGTCAGACTTTGAGCTGTTGCCTTCAGGGCGCCGTTTTCAGTGCCCCAACAGCACAACAAACGGACCAATATGTCTTTCTTCCCGTAGGCATTGGAATTCTAAATTCACAGTAACACTGACTGTCCAGGTTTTGCATTCCTCTGAATTAGTTGCCTGATTGTCATTGTTATAAGTGTAGTGTGTGTGTGTGTGTGTGTGTGTGTGTGTGTGTGTGTGTGTGTGTGTGTGCGTGCGTGCGTGCGTGTGTGTGTGTGCGTGCGTATGTGTGTGTGTGTGTGTGTGTGTGTGTGTGTGTGTGTGTGTGTGTGTGCCAGCACGCGCGCGTGATTGTGTGCGTGCGTGTGTGTATGTGTTTGTGATATTTTTACTTGAAATTATCTTGAAATGTTAAAATCAATATGAAACGTAGGTTTATTGGGTCTTTCGAGATAATTATACGCATCAATGTGCCTGTCAGTATTGTAATTGCCCTTCATGTAATGATTAACATGTTTTCGACTTGACTTGACCCTAAAGAGGACACGTACCCATTCACAGCTGGGTAAACTGGGGGACTGTACTGAAGCCAAGCCTCACGACCGGTGACCCATCCGCGAGGATGTCACACTCTACGCTGCTTAAGCTGACTTAGCTTGGGGGGAGGAGTGCTCTGACCACTGTATGTATGTATGTTTGTCCGTCGTGTTCGACGATGACCTCCAAAACAGCAGAGGAGGCAGCTGCTGTTTCGGAAATTGGGCAGAAATTTGATTATAGCGGAGATGCCTTGCCCGCAATACATCCCACTCTCTCGGCCAAGTGGGCATAAGGACAGTCAGCGTTGGAGATGTTCTCCAAAGGCCAACCAGCCCCCAGGGCTGCAGCACATAAGGACTGTGCGAGTCAAGCCTCCTAGTCAGAGAGTCATAGTCAATCACTAAAGACTAAGCTGTAAAGTGGAATTCCATGAATGGGAAAGCCACTGGTCATACAGCCTCTCACTTTGCTGTTGCCCCCAGCGTCAATGGTTTAATCAAGAACTGTGATAAAACCCAGGCGCTGACGGCACAACTGCGCTGTCCCGTCTCGCAGCCTGCATACCCTTCGCCAACAACACTTTCTGATTGTAAGGAACTTGCATCACGTCCTCGCAACGCAAGAAGGCGTTTAGCAAAGTCTGGGGCCGTGAGATTCTTCCACACGTTTAGAAACTCACACACAACAGCACACACACACACACCAGGGCAACTAGAAACCCAGGCGACTGTTCACTGCCGCTGAATATCAATAGAACACAGACAGCAGTTCACACCGGGGCAGCTATTGCTCCAGACAGTAGGTAAGATAAAGGAGAAAAGCTGGTTCATGTAAAACAAAACAATACAAAACAAAAACCGGCATGACTATTTGTAATCTTCTGCCCTCAAATACAGTTGACATCTATCACGCATTTTGTCCTGAAAGCATTTAGTTTAAATCTGTACACGAGTGATAACACACTTCTGCGAGTATACCAACCACAGACTTTGTTAGAAATGAAAGCATTTTGAAAACCAATCACACTACTTGTACAGCTATTACAAAGACAAAAGTCAAACTCATTTATTTCCTTTCTGAAACGCTTCCAGCAAGCAATCACTTTGCAGCAAGTTATATCCCTTATTCAGTTAGATAAATATGGCAACATTTCTTTCACAAGAAAAAACCCACTGATGTCGGTACCATAAAATCTTAAAGAATGACTTATACTAGATTGTATAGTTATATCTGCAGGTGTGTCCCAATCAAAAGACTTCATTCAAGGCACTCAGTACAGGTGTTGGATAAAAACAATGTCTGGGGCCGTGAGATACACCTGAGACAATGTGCACTGACCCAAAGTGCTTAACATCATTCAGTAGCTCTACTCCATTGCACTAACCTAAAACTCATACACACTGACAATAGCTTCATATTTGGATATAGTGGATCGGTGGTCTAGAGGTAACGCGCCTGCCTAGAAAGAGAAAAGTCCGGGTCGGAAGTGTGCTGTGGTTTGGATCCCGTTTCGACCCAAAACTTTCCCCCATCCATTAGATCATGAGTGGTGGTCTGGGTGCTAGTCTTTTGGGTGAGACAATAAAAGTTCCCGTGTGTTACACATAATTATTTAGTGCACGTAAAAGAACCCACGGCAACAAGAAAGTTGTCCCTGGCAAAATTCTGTAGAAAAAAGCCACTCTGATAGGGAAACAAATACAGCTTCAGACAGAAAAAGAAATAAAAGGTGGCGCTGCTCTTGTGGCGACGCGCTCTCCCCGGGGAGAGAAGCCCGATCTTTTAGGCAGAGAAATCTGCAATGACTTAAAGTGGTATAAATAAATAAATGAATAAATAAATGAATAAATAAATAAACATTTCGGTTGGAGTTTATTTAGATTGCCGTTTAGCTTCTCAAATTTTCAACATATTTTGAAATGAATCACAAATGAAGCATTGAAGATCGTATCAGCACAGTATCTCTGAAGTCGGAATGCAGCTGCCTCAATGGAGGGGTTAAAAACGGTCGCATGCGCAAAATTGCCCCATTCTTGAACCTAGGAGCTCTAGCCAAGAAACGAACAAAGTATAGTTATACATCAGTACAGTTGACATTTGAGGTAGTAATATCACAAACCTGCGGGATTTTTCTTTTGGAACCTGCCGGATTCTTTTGTTTTGTTCCTCGGCTAGAGCTCCGAGGTTCACCAATGGTGAGATTTGTTGCGCATGTGACCGTTTTTAACCAACCATTTATTAAGGCAGCCGCATTTCAATTTCGGGATGATGTCTAAACACAACGCGAATGTGCATACATTTATTAACGTTTTATCATCCGTTTTTGCCAATACGCAATGGCCTACTCTTCCAAAAGGTCCAACGAATTTTATGGTGTGTGCAAGATGGTCTGCGTGCATTCGCGTACATCGCATCGGTTAGTAGTCTCCTCGGAAGGACTTTGATCTGGAGGAGTGGAGTTGGTACTGATGTTAACTCCAGGGGAGAAAATCTCCTTGAGCAGGTGCCCCGTTGGTAGCTTGATCCCGGGCCGTCAGATCACGAGCGCTGGACACTGACCACTAGACTTTTCCGCCCTCAAACTTTCGTTTAAAACTGGTGTTGTAATGTGGTGTATTGTATTGTATTATATTGCATTGTATTGTATACCGCTTTAAGTCATGGCAGATTTCCTTGCGTCGTTCTCTTCGGGCTGCTCTCTCCCTGGGGAGAGCACGTCGCCACAAGAGCAGCGCCACCCATTATTTGGTTTTTTTTTCTTGTCTGCAACTATGTTCCATTCCCTATCAGAGTGCTGTTTTTTTTGCAGAATTTTGCCAGGGACTACTCCCTTGCTGCCGCGGGTTCCTTTACGTGAGCTAAATGTGTGTAGCACACGGGACCTCGATTTATAGTCTCACCCGAAAGACTTTTAGGAAGAGTGGAGTTAACAAGCACAGGAGAAGACCAGGCATT
>CM054142.1:753582-784674 GCA_028751875.1 Rapana venosa
GCAAATTAACGTTTTTTAAAAATACAATGAAAACCCCACCCCCCCCCCCCCCCCACACCCCAAAAAAAGGGTTTTACACTCGGGCAGGCTGGGGGGGGGGGGGGGTTGGTTATTGGGGGCGGGACAGAAAGAATGAAACAAAGGGGGAATCTTGGTTTAAAATAAATGGTCTTTAGGCGGGTTTAAAAGCATCATAAGTAGGTTTACGAAGGGGGAGGGAGTCGTTCCAGATCACTGGCCCAAAAAAAACAGAGAAAGAGCGAGGGCCCAACAGTGGGGTGGTTGAATCTAGGAATCTTAACACAAAGGGATCGCAGCAGAGCGGAGGGAACGAGAAGGAGCGTACAAGTGAAGACATTCACAAGGTAGGAAGGGGCTGTTTTGTAACAGGGGTACAGTCTTATATTTTCCTTGGCACAGGCAGCCATGGAGAGATCGCAAGAGAGGAGTAATGTGCTCGGACCTTTTTTTTTCTGGGGACTAGTTGGCTGCGATTTTTGTATACGTTAAAGAGGGTGGATAGAGATGGGCAGCCCAACCCGAAGAGAATTGCAAAAGCCCAGCGTGAAGAAAGAGAGATGTGACTATTTTGGGTTTTTGATCAGTGGACAGATACTTTCAAAACTTCACTAATGCGCCGTAATTGATAGTACCGACTGGAGGTTTGGGTGATCATTTTTGCATGGAGGGTGTTATCGAAAAACTACCCCTAGATATTCACTACAGGGATAGAGGGAAGACGTATTGCCGAATTCTATTAAAGTGTTGTGAGGGAAGGGGTTTGTGTTTGGCTTCGGTTTTATCTGCTTTAGTTGTAATTTGTTCTTACCCAATTTGGGAATCTTGAAGCACGAACACTTTTTTGTCAAGAGGAAGGCAGATTTTCAGGGTTTCATGCTAAAAATCGGAGTCGTTGCAAAAAAAATAGGTGATTTATGATGGTTTATTTATGTGAAAGTGGGGAGTGTAGAGAGTAAAAAAGATCGGGGCCCAAGAATGCCCCCTGTGGGACTCCACTTTCATTTTGGGCGGGTGTGTTTAAATTTATTTATGTAACTGAGGGGAATCGGTCTGAAAGGGTATAACTGAACCAGGTTAGGGCTGTGTCTTTAAACCAAAAGTTTTTGGAGACGGTTTTAAAAAGAAATTTAGTGGTCTATAGTGTCAAAAGGGTGCAGACAAGTCGGGAGATGAGAAGGGGGTATTTTTCCTGATCAGAAGCATGCAGAAGGGTTTAAGGTGTGGACTGGGGGGTCCGGGGCTGTGGTTGGGACGATATGCAGACGAAAAAAGGGGGAAGGGGATTGTTGGAATGAGAGGTATTGAGTTGTTTTCGAACAAATTCTTCAAAGGACTTTAGGAAAAAGGTAGGTTGAAAAGGTCTGTAAATTTTCGAATGTTAGGGGCGAGGTCGTGCTTTTTGAGTAAGGGGTAACTATAGCTTTTTTAGAGCTGAGGAAAAAAATTCCCGAGAGAAGGTGGTTTAATTTTTGTGAATGGGGATCGCTGCGGAATGCATTATGAGAAGAGAAAAGGGATAAGGATTTGGATCACATGATTTCAATCCCTGCAAAACATTGGTAGGAATCAGTAAGTGGTGTTGTTTTTGTCTGTTTTATTTTCTGTCTTTCAAAGCAAGACCGAGGGAAAAAGAAAAAAGGTAAACCACCAGCTTCTCTCACTGGCAACATCACCGAATCCTGTGGCGTGAGAATCCATGAAGTCAGCAGGGCAGTGCAGTGAAGACCGGAGGAGCACCTGGAGAAGGAAGGAAGGAAGGAGGATCATGCCGGTGTCATTGGGTGCGGCGGCTAACACCGAACTCGGTGATACGCAAAGGTGAGACAGGTGAGACAACCGGCGTCTTATTTTCACCACGGTGCAGACGTACTTACTATCATGTGCATCTCACTGATTTTAACAGATTTGGTTTTCACCCAAGACATGCATTTGTGCAACATAACCAAAAGTTTCACAACAAAACGCATACCGTACAAATAAAAATGTTTACAAGAAAAGTCAGCAGTAGGTAAACCTGGCTATGGTATTGTATTCTCTCTCTCTCTCTCTCTCTCTCTCTCTCTCTCTCTCTCTCTCTCTCTCTCTCTCTGACATGGAAAGTGGGAAACCCATGAAAGTAACAATCCGAGACATGGAAAAGTCTGATATCAAACCCTGGAGGGAGGAGACTTGGCCCCTTAACGTGTGGCATGCAGGCCCAGAGACAGACAGAGAGAGAGAGAGAGAGAGAGAGAGAGAGAGAGAATCGGGAAGAAAGGGACAGGGATGACTGCAGTGTACATACCCCTGCAGTGTTGACAGCAAGAGGGAAACACGTCAAAAGGCCTCAAGCTAAACTAACTAAAGTCTGTGTGAGGTGACTACCAGCCTATCATACACGAACCACAACATCTCCTACTGACACAGAAAGAAAACACTGGAAGGCCACAAGCCAAACTACATGCTTTGTTTTGGTGTGAAGGAGCTTCATACAGTTGACCAGCAGCTCAGCTGCCAGTGCTAATCTGGCCGCACATTCAGCATTCTCATCATGTCGGGACCTATTGGTCAAGCTCAATCCCTGATAACGACCACAGCCTCGGGGCACTCGCTCACATGAGCGCTGGACTTCGGGCGTGGACATTGACCATGTTCAACTTCTGATTGGTCAAGGTCGGGTCCTGACTTTGGCGACGTTTGGTCTTTCTGTCAAGATGACCAAAGCGCTTGCTCACACGTGGACTGGACAACACGCGGACATTGTTTGACCATGAATACTTTCTGACTTGTCCTGAGTGCGTGACTTACACTGTCTCTTTTTTTGCCTTAGGCCTAGAGAGGTTAGGTCCTTCGGATGAGACTATAAACCGAGGCCCTGCAAGCAAACACACGCGTTAAATCCTGTTCCGCTTTTTGAAAGAGTAGGCCATTATGTCCCGGTGGGAACGAATGACAAAATTTACAAAACCGCATACACACGGGGACTGGATATAACAAAGCACATGGGTTCTTTTTCCATTATCCTCAATATAAAATAATAAAAAATAAATAAATTACAGAGTATTCACGCCTCTCTCTCTCTCTCTCTCTCTCTCTCTCTCTCTCTCTCTCTCTCTCTCTCTCTCTCTCTCTCTCTCTCTCTCTCTCTCTCTCTCTCTCTCTCTCTCGTTTGATTTCTTTCATTGTTTTTGCCTTCTGGATCCATTAATCTAACAGGCTTGATGCAGCTTTCTGTGTTGGGTAGAGGGTATAGTACTATTTTACAAGTTTGAAAAAAGCATTCTGAATGCATTACAGATGCAACTGAAAAATGTTTATAGGTCTACTACAAAAGATACAAATACATTTAAGTACATATCGCTCCATATTTTGGACATATGTATTTTGGGGTGGGGTTTTTTTTTGGGGGGGATATATATTTGATATATGTTAATTCTAATAATTGTGGAAAGTTGCATATGTGTAAATGATTTGAATGCAAGCGCTTCGATTTATTTGCTTTATAAGATTCAGTGCTACACAAATACCATACATTATTATTATTATTATTATTATTATTACTACTACTATTATTATTATTATTATTATTATTATTATTATTATTATTATTATTATTATCATTATTATTATTTTTTTATTTTTTTTTTTTGGAAGGATAATCTGTAGTGTTTTTTCATTCTTCTGTGCAGTCAGTTTAATTACATCGGTAACCGTTCTGGGGGACGGGATAGCTCAGTGGTCGGAGCACTCGCTTTCCCCCAGCCAAGTTAAGCAGCGTCGAGCGTGGTTACCAGTTGGATGGGTGACCGTTTGCGCGCCTTGGCTTCAGTACAGTTCCCCCAGCTCACCCAGCTGTAAATGGGTACCTACCCTCTTTAGGGTCAGGGAAGGTAAAGCAGCGAGGGAGAGGAGATGGGCGCCGCCCTCAATATGCTGGCCCCTAGAGAAGTGAGGTCTCTGACGCCTCGCTCCCCTACGACCGTATAGGTTATGGGACTCCTTTACCTTTCCTTTAACTGTTCTGTGCTGTTGTTTTCTCTTATGAGAAGGAAAGTTCAGTGCATTGCAGATGCACATGCACATCCCCTCCCTCCCCATTTGATCATCAATCTCTCCCTCCTCCCGTTCACATCTCCAAACAACCCACTCTCCCCAAAAAACCTTTCTAACAACCAAACACACTACAACAGCAACACTCAATGAACCACACACCCTCTCTCAACTGACAAACATAGCTACAATACCTATGCTTCATTGACAACTCATCTCAGCCAACCTCACTATCTCCAACATGCAGAAAGAAATACACACACTCAAAGCTCAAATGTCACAAATAAGTCAACAGACAAAACACAACAGCAAGGCTATCTCTGACTCTGAAATAAGAATAAAAAACTCCACAAAGATAATGGAAAGAGACGCATCACAGCAAATGACAGAACTCCAAAACATCCAAGAAAACCAGTCATATCAGTTGAAAGAAATGTACTCAAAACTACATTCATTCAAAGACAGTCAACACAACATCAACAATACTACCAAGAAACAGATGCAAACACTCAGCACAACCAGACACACACATCACTCCAGCAGTCAGACTGACACCAACACTGAACCACTCACAGAACAGCCCACACAAGTGGAGTACAGAGTACAATATCAACACATCCAACAGATACGCTCCTTTGGCGGACAACATGACTGACACTCCCTCACAATCAACACACACACACACACAACACACACACACACACACACACACACACACACACACACACACAAACAAACGATAACTCTTCAACAACTTCACACACACACACAAACAAACGATAACTCTTCAACAACTTCACACAAACACACAAACAAACGATAACTCTTCAACAACTTCACACACACACACAAACGATAACTCTTCAACAACTTCACACAAACACACAAACAAACGATAACTCTTCAACAACTTCACACAAACACACAAACAAACGATAACTCTTCAACAACTTCACACAAACACACAAACAAACGATAACTCTTCAACAACTTCACACAAACACACAAACAAACGGCCTCTCCTTACACACACACACTGCTGCATCACACACGCCCACTCTCTTTCCCTGCTCACCAACTCCCAGTCACCAATTCACCAGGAGAGCACCCCCCATTCCAGTCCCCTCAATATACGCCAACAAAGGAAGAGTGTGACACCTTGTTGATAGGTGACTAAGTGCTGAAGGGTGTGGACGAGAAAAAGATGTCAGTTGGCGGCCGGCTAGTCTGCAACCTGTCCGTAGCAGGCCTGACAGTCCAACACCTGTATCAGTGGCTGGCAACACGCTATCCCTCTCCCCACATTCAGCATGTCACCGTTCACGTGGGCATCAACAGCGGTAACGCAGGGCCCATTACTAAGCCAGAGTGGACAAAACTGATCCACCTGCTAAAACACACCTTCCCTCATGCTGTTCTACAGGCCTCCTCCATCCTCCCTCCCTTCGGACAACACCCCTTAAGAGACATGGCTTCATGGTCCACAGCTTCTCTTAGGGAATCCTGCAACCAAGAGGGGGTTGTATATATTGAGAACACCCCCTCCTTCATCACAAGGGCTGGAGCTCCTAAAAATTCATTATGCCAAGATGCTCTACATCCCAGCTTCCAGAGTAACAGAACTCTTGCCCTCAACATCCGTTTCCCCGGAAACCATCCAAGCAACCCGTCTGCCGTGAAGCCTGAGACTAGCTACAGACCCCATAGAGACAGACTAACGACAGACCCCATAGAGACAGACTAACTACACACCCCATAGAGACAGACTAACGACAGACCCCATAGAGACAGACTAACTACAGACCCCATAGAGACAGACTAACGACAGACCCCATAGAGACAGACTAACTACAGACCCCATAGAGACAGACTAACTAGAGGCCCCATAGAGACAGACTAACTACAGACCCCATAGAGACAGACTAACTACACACCCCATAGAGACAGACTAACTACAGACCCCATAGAGACAGACTAACTACAGGCCCAACAGAGACAGACTAGCTACAGGCCCCATAGAGACAGACTAACTACACACCCCATAGAGACAGACTAACGACAGACCCCATAGAGACAGACTAACGACAGACCCCATAGAGACAGACTAACGACAGACCCCATAGAGACAGACTAACGACAGACCCCATAGAGACAGACTAACTACAGGCCCAACAGAGACAGACTAACTACAGACCCAATAGAGACAGACTAACTACAGGCCCAACAGAGACAGACTAACTACAGACCCAATAGAGACAGACTAACTACACACCCCATAGAGACAGACTAACTACAGGCCCAATAGAGACAGACTAACGACAGACCCCATAGAGACAGACTAACTACAGGCCCAACAGAGACAGACTAACTACACACCCCATAGAGACAGACTAACTACAGGCCCAACAGAGACAGACTAACTACAGACCCAATAGAGACAGACTAACTACACACCCCATAGAGACAGACTAACTACAGGCCCAACAGAGACAGACTAACTACAGACCGCATAGAGACAGACTAACTAGAGGCCCCATAGAGACAGACTAACTACAGACCCCATAGAGACAGACTAACTACACACCCCATAGAGACAGACTACAGACCCCATAGAGACAGAATAACTACAGATTCCATAGAGACAGACTAGCTACAGACCCCATAGAGACAGACTAACTACACACCCCATAGAGGCAGACTAACCATAGAGACAGACTAACTACAGGCCCCATAGAGACAGACTAACTACAGACCCCATAGAGACAGACTAACTACAGACCCCATAGAGACAGACTAACTACAGACCCCATAGAGACAGACTAACTACAGACCCTATAGAGACAGACTAACGACAGACCCCATAGAGACAGACTAACGACAGACCCCATAGAGACAGACTAACTACAGACCCCATAGAGACAGACTAGCTACAGACCCCATAGAGACAGACTAACTACACACCCCATAGAGACAGACTAACTTCAGGCCCCATAGAGACACACTAACTAGAGGCCCCATAGAGACAGACTAACTACAGACCCCATAGAGACAGACTAACTACAGACCCCATAGAGACAGATTCACTACAGACCCCATAGAGACAACTAACTACACACCCCATAGAGAGACAGACTAACTACAGACCCCATAGAGACAGACTAACTACACACCCCATAGAGACAGACTAACTACACACCCCATAGAGACAGACTAACTACAGACCCCATAGAGACAGACTAACTACACACCCCATAGAGACAGACTAACTACAGACCCCATAGAGACAGACTAACTACAGACCCCATAGAGACAGACTAGCTACAGACCCCATAGAGACAGACTAGCTACAGACCCCATAGAGACAGACTAGCTACAGACCCCATAGAGACAGACTAGCTACAGACCCCATAGAGACAGACTACAGACTCTATAGAGACAGACTAACGACAGACCCCATAGAGACCGCCACTACACCATCAGCTACGTTGAGACAGCCACAGGTGTGCCACGCTCAAGGTCTGCTGCCTTCATGGCTTCAACAAGGAGAGGACTTTTCCAGCCTCTCCCCACCCTGTGACCAGTGACAGTGCCACACTATTCCATGACACAAACTTTCCCGCTGCTCAATCCCGGAACCCCTATTCTTCAGAAGTCAGCAGTGTGTTAGGATGACGACAGTCCGACTCCCGTACACAGACAGCCCCTAGTCACAGTGCTCTCCCAACTGCTTAGCTACCTAACCCAATAATTGGTGTACGTACATCCGTCGGTGCACGTACGTGTGTGTATGAGTGTGTGTGTGTGTGTGTGTGTGTGTGTGCGTGTGTGTGGGTGGGTGAGGGTTTTGAGGAGTGTGGGTAAGCGTGTGTGTGTATGTGTGTGTGTGGTGTGTGTGTGTGTGTGTGTGTGTGTGTGTGTGTGTGTGTGTGTGTTTATGTCATAGTGTGTGTAAGTGTGTGTAAGCATACCTAGTGGTGTTTGAGTGTGGGAGGGGTATGCCTTTGAGTGGACCTTAGAGTACCAGAATGCAGACACACAAGGATAAATATAATGTTCAAAATAATGATAAATAATTACTTCAGTTCTTCCTTATTGACTCTCCCGCTCCCCTACCTCCCCCCCCCCCTCTCTCTCTCTCTTTTTCTCTCTGACACTTTCCCCAGCCCCCACTCTCCCTATATATCAGAAAATCTAATGATGGTAATGAATGTCATGCTGCAGTGTGGCTTATATAGAAAGTATTGTGATTGTCTGGAACAATGGATGTTGTGACTAGCAGCTATAGCGTGATACCAGAGACTCTTGTAACAGAGCGGTTGTGTTTGTGACGATTTGAATTTTGACATTTTCTTTTTGCATATAATTATACATTTCAGTTTTTTTCTATCTTAAGTCCTTGTCATTGTATCCTTTTTGTTTTAGAGCTTTATATGAATATTTGTTGTGTGTAAGTGAGATTGATTGTTTTAGAAAAGATCATGGTGTCTTACTTTATCAAAAGTATATTTTTTATTGTGTATGCGTTTTAGAGTTAATTTTTTAGATAGGGTGTGCAATACAAACGGAACTAGTTTTATCCATTGTATTCACATAACTTACTGATTCATTGCAGATCCAGAGCTGTGATAATAAATATCCTGGCTTTTGACTTCTTTTTAACACTGTGCTTTTTTGTTGTTGTTGGTGTTTTTCCTTTAAAAACAAAACTATATAATATCTGTTGATTACCCGCTTTAAAGCCTACTAATCAGGTCTTCTAATTTGATAGATTACTAAAACTAACTGATCAAGATTTCATATAAACAGCATTTATCTTTACAAATGTCTCTAACTTCAGACAAGTGGCCAACAAAACAAGGCCTTCTTGTCGGCTACCTAAATATCAACAATGCAACAAACAAAAAAGACGATATTGCAACCATGTTATACAATAGTGGGAATCAGTTTCATTTATTTTGCCCAGCTGAATCCCGCCTTTCTCCAAATGTAACATGCAGACATGAATAATCCAGGGTATCAGACCTTCTGCCAAGACCCACATAAACCCAAGTCCACTGGACTTCTGACATATTTTGCCTCCTCGCTGAACTGTAAAAGACTTTACATCATTGATGCTTATAACCTTGAATCCATTTGGGTTGAAATCAAATTAAAACACAATAGTCCAATACTAATAGGATTTATATACAGAAATCTTTCTGAAACTACAGATTGGGTAGAACAATTTAACTCTCTTATGGATGGATGAAGTAGCACTTTTAAACTATGATACAATCATTCTTGGGGTTTGGACATAGACTTATTAAAACCTAAGCCAAAATGGAGTCATAATATAACTATAATTGGCCTAGAACAACTAATAGATAGACCAACTCGTGTAACAGATAAATCTAAAACGTTAATAGATCATATCTACACTACTGCAAAACACCATGTAACTGAAGTATGTTCTCCTTCATGTGGATGCAGTGATCATAATCCTGTGTGTTGTACTTGGTTTAAAAATCATATAGAAATTCCAAAAGTAGGGCATACAACTATCTTTTACAGAAAATCCAAGAACTTCAATGAGCAAGACTTTCTTTCGACTTGATGAACTCGCCTTTAAATGACATATATCAAATCAGAGACCCTGATGAAGCTGCTGAATTTTGGATTAGCACATTTATTTCAGTGTACGAGAAGCATACCCCCTGCATAAAAAAAGAGTTGAAAAAATTAAACCTCCTTGGATAACAAAAGACCTAGAATCTGGGGATATTTTCCCCTGGAGTTCACATCAGTGCAGACTCCATTCTCCCCAAAAGTCCTTCGGATGCGACTATAAACTGAGGCCCCATATGCGAACGCACGCAGAACATCTTGCGCACACGTTAAAATCCTGTTTCGCTTTTCTTAAGAGTAGGCCATTGTGTGCCGGTGGGAACAGATGACAAAATTTACAAAACCGCACACACACGGGAACTGAATGTAAAAATCCACATAAGTGCTTATTCCATTATCCTCGATATAAAAGAGTTTTTAAAAAAATGCAGTTTAGAGACTATTTGAAAACCCATGGTTCAAAAGAGCAATTTAGAATCCAAGGAAACAAAGTAACTTCACAAAACCGTGATTACTTTCAAAAGTTGCTAGTTACAGCTACTGACTCTCACCATATTTGGAAAGCCATTAAAAAGTCAACAGACAGTTAGAGATATATCAGCTGATGAATTGAATGACCACTTCTCAAGCATTGCTACTAAAGTTATAACATGTGACAAGTCAAGTGAAAATGATCTCCTTTACTTAGAACAATATGTAGAGTCCAAAAAATTTAGTTTCACATTCAAACTACTGCCAATGACACTCCAAACAAGTTCCAGAACACGAGATCTAGATAATCTGGATGGAAGAATAGTTAAGCTTTCTGGTCCAGATATAGCTGAAACACTAACATATTAATTTTATATAACTTGTGCATAGAGAAAAACCAGTTCCCTCTCATGTTTAAAAGGGCAAAAGTCATTACAGTCCACAAATCAGGTGAATCTTCTTGTCCTTCAAATTACAGACCAATTTCACTTCTATCTGTCTTATCTAAACCCATTGAAAAACATATCCATCAATCGTTATATTCCTACTTTGTAAACAACAATCTAATAAATGAAGATCAGTCAGGCTTTCGTAAAAGCTATTCCTATCATAAAGCTCTTTCCCAACTCACGGACAGTATCCTACACAACATAAATGAAAACAGATATACAGATCTTCTTTCTGTTGACTTTGAAAAAGCATTTGATGTAATCAATCACTCCTTGCTATTGCGAAAACTTCACCTGTATAAACTAACACTAGAAATAATAAATCTCCTTATAAGTTTTTTGTCTGATAGGAAGCAGCTAGTAACTACAAATAGTCAAACCTCAGAACTACTATCTATTAAACATGGAGTACCACAAGGGTCAGTACTGGGTCCTCTTTTATTTTCAGTCTATGGAAATAACTTACCTTCATTTCTAGAATGTAGCTGTGAAATGTTCGCTGATGACACATCCCTCTACTGTAGTGACTCTCATCTCCACAAACTAACACTCAAACTTCAAAACAGTATTGACAAATTGATTACTTGGACTCAATTAAACCATATGTCCTTAAATGCACAAAAAACTAAGTGTATGTATGTACTAGCAAGACAAAAGAGACCAGAAATTAAAAATGAATTCCAACCTCTGTAGATAGATAAAAGAGTAATTGAAAAAGTTGGCCAACACAAAATTCTAGGGGTCATTATTGATAAAAATCTTATTTGGACTAACCATGTGATGGCACTAGGGAAACGTCTTGCCAACAAACTACTTCAGTTATCAAAAATAAAACACTTTCTAAATAAAAATTCACACAAAGTCCTTTTAGTGGCCATATTTTTCCTATCATTCACTATGCTTCATTTCTTTGGGATAGCTTCAGTTAAACAAATCTTAAATTCATTCATCACCTATGTAAAAGAGCCCTAAAACTTGTTCTATTAAAATCTAGCTCCCTAACAATCAACACTCATAAACAAACAAATATTCTAACCTTCAAAAACAGACTTTATTTCAAAAAGCTCTGTTTTTACAAAAAGTTATTAATGGAAATGCCCCCCCACCCCAAAGACCACAAATAGCTTCAAAATTAATGAACGCAGGCACACTCATGTACTAACATTTCCCAGATCCAGCAATAACCTGTACAAAACAAGCTTCTTATATTCAGGTAGTGTTTTATGGAACAAGCTCCCAAAAAGTTTACAAGGTATCAAAAACAATAATCAGTTCAAGACACAGCTGAAAAATCATTTAATGCATAAAGGTTTAGAAACTGACTTATAAGTCAATGAGCCATGCTAATATTAAATGGATCAGCACTTTCTACATCCCATAAACATGTTTTAGGTGTGATTTATGTGACTCGAAATATTACACTTTTACACCCTCTGAGCGGTGTGTGTTGTGTGTTGTGTGTTGGTGTGTGAAAAGGGGTGGGGGGGGGGAAAAAAAGCATATTTTTTTAGCTACTTTTATTAATAAAGCTATGAATAATTTATACAACCCCCATAAAACTGAAGCACAAAACGAAGGAGAAAAGCAAAGGGTTGACGTCTGACTAGATATTTGATTTTGATCTTTTTTCCATTGCCTTCTAAAAAGTCCAGTTAAATAGATTTTGTTTGGATGTTGTTTTTTATCTTAGTGGGGGGCTTTTTATACTGTTATAATTTTTATTTTTTTTGGTTTGACATCTAGTTATTGGGGGCCCTTTGGTTTGTCTTTTTTTTTCATTATGTAGGGATTCATAGATTTGTACACAAGTTTTTTTTTTTGAATTTTTTTTCTTTTCATTTTTCTGTATGTTGGCTTTTTTGTTTTTATTTCTACCCGATAACCCCCCACCCTGTTTTTTCCATTACTTTTTTGTTTTTACTGTAATATTATTTTTAGCTTGGGGTGATTTCTTATTTTTGTATCCTCTTTGTAACATTATTATCGAATTTTTGCTGATTTTTCATGTTTGAGTTATTGAAATATATTTTAAAATGTTGAAAATATTTTTTTTAAAGATGCGAGCATATAAATAAATGTCCATGCATGTTGAGGGAGAGGAGGGATATAGTTGCTGACAGTTTTGCGATGAAAACATTAGGATGCAAATATTTTCTTCTTTAGTTTTTGTTGGGGATTTTTTGTTTTTTTTGATGTTATGTTTATTGTTCTTTTTTTTTTTTTTTGGGGGGGATGTTTTGTCTTTTGTTTTTTCCTTGTTTAATTTTTTTTTTTGTTTTTTTTTTTTTTGGTGTTGTTGGTTTTTTTTTTTTTTGGGGGGGTCAGGGTTTTTTTGCGTGTTGGGTTGTCATTGATTATAAATTTGAAAATGAAGGGGTTAATTTGTAACCTGATAATTTTGTTTGAATTTTATTTTTTTTTCTTACTTTTTTTTAACCCAAATCAAGGGGAACAAAGGGCATGTGTATTTACGTGAGTAGTGTATGAATGTGTGTGTGGGGGGTTTTGTTGCGAGGGTGTTTTGTTGTGTTGTGTTGTGTTAATTGCTTTGGTTGCGTGTGGGTTGTGTGTGTGGTGGTGTGGGTCGGCGTACGTGCTGCGTGGCGCGCGTTTTTGGCCGAGTTATGCAATGTAATTTTCTTGTCGGTCAGAGGTTTTCCTTCTATGGAAAACCAACCCAACACCTTCTCATGGGGAGTAAACCCCCCCAAAAAATCCCCAGCTAGGGGGCAAATACACCCCTTAGGGAGATTGGGGGGAAGCAACCCCACACAAAAAAAACCTCAGGCAAACCCCAAGGAAGAACATCCGGGATCGTTGGGCCCAATACCACAACCGGCCTTATTGGAGCTTTTCCAGGGATGGAGGTAAAAATATGAATGGGCCCAAAACAACACGATAATCCACGAAAGGCCCACAGGGTAATGAACAATCCGACCTTTCCATGTGGGAACCCAAACTAACCCACAACTTCAAAAAAAGGGGACTACTGGAACCCCCAACCCGGGGGTGGGATTGGCGAACAACTAAAAAGGGAGGATAAAAACATGGTAAAATGCGACGACTCCAAACCAACGGGGAGAGGTTTTGCAACAAAAAGAAAAAGTTCTCAGCTTAAAATTCAAGCGACATTTCCCCTGCCCCAAAAACCCCAACACAAAGACATCAAAAACTGCACCACATAGACAAAACGAGATAAGCAATCGATTTTTTCGAGTTTAACGCCACAAAATCCCCAAAAAGGATTTTTTGTGACCGGGGAGGGAATCCAACCCCGACGCAATGCCCAATCCCGGGGAAGGGGCCCCCTTTGGGGTACGAAACTAAAAAGAGGTCTTAATTTTTAACAAAAAGCCAGCCCACAAATTTCTGTGCCAACACCTTTAAAAACCCCCACAAGACATAAAGAAAAACACGTGGAAACTAAAAAAGGAAAGAAATAAAAAATTGAAATCTTGGAAAAGAAAAGAAAAAAAAGAAAAAAAAAAAAAATTTTGGGTGAAGTATGAAGAAGGAAAAAAAGAAAGAAGAAAGAAAAAGAGAAATGTTGGGCAAATAAAAAAATAAGGGCCCCGAAGGGAAAAAAAAATAGAAGGGGGAAGAAGAGAAAAGGAACAAAAAGAGATTAGAAAAAAAAAGGGAGATTGGGAAAAAAGGGAAAAAAACCAACCGTGGGTTCCCAGAACCCTGGACCTGTGCCCCAACGTGGGGACTAAAGCCAGTGAAGAACAAAAACCCAAAACGGCCGAAGAGTATAAAACAGTCAACGGGTAAATCAAGAAGAAGATGACTGAGGCCATGGGGAAGGAAACAAACAATGCTCCAATTTAGAAGGCAAGGGGCGAAAGGAAAGAAAAGAGGCGTACCAGACCATAAGTACTAACCAAGTCCCCGCAGCCAAAACCTCCGTTATTGAAGAAAAAGAGGGGTCAGTCCTTACAGAGAGCGCCACTATCAGAAAGATGGACAGAGATTGCAAGACCTTACAACTACAAGCTAAGGCTGACCCGAACAAACTTCCGAGCAAGATCCCAACCATCAGACCTGAAGCACACAGGTGCGGGGGAAGAGTAAAGAAGCTAAGACCCCTAAAAGGGGGCAAGTCCCCGGGGATTGAAAACACCCCGGTGGCTCCAAGCGGGGGCCCAGAGATGACAAGGCATTAAAATCATCTCCCAAAACCATCTGGACCAGCAAAGAGTGGCCTAAACAGGGGGCCCAAAACCCATCATAGTTCCATTCCAAAGAAGGGAGCCAAGAATCCCAAAATTAAGAAAAAACATCGATAAGCCATCCAACCCAAGTTATGCTACGCATTCCCTGAACAGACGAAACCACAAGCAGAAAAAAATCCTACAGAAAAAGGCGGGATTCGACCAGGCGAAGCCTGTCGAACAGATCTTAAAACATCAAAAGCTCATGAAAAGCATCTCCAACATCAGCTAAGCTCTACAACAACTTCATTGACTTCAAGAAGGCCTTCGACCGAGTGTGGAAGAATCGGGGCAAGTCATGAGAGATTTTAAAGCTTGACGAGGCCTGTTCAAGTCATCCGGGGCGGTATGACAGCTCCCACGTGAGTCCCATGGGGGGAAAAATCGGGGAGTTTTTCCCGGCTTCTTTTGGAGTTCGAAAAGGCGCCCGTTTCCCCCCTTTTCTTTTCAACGTGTCCTGGGAACATCATGCAAGGGGCCCTCCTTTGATTCAAGCCCACAACAAATGGGAGGAACCCCAGTCTGCAATTCGTTCGCAGACGATATTATCTAAAAGGGCCGCAGTGAAGAAAACCCGGGATCTCCCACCAGACGGAAACATCCCCCAATCCCCACGGTATGGAGTCAGCACGGAAAAAAAGAAAGACCTGTGAACAGTACCACCCCGACCACTCCCACCAGCATAAGAGGGTGGCGAACACAGAGGAGTGGAAAACTTTCAATACCGGGAGCAGTCATCCCCAAAAAAGGGGCACAGCAAACAAAGGAAAAGATCAATTTGCGTGGCCTCTCCCCATGACAAAGCTGCGAAAGTGGGGAAAACCAAAATCAGAACCCAACTAAGTCAGACTCAAAAGGGCCCTCGTCACATCCATTCCTTTGTACAGTGTGAACATGGCACTTACTCCCGATTTAAAACGTGCATTCAACCCTTTGAGATGAATGCCTCAGGGGGATCCGAACATCCCCTACAGAACCGGCAAAACCAATGACTCCCGGGGGCAGCAGATCGGGCACTGGCTGGCAAACAAAACCTTTTGCTGATCAGTCAAACGGGGGAAACTAAAGTGGTTTGGCCCACAAAAAAGGCTAACAGCCTTCAAAGACACCCTGCAGGGAATGGGGGAAAGGGAAGGACAGGGACACCACGCAAAAGCGGTATCCAACATCAAGGATGGACCGGGCCTCACTGTCCCAACCCTCCGAAAAACACCCCAGGACAGAACCATTTGGCGGTCCCTTGCAGCGCCCATGGGGTACCCCAAACTTTTTGTCCCGCCCAAGGGGGAGAGTGAGGAGTGAGGGGTGGGGGAGGGTCCATTTTTGTTTTTGATGTGTTTTTTTTTTTTGGGTCGGGGGGTGTTTTTTTTTGTATTTTTTTTTTTTTTTTTTTTTTTTCTTTGTTTTATCTTTTTTTTTCAGTTTAGTTTTTATTAATTGGAAAAGGGGAATTAGCTTTTATGTAAAAGACAAGTTGTTTTTTGTTTAGGAGGCTTTGAAAAAAAACCAAATGCAGCTTTTAATTCCCCATCTGGAATAAAAAAAGGACTTTTGATTGCTTGGGTTTGTGGTCTTCCTTCCCCATAATCCCATTCCCTGGCGTGGTTAGGGGAACGGGGTCATCGGAAAAAAACCCCCAAAAGCACCCCAAAAGGGGCCCTGTGCAGAAAGCCTAAAAAACCCAAAAGGGGGGCATTTTTCAAATTCCAAAATTGTTTTAAGTGGAACCCCGTCCACGTACACCCCATTTTGGGCCGTGGCCCCATGGGGCCTTAAATTTCTTCAAAAAAAATCCCCCCAAACCCCAAAATGGGTCTAAGCCCCTTTCTTTAGATAAAAAGGGAAAGGTAAAGGGAAAAAGAGTGGGAAAGCCTTCATACGCCCTATTTTGAGTTTGCGCCTTTGGTTTCAATACCTTCCATTAGGAATGGGTATTTTTAGGATCGGGGGGGGGGGGGGGGGGGGGGGGGGGGGGGGGGGGGGGGGGGGGGGGTCTGAGATAAAAACTGTTTGGGGAGGGACACTTAAGCCGATTGGGGCAGCCCGGGTTTAAATTCAACTCAGGGGGTTAATAAAGCCCCTTGGGTTGAACCGAGTGTCGGGGTGAATTAAGGGGGGTTTCTCCCATCTTCCGAAATTTTAATGCAGGCCTCATCCCTTAATTCCCTTCCCACAGTAAAATCAAATAGCACGTAAAAGATCCTCAATTTATGTAAGCGTTGGGGGGGTTACAGAAACACAAACATACCAGTGTACACCCCCAAAGTGGGAAAGGGGCTACTACCTCCAGGCGGGCACAAACCGTTTACATACACACAACTTCGAAGCTGTCCCCCGAGAATGAACACAGAAAGTCAAGGGGGAAAAAAAAGGTATTAATAAACGAACTGGAAGTACGTTTGGCTACGTTAACCCTGGTTTTTACCTTGATAAACATGACACATTTTTTTTTTTTAAAAGATTACTATACTTTCAAATTTTCGGGTGACCGGCGCGCTGTCCCCACAAAACATATCCAGGAGAAAACAGCAGACCCAACATTTGGGCAAAAGTGGGTTGTATTGCACCAAAAAAAAACAGAGACAAGTCGTTCAAAATGAACACACCAGCCCCTGTGAAAAGTGAATGGGAAATGACCTGCCAGACAGACAAGTTCCATACATTGGCACAGATAAATCAGAGAGCGCACAAAAGAAACATCCACAACAACTGGGCAAGGCCAGATGGGGTTTGGGAGATGAACAAAACTGGATCAACTCAGTACAGCACCAACACCAAGCGAAGCTATACCAGAGCGTGTTGTATCTACGCTTTCCCGTACGGTTCTGATGCTGAGGATGACGGAAGTGGATCTTCCAAACTTCGATCCTTTTACACCCTATGCCCACGAAGAATTTTTCCGGGTCTTTTGGCCCGAGAAGATCTCCCTTGAAGACCTACAAAGGGGAGCAGGGAAGAAGACAGGAAAACCCTCATCACCAGACACGGTGGAAGTGGATTGGGACATCCTCCCAAAGAGACCCCCATCAATCACAAGAACAGCTTTGCACTGGACCCCAGAAGGAAAAGGGAAGAAAGGGAAAACCAAAGAACGTGGGGGGGACTGTAGAAAGTTGGGTGAAGAAATCAGCACTCTTTGGGGTCTGATTATTTTGCCCAGGATAGGCAGGATGGAAGCGTTTTGTTGCTGCCCTACACACCCCCGGGGGTAATGGGTTTTAAAGAGATGATATATTTCATATCAACTTCTGTTAAAAAGGAACAAAAAAGGGGGAAAATCCCTACAAGCAAAAAACAAATTTTTTGCATGTTTTAAAAACACAAATGCCTATTGAGTACGGATTTTTTTTTTTTGCCCCCTTGATTTCAAGTGAAAGGGTGGATTATCGGGTAGGGAGAAAAACAACACTCACCTATATTTTTTTCCCTGAAACTTTGGGAGAAAAATTCTGCAGAGTTTGGGCGTCTATTCACTTCAGACAGACCAACTTTGAGGGTGTGGATTGGGAAAAAACTATATTGTTATTTTAAGAGGGGCTGGGTATCTCAAAACAGAAAAATGTATAGATTTAAAAAAAGAAATAAGGCTATTTTCAGTGACCTTTCTTAGCTTTAAATCCCAAAGGGGGTTGGGCACAGTTGTTTGGGAAATGTTGGGGTAGGGGTTTTTTTTTCCTTCCTTGCTAAAAACCCCCTTTTACCATTTGACATTTTGGTAAGCGACTTTCAGACGTAGGGGGGAGTGTAAACATGACTCAGTGGGGGAAACCTTTTTATCCCATTTTTTTGGGGCATCCATTCTTACCCGGCAAAAATTTAATGACATGCCTAATGAAAGACAGAACGGGATTTCATTTGTACCAAGTTTTCCCCGGTGGTTTGCACACAGTTCAGTTTATACCCTCATCCCAGATATTTTCAGGGGGAGACTAGCCAACAGGTTGTTTAAAAAAAAATCCAAGGGGGGAAACCCCTTGAAGCTGTGGGGCTTGCGGTGGCTCAACCCGCCCTACATCAGGAGCACAAGGTCTAAAACCCCTGGCTTCTGTCCCCCCCAGTTTGCCCTAAAAACTATGTTAATTCATGTAGGGGCTGGCTGTTGGGGAGGTTGCTTTGTGGGGCAAGTTCAACCCGGTTCGCCTTCCCCTCTCCTGGGGGTGGAGACTCAAACCACCCACCCAGTTTTTTGCCAATCATCCATTTCCCTACCGCTCAGTAATTCTCTCGTTGGTTTTACACCGTCAGATTGTTTTGTTGTTTTGTTTGTTGTTTTGTTCTTCTCTTCTTATTTTTATTTTTATTATTTTTTTAAAATTTTTATTACTATTAAAGAGAGGGGAAAGGGTGAGCCCGGGAGACAGACCAGCTTATTTATTTATTTTTTTATTTATTGTATTTTATTCTTTTAAAGGGATAAAAATAAGCACTTATGTCTTTTTACATCAAGTCCCCGGTGGTGCGGTTTTTTAAATTGTCATTGTTCCCCCCGGCAAAACAAAAGGCCCCACCTTACAAAAACCGAACAGGGTTTTAAAAAGAGTGCCAAGAGTTTTGTGCGCATTCGCACACGGGGGCCCCAATTTATGACTCTCCGACGGATTTTGGTGAAGGGAGCCTGTACTGATTTAACCCAGGAAAATACCCCCTTTAACGGGAAACGAACCCATCGTCAATTGCGAGCGAAGTTCAACCGCAGGGTATCCCCTCCCCCTTCTCGGCCCACTGCCATAGGTTACATGGTAGTTTGTACTTTTCAAATTTTTTTGCTCGAACACTTTGACCTTGTCATTTGTGAGTGAAAGAAATCACTGACCTGTAGTTGCCATCAGTTTTTGTCGTGAAAACTTAGTTGTTGCATTCCATCTGGGGGTTTTCTGTCTCAAACCCGAAGCCAGCACAATATCACCACTGATTTTCTTTTGGATAGGGGAAAGTGGTCAGTTTTGGAATAGGATTTTAAAAACCCCAAAACTGACTTTTTTCACAGGTTTGGACAAATTTTGCCCCTCCATAGCCCCCGTGAGGGCTGGCTTTTTGTTGGATTACCTCATATATCTTACATCAACATGGGTCTAAAAAAAAAATCTGAGATCAACCAACAAATGCGGGCGTTATAGTGGGGTCTTTGACCTCTTTTTCCCTTTTTAGGATGAATAAGTTTGGTTCGAAACTAAGGCCTGTGGTTTAAATTTAAGGGGGTGGAAAATTTAAAACTCCAGTGTCAACTTTACTGCACCCTGCCCGTGCCTTACTCCCTTTGTATTTATACACACTAAAAACTCAAAATTTTGCGCCAAAAAAATCTATATTTCATGTCAGCGATCATGGTAATGGGGAAAAACCGACGCACCTACATGCACCCTGAAAATCTAATGCACCTTTTAAAAAAGAAAAGTTGCAGACGCAACATCTCACCATTGGTAAACCTGGGCCCTTTTGCCAAGCGGTGGGGAAAAACGACTCAAGGAAAGAGGGATGACAAAATGAAGATGAAGTATTTGGGAAACGCCTTTATCAAGTAGAGTTCTGTTTCCTTGAGAAAACACACACTTTGCTTAAAAAACATCATGCTTTCAAAAAAGGTAGCATTTTGTTTTTAGAAAAAAGACATTAATTCAGTAGGTTTTTAACAAAAAAAACAAACCACTTGACGTGTTTTAGAAAAAAAAATATATCTACCTATGACAAAGTATCTTTTCCCAGACACTCTTTTATTCATTGGGGAAGACGAGATATTTTGGGTATTTAGCAAAACGGGAGCTACAACCCACCGCTTCGGCGCTCCCCCAGACTCTCTGCAAGGGGGGTCGTCTGTTTCTTTCGATAGGCCGACCTCTGGGACAATAAACCCGGGGAAATTCCCCCTGTTTTTTTTCAATTTTTTGGAGAGGGACTGCTGTCCTCAAACAAAACCTGAAAAAAAAAATTTTGCTTTTTTGTATGAAAACGAGAGCGTTTTTTTTGAATGATCCCGAAACTTACATAGGGTTGGGTACTTTTGGTTTTGAATGTTGGGGGGGGGGTTTTTTGTTCGGTTTTGGGGCCCGAGTTTTAGGGGCACCAGAATGACTTTTTGCGTAAGGGGGCTTTCCAAAGTAGGGGAGTTAAACATGACATCAGTGTGCAAGCCTTTATTATCTCTCTATTTTGGGGGCACCCTTCTTACGGACAGGGCAATGCCTTTAAGGAAGGAGAGAGGGATTTTGGTTTTTGCACAAGATTTTCAGCGTGCGTTTTTTACATAGGAATTCAGTTGATTGTCACTGAAAAATTTTTGGTGGATATGAGTGGGGACAGGTTTAAGGGGTGGGGGTGGGGTAACCCCCGGGAAGTGGGGGCTGTACCCTGCAGTCTTTCGGGGAAAGGGCTAACCACACTGTGCGTTTCCCCCCGTTTTGTTGTAAACTATATGTCTGAACTTTGGAGGGGGGGCGGTGTGGGGGGGCTTGTTTTGTGTGGAATGTGTGGGACAAGTCCCTTTTCCCTTTCGCCCCCCCCCCCTCCTGACAGGCCACATGTTGGGTCATAGCATCCACACCAAGGGCCCCTGTTGGGGCTAGCATCCACACCAAGGCCCCAAAGTTGGGGTCATAGCATCACCCCACAGCCCCATGTTGGGGGCATAGCATCCACACCCAGGCCCATTTGGGGCAGACACACCCCAGGCCACATGTTGGGTCAACATCCACACCACAGGGCCCCATTTTTGGGGCATAGATCACCCAAGGCACACCTTGGGTCATAGCTCCACACCACAGTCACATGTTGGGTTTTTTAGCATCCCACCACAGGCCCCATGTTGGGTATAGCACACCCACAGCCACGTAGGTCATAGCATCACACCACAGGCCACATGTTTTTTCTACTCCACACCCAGCACATTTGGTCATAGCTCCACACCCAGGCCACATGTTGGGTCTAGCTCACACCCCAGGCCAATTTAGTCATAGCATCAACCCCCAGGTCACATGTTGGGGTTTGCCCCAAAACCCCAGGCCACATGTTGGTCATGCATCACACCACAGGCCACAAGTTGGGTCTAGCAACCACACCATAGGCCACTGTTGGGGCATAGCATCCAAAAACCCCAGGCCACATGTTAGGGCATGCATCAACCCAGCACATTTGGGGCATAGCATCCATACCCAGGCCTAGGCCTACTGCCTACTCTTCTATACAATTGTGGGGGAAGAGATTTTTATTTTCTTCCTCGCTTTAGGTCTGGGGGCACCAATGGGAAACTTTTCGTATTCCCTTTTTTTCCCAAATTATAGTTGCAATTCGATTTCGTGGGTAGTTTTGTTTTCGTAAGCCACTGAATGCTCCCTAAATTACGGGATTTTAACGTTCATATATGATCTTCTGCATATGGTATATACAGGGAAAAGGGGGTTTGGGCACTGCAGGTCTTTCACTTGATTGACAGGGGAATCATAAGATCCACCCCTAAAACTCCAGGCGGCGAAGTAAATTTAAAACCACGAATCCTGGGCGGGTAGGACTACCAACATCGAACTCTCGCTATACGTCCGTGGGGTTGCATGATTCATGGCCGCACAGGGGGCACAGTTTATATCATTATGGCAAAAATATTTTAGGTAGGTAATAAATTTTCATAGTTCTGTCGTGAACTGTTATGTGTGTTGCATTCCCTCCTGTGGGGATGTTTTTCTCATAGAAATCTGGGACACATATCCCCCTGATTTTTGTTTTGGTTACGGGAAAGGGGGTCCGCTTTGGGAAAAACATTCTACCCCAAACATCTCAAGGGAGGACACTTTTGCCAACCCTTGCCCTCTGCAGGGATCTGGTTTGTTTTCTTCATTATGTCGTCACCCCATTGCGTAGGATAACTGTGTACAAGAGAGTCTGAGTGCTCAAAGGATTAAGTCAAAGAAAATGGTCTTGACATGAAAGAACATTGAAGTAGTTGCATCGTGCTTTTGCTAGATAGATCTAGATCCTCCAAGTCGCAATGCTGCTACCTTCATTGTGGGCAAAATCGGCAGATAACACAAAATCTCCCAGCTGGTGAACCTGTGAGCTCTAGAAGAGGATTGAACAGAAAAATAAAAGAGTTATGTACCTTCCTGAAAATGACACACTTTGTTTTAAAGGAACACCAAACTTTCAAAAATCCAATCATGTTTCTCTTTAAACAATACAAATAAGGTAATGTGTTCTTATACACAAAAAACCAAGTAATTCTTGTGCAGTTTTAAAAATACAATTGCCTAGTTGACGTACAAAACATATTTTACCTGCCATTCTTTGATTACAGGGTGACAGACGGAGATATGTTGGGTAGGAAACCACCCCTTGGCATCTACCTTTCACCGGAAAGCTCTCAGAAAGAGGGCTCTGCAGAGTTAAACCTGTCTATTGCACTTCAGAGAGGTTGAAGTCTGTGGGGACAAAGTGTATGGACAAGTTTTTAAAGAGAGACTGATGTCTCTCAAAAATTAATGCTGAAACATTACTAGGATATTTTTTATTTGATTCTCTCTTCATGTGGTTTCCAGAACTTTCCTATAGTATTTGGGATAGGGTTTGGGTTTTTTTGTTCTTTCACAAAAATTCTTAGGTTTATGTGTGGTAAAATTCTTGTGTGTGGGACGGCTTTGTTTACTGTTAAGGTAGCCAGATTCCGACTTAAGGGATGCAGGCTTTTTATATGCTTATGTTTTACTTTGTAATCCTTTCTTACTGGCACAAAGGTGTAACGGGATTTCACGTGTGTTGGAACATGCGTGTGATATGCACAACCCTCTAACCACTAGGCTGTCCTGTCCCCCTAGTTTTGATGTAAGGATGTATGTCTGAACTCCAGGAGGGGCTGGCTGGTTGTGGGGAGGCTTGTTGTGTGTGGAAGTGTGTGGGACGAGTTCAACCTGGTTCATCCCATCCCTCTCCTGGTGACAGGCCACATGTTAGGTCATATCATCCACAACACAGGCCACATGTTGGGTCATAGCATCCACACCACAGGCCACATGTTAGGTCATAGCGTCCTTCCACAGGCCATATCTCGGGTCATAGCATCCACACCACAAGCCATAGGCCTAGCTGGCCTACTCTTCTACACACCTATGGTGGATGGGATTTTTCCTTTTTTTCCTGAGCTAGAGCGCTGATGTGCACTAATGGTGAAGTTTTGCGTAGACGACCATTTTCCACACCATTACGTAGCCACATTCCCATTTCATAGATGTATGCTGGTATGTTCTTTTTTCTGTAACCCACTGAACGCTGCTATGACTTACGGCATCTTTAATGGTCATGCATCTTTAATGTTCATATTTCATCTTCTGCATATGGTATATACATGAAGGAAATTAGGTCTGCACTTGAAGTTGACCTGAGAGATCATTAAAATCTCCTGCTTTAAATCAACGGGCGGCGCTTTAACATGAACCTACGACTTCATGGACCCATCGGACTGAAGTCAACGGTCTTAACCACTCAGCTACAGCATACCGTGGGATGCCATGTAAGATGAGTTGCATGTGTTCCCACAGCAATCTTTAATTGATAGCATTCTGGGCCAAAAACCTTTTGGGGATGGTGCCAATAATTGTCATTATCAGCTCTAGGGAAGATTAGTCCTCTGGAACGGACATCTATGGCGGTGGAGACTCAAACCACCCACCTCAGTTACTGCCAGATCATGAGATGGGAGTTTTAACCACTCCGCTACTACACCGTCAGATGTATTCGGGAGAAATAGTGCCAGGTTCTTTCCATCTCCTCTCGTCGGTCTACAGCTTAGAAAATGTGCATTGTAATGTCGACCACTGTTTGTCTTTCTCTGCAGCTGTGAAATCCAGGCTGCTCTCCCTTACAAGTGTGTCGCCACAAGAACAGCGGCACCCATTCTTTTTTTCTTTCCCTGTCTGTATGTCTATTTACAAGGTTGTTTTTTTTAAAATGTTTTTCCAGAACTTTGACAGGGATAACTTTTTTGCTGTTGGGGGTTCTTCCTTCATCCACTAAATTTGTAGTTATCATCATCATCATCACCATCACCATCGTCATCATCATCATCATCATCATCATCACCATCATTATCATCATCCGCATCATCATCATCAGTATCATCATCATCATTTTCATCGTCGTCGTCGACGTCGTCATCATCATCATCATCATCATCATCATCATCATCATCATCATCATCATCATCATATTTATATTCATCGTCATCATCATCATCATTAAAGGGAAGAAAGAATGTAGCCTAGGCATCAGATCATCCTCAGACTTCAAATGTGCCCTCTTTCATAGGGTTTGAAATGGTATGTTAATACTTTTTCAATTTATTTGGCTTTTGAAAACTTTTACCTTGATATTTTGTGTGGGAAAGAAATCACTGCACACTGTAGTTGCCATCAGTTTCTGTACGTGAGCTACTTATGTGTGTTGCATTCCACCCTGTGGTATGTTGTCTTATCATGAAAGACTAGCACACATATTACCACTGATTTTCGTTTGGTTAGGGGAAAGTGGTCACGCTTTGGAAAAGCATTCAAACTCCAGACATCTCACAGGTAGGACACATGTAGACCCACCATCCCTTCATGCAGGTATCTGGTTTCTTGTCTTTTATTATGTCAGTCACCACATTGACAGTAGGCTAACTGTGTACAAGAGAGTCTGAGTGCTCAAAGGAACAAGTCAAAGAAAATGGTCTTGACATGAAAGAACATTGAAGTACGTTGCATCCTGCTTTTGCTAGATAGATCTAGATCCTCCAAGTCGCAATGCTGCTACCTTCATTGTGGGCAAAATCGGCAGATAACACAAAATCTCCCAGCTGGTGAACCTGTGAGCTCTAGAAGAGGAGTGAACAGAAAAAAGAAAAGAGTTATGTACCTTCCTGAAAATGACCCACTTTGTTTTTAAAGGAACACCAAACATTCAAAAATCCAATCATGTTTCTCTTCAAACAATACAAATGAAATAATATGCTCTTATACACAAAAAACGAAGTAATCCTTGTGCAGTTTTAAAAGTACAATTGCGTAGTTGACGTACAAAACACCATTTCCCGGCCACTCTTTGATTGCAGGGTGAAAGACGAATATATGTTAGGTATGATAACACTCCTGGCATCTGCAGACTTAGACCTGTCTATTGCACTTCAGACCGGTTGAAGTCTGTGAGGACGACGTGTATGAAGTTTTTGAAGAGAGACTGATGTCTCTCAAAAATAAATGCTGAAACATATCTAGGATAGTTTTTATTTGATTCTCTCTTCATATGGTTTCCAGCACTTTACCTTAGTATATGGAATAGAGTTTGGGCTTTTTTCGTTCTTTCGCAAAAATTCTTGTGTGTGGGACGGCTTTTTTTACTGTTAAGGTAGCCAGATTCCGACTTTAGGGATGCAGGCTTTTTATATGCTTATGTTTTACTTTGTAATCCTTTCTTACTGGCACAAAGGTGTAACGGGATTTAACGTGTGTTGGAACATGCATATGATATGCGCAACGCTCTAACTACTAGGCTGTCCTGTCCCCCTAGTTTTGATGTAAACATCTATGACTGAACTCCTGGAGGGGCTGGCTGGTTGTGGGGAGGCTTGTTGTGTGTGGAAGTTTTCGCGTTAAGTTCAACCTGGTTCAGCCCATTCCTCTCCTGGTGACAGGTCACATGTTTTGTCATAGCATCCACACCACAGGCCACATGTTGGGTCATAGCATCCACACCACAGGCCACATGTTGGGTCATAGCATCCACACCACAGGCCATAGGCCTAGCTGGCCTTCTCTTCTATACATTTGTGGTGGATGGGATTTTTATTTTTCATTCCTCAGCTTGAGGTCTTGGGTGCACCAATGGTAAGACTTTACGTATACGATTTTTCCCCCAACATTAGGTAGTTTCATTCCGATTTCGTGGATGTATGTTTGTGTTTCTGTAAGCCACTGAATGCTGTCATGAATTACGGGATCTTTAACGTTCATATATGATCTTCTGCATATGGTATATACAGGAAAGGAGTTAAGGCACTAGCAGGTCTGCACTTGATGTTGACAGGGGAGATCATAAAGATCCACACCCTGAAATCCCCAGGCGGCGAAGTAGTTTGAAGCTACGACTTCCTGGACGGGCAGGACTGAAGCCCAACAGTCTGAAGCTCTCGGCTATAGCGTCAGTGGGATGCCATGAGTTGCATGTGTCCGCACAGGGGTCTACAGTTCATATCACTATGGGACTAAAATATTTTAGGTACGGTGCCAAAAATTATCATCAACTCCATGGGAGAAGATTAGTCCTCTGGAACGGACACCTCTAGTGGTGAAGACTCAAACCACCCACCTCAGTTATTGCTAATACATCATCATCATCATCATCATCATCATCAACATCATCATCATCATCATCTTTTAGTGACGGGCTTTATAGTCGGGTGGCTTTGACGCTTCGAATTCAAGCTCAAGGATTAATGAAGTCGTGGGTTCGAATCTCTGACCCGTGTGGTTAACTAAGGGTTGGGAAATTAAAAATTCCCATGTCAAATTTTAACTGCAGACCTGCTAGTGCCTTACTCCCCTTCGCGTTTGTACACATGTAGAAGCTCAAATATTCACGTAGAAGGTCTCATATTTCATGTCAGCGATCAGTGGGTAATGGAACACGAACGCACCTAGCATGCACCCTGAAGTCGTAATGCAGCTACCTTCAAGAGGGACAGAAACCGTTGCAGACGCAACATCTCACCATTGTGAACCTGGGAGCTCTAGCCAAGCGGTGGGGAAAAAATGACGTCAAGGAAAGAGGTATTGACAGAAAAGAAGAGTGAAGTATGTTGCAAACTGTTTTCATCAAGTGGATTTCTGTACCTTGATGGAAATCACACACTTTGCTTTAAATGAACATCATGCTTTCAAAAATGGTAGCATTTGTTTTAGAAAACAGAACATATAATTCAGTAGGTTATTATACAGAAAAGAACAAACCACTTTGACGCTGTTTTAGAAATACAAATATGATCTACCTGATGTACAAAGTATCTTTTCGCAGACACTCTTTGATTTCAGGGCGTAAGACTGAGATATGTTGGGTATGGTAGCAAAAACGTGCAGTCTACAACCCACCGCTTCGGCGCTCCCGTAGACATCTATGCAGAGTGAGGTCTGTCTGTTGTCTTTCAGATAGGCCGACCTCTGGGGACGAAATAAACCGGGAATTCCTCCTGGTTTCTCAATTTGTGGAGAGGGACTGCTGTCTCTCAAACAAAACCTGAAAAAAATGTGGTTATTGTATGAAACATATCAAGTAGCGTTTTATTTGAATGATCCATAAATCTTAGAGGGGGGTTGGGATACTTATTGTGTTGGGGATAGGGGTTTTCTTGTTCTTTTCTGGGCCAGAGTTTCCAAGTTCACCAGTGGTGACATTTTTGCTAATGGACTTTCCAACTGTAGGGTTGCATCGTAAAAATGACATCAGTGTGCAAGCCTTGATTATCTCTCTATTTTGGGGTCACCCTTCTTACCGGCACAGGCCACATGGTCTAATGGAAGGCAGAGAGGGATTTGGTTTGTGCACAAGACTTTCTGCGTGCGTTTGTATACAGGAATTCAGTTGATAGTGTCATCTGAAAGATTTTCGGTGGATATGAGTGGGCACAGGTTTTAAATGCAGTGGGGGCGGGGTAGAATCCCTGGAAGTTGTGGCTGTAACCATGCTAGTCAGTTCACGAGAGGTCTAACCACTAGGCTGTGCTGCTCCC
Organism: Rapana venosa; assembly: GCA_028751875.1. Classification (NCBI taxonomy): domain Eukaryota; kingdom Metazoa; phylum Mollusca; class Gastropoda; order Neogastropoda; family Muricidae; genus Rapana; species Rapana venosa. The sequence continues at coordinate 782,109 of CM054142.1, forward strand.
CTCAGTTTTGTTTGTGAACATCTTTGTCTGAACTCTTGGAGGGGCTGGCTGGTTGTGGGGAGGCTTTTTGTGTGTGGAAGTGTCCGCGACAAGTTCAACCTGGTTCAGCCCATCCCTCTCCTGGTGACAGGCCACATGTTGGGTCATAGCATCCACACCACAGGCCACATGTTGGGTCATAGCATCCACACCACAGGCCACATGTTGGGTCATAGCATCCACACCACAGGCCACATGTTGAGTCATAGCATCCACACCACAGGCCACATGTTGGGTCATAGCATCCACACCACAAGCCACATGTTGGGTCATAGCATCCACACCACAGGCAACATGTTGGGTCATAGCATCCACACCACAGGACACATATTGGGTCATAGCATCAACACAACAGGTCATATGCTGGGTCATAGCATCCACACCATAGGCCACATGTTGAGTCATACCATACTTCCACAAGCCTCATGTTGGGTCATAGCATCCACACCACAGGCCACATCTCGGGTCATAGCATCCACACCACAAGCCATAGGCCTAGCTGGCCTACTCTTCTATACACCTATGGTGGATGGGATTTTCCTTTTTCTATCCTGAGCTAGAGCGCTGATGTGCACTAATGGTGAAGTTTTGCGTAGACGACCATTTTCCCCACCATTACGTAGCCGCATTCCCATTTCATAGATGTATGCTGGTATGTTCTTTTTTCTGTAACCCACTGAACGCTGCTATGACTTACGGCATCTTTAATGTTCATATTTCATCTTCTGCATATGGTATATACATGAATGAAATTAGGTCTGCACTTGAAGTTGACCTGAGAGATCATTACAATTTCCTGCTTTAAATCAACGGACGGTGCTTTAACTTGAACCTACGACTTCATGGACCCATAGGACTGAAGTCAACGGTCTTAACCACTCAGCTACAGCATACCGTGGGATGCCATGTAAGATGAACTGCATGTGTTCCCACAGCAATCTTCAGTTTATAGCATTATGGGCCAAAAAACTTTTAGGGATGGTGCCAATAATTGTCATCAGCTGTAGGGAAGATTAGTCCTCTGGAACGGACACCTCTAGCGGTGGAGACTCAAACCACCCACCTCAGTTACTGCCAGATCATGATATGGGAGTTTTAACCACTCCACTACCCCTGCCAAGTAGTCAACAAAAAGGACCCAGTGAAAATGTGCCATCTTCTGCTTCTTCTCTTGCGCGCTTTTTACACTGTCAGATGCATTCGGGAGAAATTGTTGCAGGTCTTTTCTATCTGCTCTCGTGGTCCTACAGCTTAGAAAATGTGCATAGTAATGTAGACCACTGTTTGTCTCTGCAGGTGTGAAATCCAGGCTGCTCTACCGAAAAGAGTGTGTCGCCAAAAGAACAGTGTCACCCATTTTTTCTTTGTTTCCCTGTCTGTATGTGTATTTACAAGATTGTTGTTTTTTGGGTTCTTCAGAACTTTGACAGGGATAACTTATTTGCTCTTGCAGGTTCCTCTTGTAACCACTAAATGTGTAGTTATTATTATTATCATCATCATCAGCAGCAGCATCACACAGCAGCAGCACACAGCAGCAGAAACCCCAAATCATCACATCATCACTTTACATCATCATCACATCACACATCATCATCATCATCATCAACATCACGATTTCTTGTCCCGTCATCTTAAAAAAAGGCTGTAGCCTAGCAGACAGACCACCCTTTAAAAATTTCATCTGTCACTTTGACATAGGTAAAAAGGGGTATGTCAATACTTTTAATTTTTTTGGGCTTTGAAAACCTTGACCTTGATATTTTGTGGTGAAAAAACAACTGTATTTCCATCATTTACGTAGGGGAAAAAATTTATGTGTTTGCACATTGATGGTCTGGTGTGTGGTGAGTGGTGGGGGTGTGAGGGGTGTGTGTTGTGGTGTGTGTGTGTTGTGTGTGTGTGTGTGGTTTGTGTGTGTGTGTGTGTGTTTGTGTTGTGTGTGGTGTGTGTTTTGTGTGTGTGTTGCGATCAATTGTCTCAACCTAAAAAATAGCACACTACCTACTGATTTTTTTTGGATAGGGGGGAAAATGGTCACTTTTTGGGAATAGGACAAACCCAAAAGTGACTTTTTAAACAGGTAGGACACAGGTAGACCCCCTCCCCGCCTCCGCAGGGATCTGGCCTTTTTGCAGGTTACCTCAGTCAAAACATGTACATGAACATGGCAAAATAGAGAGTCCGAGTACACACCACAATACGGGCGTTATAGCCAAGTGGTTTATACAAATCTTTTCAAAAGATGGATTAATGAAGTCGTGGGTTCGAAATTTCAGAGCCATGTGGTTAAAAAATTTTAAGGAAAATTTTAAAACCCAAGTCAACTTTTACTGCACACCTGCCAGTGCCTTACTCCCTTCCGTTCAACACTGTATAAGCCAAAATAAATCGCCTAGAAGACTCATATTTTTTGTCACGGGTTTAGTGGGGAAGGGGGGCAAACACACCTAACAAACATCCCCAAGTCTAAAGCAGCTACCTTCAAGGGACAGAAACCGTTGCAACGCAACATCTCCCATTGGTA
>CM054142.1:785174-830174 GCA_028751875.1 Rapana venosa
TCGATTTATTTGCTTTATAAGATTCGTGCTACACAAATACCACACATCATCATCTATTATTTTTTATTATTATTATTTTATTTTTATTATTATTATTATTATTATTATCAGTATTATTATCATTATTATTATTACATTTTTAAAGAATAATCTGTAGTGTTTATTCATTCTTCTGTGCAGTCAATTTAATTACATCGGTAACCAATATGTGCTGTTGTTTTCTCTTATGAGAAGGAAAGTTCAGTGCATTGCAAATGCACATGCACATCCCCTCCTCCCCCCTCCCCATTTGTTCACCAATCTCTCCCTCCTCCCGTTCACATCTCCAAACAACCCACTCTCCAAAAAAAACCTTTCTAACAACCAAACACACCACAACACCAACACTGAATGAACCACACACCCTCTCTCAATGAAAAACATAGCACAATACCTATGCTTCATTGACAACTCATCTCAGCAAACCTCACTATCTCCAACATGCAGAAAGAATACAAACACTCAATGCTCAAATGTCACAAATAAGTCAACAGACAAAACACAACAGCAAGGCCATCTCTGACTCTGAAATAAGAAAAAAAAACTCCACAAAGTAATGCAAAGAGAGAAATCACAGCAAATGACAAAAACTCCAAAACACCCAAATTTAAACCGTCATATCATTTGAAAGAAATGTACTCAAAACTACAGTCATTCAAAGACAGTCAACACAACATCAACAATACTACCAAGAAACGATAAAAAACACTCAGCACAACCAGGACAACACATCACTCCAGCAGTCAGACTGACACCAACACTGAACCACTCACAGAACAGCCCACACAAGTGGAGTACAATATCAACACATCCAACAGATACGCTCCTTTGACTGACAACATGACTGACACTCCCTCACAATCAACACACATAAACAAACAAATGATAATTCTTCAGCAACTTCACACAAACAACCGGCCTCTCCTTACACACAGGCTGCTGCATCACACACACCCATTCTCTCTCCATGCTCACCAAAGCAAACACACCAACTCCCTTCACCAATTCACCAGAAGAGCACCCCCATTCCAGTCCCCTGAACATACTCCAACAAAGGAAGAGTGTGACACCTTGTTAATAGGTGACTCAGTGCTGAAGGGTGTGGACGAAAAAAAGATGTCAGTTGGCGACCAGCTAGTCTGCAACCTGTCTGTACCAGGCCTGTTTGTCTAACACCTGTGTCAGTGGCTGTCCCTCTCCGCACATTCAGCACGTCACCTTTCACATGGGCATCAACAGCTAACTCAGGGCCCATTACTAAAGCAGAGTGGACAAAACTGATCCACTTGCTAAAACACACCTTCCCTCATGCTGTTCTACAGGCCTCCTCCATCCTCCCTCCCTTTGGACAACATCCCTTAAGAGACACGGCTTCATGGTCCACAGCTTCTCTTAGGGAATCCTGCAACAAAGAGGGGGTTGTATATATTGAGAAGACCCCCTCCTTCATCGCCAGGGCTGGAGCTCCTAAAAATTCATTATGCCAAGATGCTCTACATCCCAGCTCCCAGAGTAACAGAACTCTTGCCCTCAACATCCGTTTCCCCGAAAACCATCCAAGCATGCCGTCTGCCGTGAAGCCTGAGACTAGCTACAGACCCCATAGAGACAGACTAACTACAGACCCTATAGAGACAGACTAGCTACAGACCCCATAGAGACAGACTAACTACACACCCCATAGAGACAGACTAGCTACAGACCCTATAGAGACAGACTAACTATAGAGACAGACTAACTACACACCCCATGAGACAGACTACTACAGACCCCATAGAGACAGACTAATACACACCCCATAGAGACAGATAACTACAGACCCCATGAGACAGACTAACTACAGACCCCATAGAGACAGACTAACTACACACCCCATAGAGGCAGACTAACTACAAAACCCATAGAGTCAGACTACTACAGACCCCATAGAGACAGACTAACTAAAACCCCCCATAGAGACAGACTAACTACAGCCCCCATAGAGACAGACTAACTACAGACCCCATAGAGACAGACTTAGCTACAGACCCCATAGAGACGATTAATACAGACCCATAGAGACAGACTAACTACAGACCCCATAGAAACAGGGGTAACTACAGACCCATAGACACAGGACTAACTACAGCCCATAGAGACAGACTAACTACACTCCCTACACAGACTACTACAGACCCCATAGGGGACAGACTAATAACAGACCCCATAGATACAGACTAACTACAGACTCCATACAGACAGACAAACTACGCCCCTATAGAGACGACTAACTAAAAGACCCCATAGACACAGACTAGCTACAGACCCCATAGAGACAGACTAACTACGGGACCCCATAGAGACAGACAAAACTACACACCCCATAGAGACAGATTAACTATAGAGACAGACTAACTACACACCCCATAGAGACAGACTAGCTACAGACCCCATAGAGACAGACTAACTACACACCCCATAGAGACAGACTAGCTACAGACCCTATAGAGACAGACTAACTATAGAGACAGACTAACTACACACCCCATAGAGACAGACTAGCTACAGACCCCATAGAGACAGACTAACTACACACCCCATAGAGACAGACTAACTACAGACCCCATAGAGACAGACTAACTACAGACCCCATAGAGACAGACTAGCTACAGACCCCATAGAGACAGACTAACTACACACCCCATAGAGACAGACTAGCTACAAACCCTATAGAGACAGACTAACTATAGAGACAGACTAACTACACACCCCATAGAGACAGACTAGCTACAGACCCCATAGAGACAGGACTAACTACACACCCCATGAGACAGACTAACTACAGACCCATAGAGACAGACTAACTACAGACCCCATAGAGACAGACTAGCTACAGACCCCATAGAGACAGACTAACTACACACCCCATAGAGACAGACTAACTACAGACCGTATAGAGACAGAGTACAGACCCCATAGAGACAGACTAACTACAGACCCCATAGAGACAGACTACAGACTCTATAAAGACAGACTAACTACAGACCGTATAGAGACAGACTACAGACCCTATAGAGACAGACTAACTACAGACCCCATAGAGACAGACTAACTACAGACCCTATAGAGACAGACTAGCTACAGACCCCATAGAGATAGACTAACTACAGACCCTATAGAGACAGACTAACTACAGACCCTATAGAGACAGACTAACGACAGACCCTATAGAGACAGACTAACTACAGACCCTATAGAGACAGACTAACGACAGACCCTATAGAGAAAGACTAACTACAGACCCTATAGAGACAGACTAACGACAGACCCTATAGAGACCTCCACTACACCATCAGCTACGCTGAGGCAGCCACAGGTGTGCCACGCTCAAGGTCTGCTGCCTTCATGGCTTCAACAAGGAGAGGACTTTTCCAGCCTCTCCCCACCCTGTGACCAGTGACAGTGCCACACTATTCCATGACAACAACTTTCCTGCTGCTCAACCCCGTTCTTCAGAAGTCAGCAGTGTGTTAGGAAGACGACAGTTCGCCTCCCATACACAGACAGTCGTTAGTTAAAGTGCTCTCCCAACTGCTTAGCTACCTAACCCGATAATTTGTGTAGGTACATCCCTCTGCGGGCTCTTTTGTGTGTATGGTGTTGTGTGTGTGTGTGTGGTGTGTGGGGGGTGGGTGAGGGTTTTGAGGGAGTGTGGGTAAGCGTTTTGTGTGTTGTGTGTGTGTGTGTTGGTGTGTGTGTTTATGTCATAGTGTGTGTAAGTGTGTGTATGCTACCTAGTGGTGTTGAGTGTGGGGGGGGTATGCCTTTGAGTGGACCTTAGAGTACCAGAAAGCAGACACACAAGGATAAATTTTAATGTTCAAAATAATGATAAATAATTACTTCAGTTCTTCCTTATTGACTCTCCCCCTCCCTACCTCCCCCCCCCCCCCCTCTCTCTCTCTTTTCTCTCTGACACTTTCCCAGCCCCACTCTCCCTAATATCAGAAAATCTAATGATGGGAATGAATGTCATGCTGCAGTGTGGCTTATATAGAAAGTATTGTGATTGTCTGGAACAATGGATGTTGTGACTAGCAGCTATAGCGTGATACCCGAGACTCTTGTAACCAGAGCGGTTGTGTTGTGACGAAATTTTTAAATTTTTACATTTTCTTTTTGCATATTTAAATTTTACTTTCAGTTTTTTTCTATCTAAAGTCCTTGTCATTGTATCCTTTTTGTTTTAGAGCTTTATATGAATATTTGTTGTGTGTAAAATGAGATTGATTGTTTTAGAAAAGATCATGGTGTCTTACTTTTTTCAAAAGTATATTTTTTATTGTGTATGCGTTTTAGAGTTTTAAATTTTTTTGATAGGGTGTGCAATACAAACGGAACTAGTTTTATCCATTGTATTCACATAACTTACTGATCATTGCAGATCCAGAGCTGTGATAATAAAAATTTCCCGGCTTTTGACTTCTTTTTAACACTGTGCTTTTTTGTTGTTGTTGGTGTTTTTCCTTTAAAACAAAACTATATAATATTGTTGATTACCCGCTTTAAAGCCTACTAAACAGGTCTTTAATTTGATAGATTACTAAAACTACTGATCAGATTTCATATAAACAGCATTTATCTTTACAAATGTCTCAACTTCAGACAAGTGGCCAAAAAAACAAGGCCTTCTTGTCGGCTACCTAATATCAACAATGCAACAAACAAAAAAGACGATTTTTGCAACCCTGTTATACAATAGTGGGAATCAGTTTCATTTATTTTGCCAGCTGAATCCGCCTTTCTCCAAATGTAACATGCAGACATGAATAATCCAGGGTATCAGACCTTCTGCCAAGACCCACATAAACCCAAGTCCACTGGACTTCTGACATATTTTGCCTCCTCGCTGAACTGTAAAAGACTTTACATCATTGATGCTTATAACCTTGAATCCATTTGGGTTGAAATCAAATTAAAACACAATAGTCCAAAACTAATAGGATTTATTTTACAGAAATCTTTCTGAAAAAAACAGATTGGGTAGAACAATTTAACTTCTTATGGATGGATGAAGTAGCACTTTTAAAATATGATACAATCATTCTTGGGGATTTGGACATAGACTTATTAAAACCTAAGCCAAAATGGAGTCATAATATAAAATATAATTTGGGCCCAGAACAACTAATAGATAGACCAACTCGTGTAACAGATAAATCTAAAACGTTAATAGATCATTCTTCTACTGCAAAACCCTGTAACTGAAGTATGTTCTCCTTCATGTGGATGCAAATGATCATAATCCCGTGTGTTGTACTTGTTTAAAATCATATAGAAATTCCAAAGTAGGGCATTACAACTATCTTTTACAGAAAATACAAGAACTTCAATGGCAAGACTTTCTTTCGACTTGATGAACTCGCCCTTTAAATGACATTTATCAAATCAGAGACCCTGATGAAGCTGCTGAATTTTGGATTAGCACATTTATTTCAGTGTACGAGAAACTACCCTGCATAAAAAAGAGTTGAAAAAATTAAACCTCCTTGGATAACAAAAGACCTAGAATCTGGGATATTTTCCCCTGGAGTTCAATCAGTGCAGACTCCATTCTCCCCAAAAGTCCTTCGGATGCGACTATAAAACTGAGGCCCCATATGCGAACGCACGCAGAACATCTTGCGCACACGTTAAAATCCTGTTTCGCTTTTCTTAAGAGTAGGCCATTGTGTGCCAGTGGGAACAGATGACAAAATTTACAAAACCGCACACAACACGGAACTGAATGTAAAAATCCACATAAGTGCTTTATTCCATTATCCCCCGATATAAAAGAGTTTTTAAAAAAATGCAAAAATTTTTTTTGGGGGGTTTAAAATTTTGGGGGTTTTTTTTTTTTGGGGGGGTTTAAAGGCCTTTAAAAAATTTTTTTGGGGAAAAAAAATAAAAATCCCCCTTTTTAAATTTTAAAGGGGAAAAAAAAAAAAAACCCCAAAAAAAATTTTTTTGGGTGAACCCCTTAAAAAAAAAAAAAAAAATTTTTAAATTTAAAAAAAGGTTTTTTTTTAAAAAAAAAAATTTTAAAAAAAAAAATTTTTTTTTAAAAAAAAAAAATTTTCCCCAAACCAAAAAGGGGGAAAATTTTAAATTTTAAAAAAAACCCCTAAAAAAATTTTCCCCCCCCAAAAAAAAAGGGTTGGGGGTTTTTTTAAAAAACCCGGGGTTTTTAAAAAAAAAAAAGGGGGGGGGTTTTCCCCCTTTTTTAAACAAAATTTTTTTTTAAAATTTTAAAAAAGTTTTTTTTTTTTTTTAAAAAAGGGTTTTTTTTTTTTTTTAAAAATTTTTTTGGGTTTTTTGGGTTTTTTTTTGGGGGGGTTTTTTTTTTTTAAAAAAAATTTTTTTTTGGGGGGTTTTTTTTTTTGGGGGTTTTTTTTTTTTAAAAGGGAAAAATTTCCCTTTTGGGGTTTTTTAAAATTTTTTTTTTAAATTTTTTTTTGGGGGGGTTTTTCCCTTTTTGGGGTTTTAAAAAAATTTTTTTAAAAAAGGGGGGGGGGGGGTTTTTTTTTGGGGGGGTTTTTTTTGGGGGGTTTTCCCCCCCCCTTTTTTTTTTTTGGGGGGCCCGGGGGGAATTTTTTTTTTAAAAAACCCCCAAACAGGCCACTGGGGGGTTTAAAAACCCAAAAAAAATTTGGGAAATTTCCCCCCCCCTTTGGGGGAAAAAAACCCCCCTTTTAAAAACCTTCCCCCCCGGGGGGGTTTTAAAAAAAAAACCAAAAAAAACCCACCCCAAAAAATTTTTTAAAGGCCACCCAAAAAAGGGGGAAAAAAAAAAAGGGGGGCCTTTCCCCCCAAAAAAACCCCCCAAAATAAACAAAAACCAAAAGAAAAAAAACCCCATTTTGGGGAAATTAAAAAAAACCCCCGGGCCCTTTTTCCCCTTTGGGGTTTTTTTTTTTTTCCCCCCTTTCCCCAAAATTTTCCCTTTTTTTTTTTTTTTTTTTTTTTCCCCCCCGAACCCTTTAAATTTTTTTTTTTTTTTTTCCCCAAAGGTTTTAATTTAAAAAAATTTTTTAAAATTTTTGGGGGAAAAAAAAATTTTTTGGGGGGCCTTTTTTTAAAAAATTTTTTTAAAAAAAGGGGGGGGTTTTTTAAAAAAAACCCCCGGGGGGGAAAAAATTTTTTTTTTTTTTAAAAAAAAAAACCGGGTTTTTTTGGGGAAATTTTTGGGGAAAAATTTTTTTGGTTTTTTTTTTGGGGGCCAAAATTTTTTTTGGGGGAAAAAAACCCCCTGGGGGAAAAATTTTTGGGGGGGCCCCCCCCCAACCCCCTTAAAAAGGGGAAAAAATTTTTTTTCCCCCCCAAAAGGGTTTGGGTTTTTTGGGGGTTTTTTTAATTTTTTTTTTTGGGGGAAAATTTTAAATTTTTTTTTTTTTTTTGGGCAAAAAAAGGGGCCCTTTTTTCCCTTGTAAAAAAGGGTTCCCCCAAATTTTTTGCCCCGGGTTTTTTTGGTTTTGTTTTTTTTTTTTTCGGGGGGTTTTTTTTTTTTCAATTTCCCTTTCCCCTTTTCCTTTTTTTCTTTTTTAATCTTTTTTTTTTTAAAATCATCATCATTTTTTAATCACCCTTTTTTTTTCCCCTCTCATCTTTTTAAAAATTTTTCCTTAAAAAAAGCCCAAAAAGGCCCCCAAAAATTTTTTTTTTTTTGGGAATTTTAATTTAAGGTTTTTAAAATTTCTTTTTTTTTTTTTTAAAAATTTTTTTTTTTTTTTTGTTTTTTTTTTTTAAAAATTTTTTTTTTTAAAGGGGTTGTGTGTGGTGTGGGGGGGTTTTTGGGTGTGTGTGTGTGTGTGTGTGTGTGTGTGTGTGTGTGTGTGGGTTTGTTTTGGTGGGGGGGTTTTTGGGGTTTTTTTGGGGGTTTTTTTTTTTTTAAAAAAAAAAAAAAATTTTTTTTGGGGGGAAAATTTTTGGGGGTTTTTCCCCCAAAAAAATTTTCCCCCCCAAAACCCCCCCTTTTTTGTTTTTTTTTGGTTTTTTTTTTTTTTAAATTTTTTTTGGGAATTTGAAGGGGTTTTTTGGCCATAAACCCCCCCAAAAATTTTCCCAAAAAAAAAAAAATTTCCAAAAGGGCCAAAAAAAAAAAAAAAAAAAAAAAAAAAACCCCCCACACACACACACACACCCAAAAAAACCCCCCCCCTTTTTCATTTTGGGGTTTTTTTTTGGGGGGGGGTTTTTAAAAAAAGGGAGGAAATTGTTTTTTTTAAAAAAATTTGTTTGGGCCTTTTTTTGGGAAAAGGGCCTTGGGGGGGGAAAGGGGGTTTAAAAGGGAAAAAAGGAAAGGGGGGAAAAAATTGGGGTTTTTTAAAAATTTTTGTAAGCAAAAGGGGGTTTTTTTTTTGGGGCCCCTTTTTAAAAAATTTTCCCTAAAAAGGGGGGGGGGTTTTTGGGTTTTTTCCCCGGGAAAAAAATTTTTTTTGGGGGTTTTTTTTTTTTTTTTGGGTTTTTTTCCCAAAAAAAAATTTTTTTTTTTTTAAAAAAATTTTGGTTTTTTTTTTTTTTTTTTTTTTTGGGGGGGGGAAAGGTTTTTTTTTGGGGGAAAGGGTTGGGTTTTTTTTTTTTTTAAAAATTTTTTAAAAAAATTTTTTTGGAACTTTTTTTTTTAAAAATTTTTTTTCCCCCCTTTTTCCGAAAAAATTTTTTTTTTTTTAAACCCAAATTTTAAAATTTTTTTTTGGGGGTTTTTTTTTTTTTGGGGTTTTTTGGGGGGGGTTTTTTGGGGGCCCCCTTTTTGGGGGGGCCCCCCTTTTTTTTTTTTGGGGGGGTTTTAAATTTTTTTGGGGTTTTGGGGCCTTGGGGGGGGTTGGGGGCCCCCTTTTTTTTTGGGGGAAAAAGTTTTTGGGGGGTTTTTTTTTTTTTTTTCCCCTTTTTTTAATTTTTTGGGGTTTTTTTTTTTTTTGGGGGGAAAATTTTTGGAAAAACCTTTTTTTTCCCCCCCGGGGGGGGTTTAAAAAAACCCCTTTTTCCTTTTTAAATTTTTAAAAGGGGGGGGGCCCCCCCCCCCCCAAAAAGGCCTTTTTTCCCCTTTTTTTTTGGTTTTTTGCTTTTTTTAAAATTTTCAAAAAAAAATTTTTTCCCCGGGGAAAATTTTTTTTTTTAAAAAATTTTTTTTTTTAAAAGGGGGGAAAATTTGAAAAAAACCTTTTTTTTCCCCCCCTTGGGGGGAAAAGGTCACTTTAAGGAAAAAACCCCCCAAAAAATCCCGAATTTTTAAAACCCCCCTTTTGGGGCCTTAAAAGGGGGGGTTTTGGGGGGGTTTTTGGGGGGGGGGTTTTAAAATTTTTGGGGGCCCCCCGGGGGAAAACCCCCCCCCTTTGGGGGGGGGTTTTTAAAGGGGGGTCCCCCAAAAAACCCCCCTTTTTAAATTTTTAAAAAATTTTTTTTTTTCCCCCAAAACCCTTTTTTTTTTTTTTTGGGGTTTTTTTCCCTTTTTTAAAAAGGGGGGGGAATTTTTTTTTGGGTTTTGGGGTTTGGAACCAAACCCTTTTTTGGGGGGTTTTTCCCCCCCCTTTTTTAAAAACCCCCCAAAATTTTTTTTAACAAAAAAAAAACCCCCCAATTAATCCCCGGGGTTTTGGTTTTTTTTCCCAAAATTTTTGGGGAATAAAAATTTTTTTTAAAAAAAAAAGGGGGGCCCCCCGGGTTTCCCCCCCAAAAAAAAAGGGGGGGAAAAAAAAAAGGGGTTTGGGAAAAAAAAGGGGGTTTTTTGGGTTTTAGGGAAAAAAAAAAAAACTTAAAAACCAAAAAAATTTTTTTTAAAAAATTCCTTTTCCCTTTTTTTTTTAAAAAAAAAAAGAAAACCCCCCCCCGGGGGAAAAAAGGGGGGGAAAAAAAACCAAGAAAAAAAAGGGGGGGGCCCCCAAAGGGAAAAATTAAAAACCCCCAAAAAAAGGAAAAAGGGGGGGAACCAAATTGGGAAAAAAAAAAAAAAAGGGCCCAAAGGGGAAAAAAAAAGGGGGTTTGGGGGTTTTTTAAATTTTTTTTTTTTCCCCAAAAAAAATTTTTTTGGGGTTTTTTTTTGGGGTTTTTTGGGGAAAAAAAATTTTTTAAAATTTGGAAAAAAAAAAAAATTTTTTAAAAGGTTTTTTTTTAAAAAAAAAGATCTTTGAAGAAAATTTTTTGGGAAAAAATTTTTTTAAAAGGGGGTTTGGGGGGTTTGGGGGGAAAACCCCAGCCCAAAAAAACCCCCCCGCTTCCCCCCTAAAAAAAAGGGGGGGGGGAAAAAAAAAAAAAAGGGGGGGGAAAAAAAAATTTTTTTTTTTTTTTGGGGGGAAAGCGTTTAAAAAAAAAAAAGGGGGGGGAAACCCCTTTTATTTTTTTTTAATGTTTTTCAAAAGGGGGGGGAAATTTTTTTGGGGGGGTTTTGGGGGGGGGGGTTTTTTTTTTTGGGGGTTTTTTCCCAGTTTTTTAAAGGGGTTTTTTCCCCCCCCTTTGGGTTTTGGGAAAACTTTTTGGGGGGCCCCTTTTTAAATTTTCCTTGGGGGGGGTTTTTTTAAAGGGGGGGTTTTTTTTTTTAAAAAAAAGGGGGTTTGTTTTTTAATTTTTTTTTGGAAAAAAGAAAAAAAAATTTTTAAAAAAAAAAAGGGGGGGGTTTTTGGGGTTTTTTTAAACCCTTTTAAAAGGGGGGGAAAAATTTTGGGGGGGTTTTTTTTTTTTTTTTAAAACCCGGGGGGGGTTTTTTTAAAAATTTTTTGGGGTTGGGGGTTTTTTTAAAAAAAGCCAAAACCCCCTTTTTTTCCCCTTTTTTTTTTCCCCCCCCCCCAAAAAAATTTTTTGGGGTTTTAAAAAAGGGAAATTTTTTGGGGCAAATTTTTTCCCCCGGGGGGGTTTTTTCCCCCACCCAAAATTTTTTGGGGGAACCAAAAAAATTTTTAAAAAGGGGGGTTTCCCCCCGGGGGGGGGTTTTTCCCCCCCCCCCCAAAGGCAAAATTTTTTTTTGGGGGATTTTTTTCACCCCCTTTTTTAACCCGGGGGGGGGAAATTGGGGTTTTTTTATTTTTGGAAAGGAAACCTTTCCCCTTTTTTGGGGGGGTTTTAAAAAAAGGGGGTTTTGGGGGAAAAATTTTTTTTTTTTTTGGGGGGGAAAAAAGGGGTTTTGGGGGAAAGGGGGGTTTTTTTTTTCCCTTTTTTTTTTTTTCCCCAAATTTTTTAAAAAGGGAAAAAGGGGGGGGAAAAACCCCCCTTTTTTTTTTTTTTGGTTTTTATTTTTTTTTTTGGGGGGGTTTTTGTTTTTCATTTTTTTTTTTTTTTTTTTTCCCCAACCCCCTTTTTTTTTTCCCGGGCCACGGTTTTGGGGGGAAATTTCCCCTTCCCCCCCGGTTTTTGGGTTCTTTTTCCCCCTTTTTTTTTCCCCCCTTTTTAAAAAAAAAGGGGGGGGGGTTTTTGGGGGGGCCCCGGCGTTTTTAAAAATTTTTTTTTTCCCCCTTTGGGGGTTTGGGAAGGGGGGTTTTTTTTTTTTTTTTAAAAAAAATTTTTTGGTTTTTAAAAGGGGGGGGGGGGAAAAAAGGGCCCCTTTTTTTGGGATCGGGGGGTTTGGGGGGGGTTTTTGGGGGGGTTTTAAAGGTTTTGGTTTTTTTTTTGGGGGGGGGTTTTGGTAGGGGGGGGGGGGGGTTTTTTTTTTTTTTGGGGGGGGGGGGGGGGGGGAGGTAAGGGGTTTTGGGGGTTCTTTAAAGGGGGGTTTTTGGGGGTTTTGGGGGTTTTTAAAACCCGGGGGGGGTTTTTTGGGGGGGGGGGGCCCTTTTTTGGGGGGGTTTTTTGGGGGGGGTTGGGGGGTTTGGGGGGGGGGGGGGTTTGGGGGGGGTTTTTTGGGGGGTTTTTTCCGGGGTTTGGGGGGTTTTTGGTGTTTTGGGTGGGGGAAAAAAGGGGGGGGTTTTTTTGGGGGGGTTTTTGGGGGGGGGCCCCATTTTTTGGGGGGGGGGTTTTTAAAAAAATTTTTTTTTTTGGGGGGGGGGGGGGGGGGAAAAAATTTTTTTGGGGGGGTTTTGGGGGCGGGGGGGGGTTTTTTTTAAAGGGGGGGGGGGGGGGGAAAAAAATTTTTTTTTTGGGGGGGGGGTTTTTGGGGGGTTTGGGGGGGGGGGGGTTTTTTTTGGTTTTTTTTTGGGGGTGGGGGGGAAAAATTTTTTTTTTTTGGGGGGGGGGGTTTTTTGGGTTTGGGGGTTTTTTTTTGGGGGGGGGGAGGGGGGGGGGGGGGTTTGCTTGGGGGGCCCAAAATTTGGGGGGGTTGGGGTTTTTTTTTTTGGGGGGTTTGGGGGGGGGGGGGGGGGGGGGTTTTTTGGGGGGGGGGGGGGGAAAAAAAAAATTTTTTTTTTTGGGGGGGGTTTTGGGGGGGGTTTTTTGGGGGTTTTGGGGGTTTTTGGGGGGGGTTTTTGGGGGGGGTTTGGGGGGGGTTTTTTTTTTTTGGGGGGGGTTTTTTTTTTGGGGGGTTTAAGGGGGGGGGGGGGTTTTTGGGGGGGGTTTTTTTTTTTAAAATTTTTTTTTTGGGGGGGGGGTTTTTTGGGGGGGGGGGGGGGGGGGGGGTTTTTGGGGGGTTTGGGGGGGGGGGTTTTTTTTGGGGGTTTTTTTCCTGGGGGTGGGGGGGGGGGGGGTTTTTTTGGGGGGGGGGGGCCGGGGGGGGTTGTTTTTTTGGGGGGGTTTTTGGGGGGGTTTTTTTTGGTTGGGGGGTTTTTTTTAAAAATTTTTGGGGGGGTTGGGGGGGGGGTTTTGGGGGGGTTTTAGGGGGGGGTTTTTTGGGGGGGTTTTTTGGGGGGGGGGGTTTGGGGGGGGGGGGGGGTTTTTTAAAAGAAAGGGTTTTTTTAAAAAAAAGGGGGGGGGGTTTTGGGTTTTGGGGGGGGGGGGTTTTTAATTGGGGGGGGGGGGTTTTTTTTTTAAAGGGGGGGGGTTTGGGTTTCCCCCCCGGGGCCCAAAAGGGGGTTTTTTTTCCCCCCCAAACCCCCCTTTGGCCTTTTTTTATTTTTGGGGGGGGGGTTTTTTTTTTTTGGGTTGGGGGGGGGGGGGGGGGGAAATTTTTTTTCCCGGGGTTTTGAAAATTTTTGGGGGGTTTTTTGTTTTTGGGAAGGGGGGGGTTTTTGGGGTTTTTTTTTTTTTTCCTTTTTTTTTAAAAAAAAAAAAAATTTTTTTAAAAATTTTTTTAAAAATTTTTTAAAAATTTTTTTTTTTTTTTTTTTTTTTAAAAAATTTTTTTTTTTTTTAAAAAATTTTTCATTTTTTTTTTTTTTCCCTTTTTTTTTTTTTTTTAAAAAAATTTTTAAAAAATTTTTTTTTTTATTTTTTTTTAAATTTTTTTTTTTTTTTGGTTTTAAATTTTTTTTCATTTTTGGCCTTTATTTTTTTTTTTTTTTTTTTTAAAACCCATCTTTTTTTTTTTTTTTTTTTTTTTTTTTTTTTTTTTTTTTTTAAAGGAAAAAAAACCCCAAACCCTGGGGGGGGAAACAAAAGGGGGGAAAAAAAAAAAAAAAAAAAAAACCCCCCCCCCCCGGGGGGGGAAAAAAACCCCAAAAAAAAAAAGGGGGGAAAAAAAAAGGGTTTAATTTAAAAAAACCCCCCCCCAAAAAACCCAATTTTTTAAAAAAAAAAAAAGGGGGAACAAAAAAAAAATTTTTTTTTTTTTGGGGGGGGGGAAAAAAAAACCAAAAATTTTCCGTTTAAAAAATAGGGGTTTTTTTAAAAACCCGCCTTTTTAAAATTTAAATTTTTAAAAAAAATTTTTTAAAAAAAAAAAAAAGGGGTTTTCCAAAAAATTTTTAAAAAAAAAAAAACCCCTTTTTTTTTTTTTGGGCCCCTTTTTTAAAAAAAACCCTTTTTTTTTTTTTTTGGGGGGTTTTTCCCAAAAAAAAAAAAAAGGGAAAAAGGGAAAAAAAATTTTTTTAAAAATTTTTTAAATTTGGGGGGGGGGTTTTTTTTTTTTTTTTGGGGGGGGGGTTTTTTTTTTTTTGGGGTTTTTTTGGGGGGGGGGTTTTTTTTTGGGGGAAAAAAGGGGTTTTTAAAAAAAATTTTTTTTTGGTTTTTTTTTTTGGGGGTTTTTTTTCCGGGGGGAATTTTTTTTTCCGGGGGGGGGGGGGGGGTTTTTTTGCTTTTTTTTTTAAAAAGGGTTTTTTTTTGGTAAAATTTGGGGAAATTTTTTTGGGGGGGGGAACCCCAAAGGGGGGGAACCCGGGGGGTTTTTTTGGGGGCCCCCTTTGGCTTTTTTTAAAGGTTTTTTTAAAATTTTTTAAAATTTTGGGGGGGGGGGGGGGGGGGGGGGGGGGGGGGTCCCCTTTGGGGGGGCCCCCCCCCCGGGGGCCCCCCCCCTTTTTTTGGGGTTTTTTAAAACCCCCAAGGGGTTGGGTTTGGGGGGGGTTTTTGGGGGGTTTTCCCCCCAAAAAAAAGGGGGGGGCCCCCCCCCCCCCTTTTTTTTTCCCCACCCCCCCTTTTGGGTTTTTAAAAACCCCCCCTTTTTTTTTTCCCCCCCCCCCCCCGGGGGGGTTTTTCCTTCCACCCCAAAGGGGTTTTTGGGCCCCCCCCCTTTTTTGGGGGGGTCCCCCCAAAAAAAGGTTTTTGGGGGGTTCAAAAAAAAAGGGTTTTTGGTTTTCCCCCACCCCCGGGGAACCCCCCCTTTTTTGGGTTTCCACCCCCCCCCCCCTTTTTTGGGAAAACCCCCCAACCCCGGGGGTTTTTGGGATTTTTTTTCCCCCAGGGGGGGGAAAAACCCAAAATACCCCCTTTTTCCCCCAAAAAAGGGGGGTTAATTTTTTTTTTTTTTCCCCCCTTTTCCCTTTTTGGGGGGGGGGTTTTTTTTTTTTTTTTAAAAAAAAAATTTTTTTTTAAACCCCCTTTTTTTAAATAGGGTTTAAAAACCCCTTTTTTTTTTTTTAAAAGGTTTTTTAACCTCCTTTGGGGGAAAATTATTTTTCGGGTTTTTAAGGGGGGGGGCCCGGGGGGGTTTTTTGGGGGGGGGGAAATTTTTTCAAAAAAAAAGGGGGGGGGGTTTTTTTTTTCCCCCGGGGGGGGGTTAACCCGGGGCCCCGGGGGGGGGGGCCCCCCCCCCAAATTTCCCCCAAAAGGGGTTTTTTTAAAAATTTTTTCCTTTTTTTGGGGGTTTTTTAATTTTTTTTTTAAAAAAAAAAAAGGGGGGGGGGGGGAAAAAACCCCCCCCCTTTTTTTAAAAAAAATTTTTTTTTAAAAAACCCCCTTTTTTTTTTTTTTTTGGGGTTTCCCTTTGGTTTAAAAGGGTTTAAATTTTTTTTTTTTTTAAAAAAGGGGGTTAAAAAAAAAAACCCCCCAAAATTTAAGTTTCCCCCTTTTTTTCCCCCCGGGGTTAAAAAAAAATTTTTTTTCCGGGGGGGGGGGGGGAAAAAAAAAAAACCCGGGGGGGTTTAAAGGGGGGGGGGAAAAAAAATTGAAACCAAAATTTTTTTTTTTTAAAAAAAAAAAAAAAAAAAAAGGGGGGAAAATTTTTTAAAAAAAAACCAAAATTTTTTTTTTTTTTAAAAAAAAAAACCCAAAAAAGGGGGAAAAAAAAATTTTTTTTTTAAAAAAAAAGGGAATTTTTCCCCCCCTTTTTTTTTTTTAAAAAATTTTTTTTTAAAAAAAATTTGTTTAAAAACCCCCTTTTCCCTTTTTTTAAAAAAAAAAAATTTTTTGCTTTTTTTTTTTTTTAAAAAGAAAAAGGGTTTTTCCCGGCCTTTTTTTTGGGGGGAAAAGGGGGTTTTTTTAAAAAAAATTTTTTTTTTTCCCCCCCCGGGGCCCCCAAAATTTTTTTTGGGGGGTTTTTTTTTTTTAAATTTTTGGGGGGGGGAAAAAAATTTTTTTTTTTAAATTTTGGGGGGGCCCCGGGGGGAAAAAAAAAATTTTTTTTTTTTTAAAAAATTATTTTTTTTTTTTTTTTGGGGGGTTTTTAAAAGGGGAAAGGGGTTTGGGGGGGGGTTTTTTTTCGTTTTGGGGGGGTTTTTAAAGGTGGGGGGGGTTTTTTTTTTTTTGGGGGGGGGTTTTTTTTTTTGGGGCCCTTTTTAAGGGGGGGGGGGGGGGGTTTTTTTGGGGGTTTTCCCCCTTTTTTTTTTTATTTAACCCGGGGGTTTTTGGGGGGGGGTTTTTGGGGGGTTTGGGGGGGGCCCCCGGGGGCCCCCTTTTTTTTTTCCCCCCCCCGGGGGGTTTTCCCCCAAAGGGGGGGGGTTTTTTTTTTTTAAAAAAAGGGGGTTTTTTCCCCCCCGGGGGGGGGGGGGGAAGGTTTCCCCCGGTTTTGGTTGGGCCATTTTTAAAAAAAGGGGGGGGGGCCCCCCCCCAAAATTTTGGGGGGGGGGCCCCCCTTTTTTTTAAAACCCCCGGGGCCCAAATGTTTTTTTTCCCCCCCAAACCCCCGGGGGCCCCCAAAACCCCCCGGTTTTTTCCCTTTTTTTTTTTGGGGGGTTTTTTTTTTTTTTGGTTTTTTTAAAGGGGGGGGAAAAAAAAAAGGGGGGGGTTTCCCCAAATTTTAAACTTTTTTTTTTCAAAAAACCCGGGCCCTTTTTCCCTTGGGCTTCAAAAAAAATTTTTTTTCCCCCAAAAAAAAAAAAATTTTTTTTGGGGGGGGAAAAATTTTTTGGTTTTTTTTTTCAAAAACCCTTTTAAAAACCCTAAAGGGTTTAACGGAAAAAAAAATTTTTTTGGGGGGGGGGGGGGGCCCCCCCCTTTTTTAAAACTTTAAGGGGGAAAAACCCCCCCTAAATTTTTTTGGAAAAAAAATTGTTTTTTTTTTTTGGGGGGGGGGGTTTTTTTTTAAACCCCCCAAATTTTTTTGGGAAAAAAAACCCTTTTCCCCCCCCCCAAAAAAAAAGAAAAAAGGGCCCTTTTTTTTTTTTTTAAAAAAAGGGGGAAAAAAAAATTTTTTCCCCCCCCCCCTTTTTTTTTTTTTAATTTTAAATTTTTTTTTTTTTTTTTTTCCCTTTCCCAAAAATTTTTTTTGGGGGGGTTTTTTTTTTAAATTTTTTTTTTTTTTTTTTTTTTTTTTTCCTTTTTTTTTTTAAAAAACTTTTTTTTGGGTTTTTTTTAAAAAAAGGGGGGTTTTTTTTTTTTTCCCCCCCAAAATTTTAAAATTTTTTTGGTTTTAAAAAAATTTTTTAAAAAAAAACCCCCAAATTTTGGGTTAAAAAAAATTTTTTCCCCTTTTTTTTTTTTTTTTTAATTTTTTGGGTTTTTTTTAAATTTTTTTTTTTAAAAAAAAATTCCCTTTTTTTTTTTTTAAAAAAAAAAAAATTTTTTTCATTTTTTGGGTTTTTTCCCTTTTAAAAAAAAAACCCCCCCCTTTTGGGAAAATTTTGGTTTTTTTTTTAAAAAAACCCAAAAGGGGAAAAAAAAAAAAAATTTTTTTTTTTTTTGGGGGGTTTAAAATTTTGGGGGTTTTTTTTTTTTGGGGGGGTTTAAAGGCCTTTAAAAAATTTTTTTGGGGAAAAAAAATAAAAATCCCCCTTTTTAAATTTTAAAGGGGAAAAAAAAAAAAAACCCCAAAAAAAATTTTTTTGGGTGAACCCCTTAAAAAAAAAAAAAAAAATTTTTAAATTTAAAAAAAGGTTTTTTTTTAAAAAAAAAAATTTTAAAAAAAAAAATTTTTTTTTAAAAAAAAAAAATTTTCCCCAAACCAAAAAGGGGGAAAATTTTAAATTTTAAAAAAAACCCCTAAAAAAATTTTCCCCCCCCAAAAAAAAAGGGTTGGGGGTTTTTTTAAAAAACCCGGGGTTTTTAAAAAAAAAAAAGGGGGGGGGTTTTCCCCCTTTTTTAAACAAAATTTTTTTTTAAAATTTTAAAAAAGTTTTTTTTTTTTTTTAAAAAAGGGTTTTTTTTTTTTTTTAAAAATTTTTTTGGGTTTTTTGGGTTTTTTTTTGGGGGGGTTTTTTTTTTTTAAAAAAAATTTTTTTTTGGGGGGTTTTTTTTTTTGGGGGTTTTTTTTTTTTAAAAGGGAAAAATTTCCCTTTTGGGGTTTTTTAAAATTTTTTTTTTAAATTTTTTTTTGGGGGGGTTTTTCCCTTTTTGGGGTTTTAAAAAAATTTTTTTAAAAAAGGGGGGGGGGGGGTTTTTTTTTGGGGGGGTTTTTTTTGGGGGGTTTTCCCCCCCCCTTTTTTTTTTTTGGGGGGCCCGGGGGGAATTTTTTTTTTAAAAAACCCCCAAACAGGCCACTGGGGGGTTTAAAAACCCAAAAAAAATTTGGGAAATTTCCCCCCCCCTTTGGGGGAAAAAAACCCCCCTTTTAAAAACCTTCCCCCCCGGGGGGGTTTTAAAAAAAAAACCAAAAAAAACCCACCCCAAAAAATTTTTTAAAGGCCACCCAAAAAAGGGGGAAAAAAAAAAAGGGGGGCCTTTCCCCCCAAAAAAACCCCCCAAAATAAACAAAAACCAAAAGAAAAAAAACCCCATTTTGGGGAAATTAAAAAAAACCCCCGGGCCCTTTTTCCCCTTTGGGGTTTTTTTTTTTTTCCCCCCTTTCCCCAAAATTTTCCCTTTTTTTTTTTTTTTTTTTTTTTCCCCCCCGAACCCTTTAAATTTTTTTTTTTTTTTTTCCCCAAAGGTTTTAATTTAAAAAAATTTTTTAAAATTTTTGGGGGAAAAAAAAATTTTTTGGGGGGCCTTTTTTTAAAAAATTTTTTTAAAAAAAGGGGGGGGTTTTTTAAAAAAAACCCCCGGGGGGGAAAAAATTTTTTTTTTTTTTAAAAAAAAAAACCGGGTTTTTTTGGGGAAATTTTTGGGGAAAAATTTTTTTGGTTTTTTTTTTGGGGGCCAAAATTTTTTTTGGGGGAAAAAAACCCCCTGGGGGAAAAATTTTTGGGGGGGCCCCCCCCCAACCCCCTTAAAAAGGGGAAAAAATTTTTTTTCCCCCCCAAAAGGGTTTGGGTTTTTTGGGGGTTTTTTTAATTTTTTTTTTTGGGGGAAAATTTTAAATTTTTTTTTTTTTTTTGGGCAAAAAAAGGGGCCCTTTTTTCCCTTGTAAAAAAGGGTTCCCCCAAATTTTTTGCCCCGGGTTTTTTTGGTTTTGTTTTTTTTTTTTTCGGGGGGTTTTTTTTTTTTCAATTTCCCTTTCCCCTTTTCCTTTTTTTCTTTTTTAATCTTTTTTTTTTTAAAATCATCATCATTTTTTAATCACCCTTTTTTTTTCCCCTCTCATCTTTTTAAAAATTTTTCCTTAAAAAAAGCCCAAAAAGGCCCCCAAAAATTTTTTTTTTTTTGGGAATTTTAATTTAAGGTTTTTAAAATTTCTTTTTTTTTTTTTTAAAAATTTTTTTTTTTTTTTTGTTTTTTTTTTTTAAAAATTTTTTTTTTTAAAGGGGTTGTGTGTGGTGTGGGGGGGTTTTTGGGTGTGTGTGTGTGTGTGTGTGTGTGTGTGTGTGTGTGTGTGGGTTTGTTTTGGTGGGGGGGTTTTTGGGGTTTTTTTGGGGGTTTTTTTTTTTTTAAAAAAAAAAAAAAATTTTTTTTGGGGGGAAAATTTTTGGGGGTTTTTCCCCCAAAAAAATTTTCCCCCCCAAAACCCCCCCTTTTTTGTTTTTTTTTGGTTTTTTTTTTTTTTAAATTTTTTTTGGGAATTTGAAGGGGTTTTTTGGCCATAAACCCCCCCAAAAATTTTCCCAAAAAAAAAAAAATTTCCAAAAGGGCCAAAAAAAAAAAAAAAAAAAAAAAAAAAACCCCCCACACACACACACACACCCAAAAAAACCCCCCCCCTTTTTCATTTTGGGGTTTTTTTTTGGGGGGGGGTTTTTAAAAAAAGGGAGGAAATTGTTTTTTTTAAAAAAATTTGTTTGGGCCTTTTTTTGGGAAAAGGGCCTTGGGGGGGGAAAGGGGGTTTAAAAGGGAAAAAAGGAAAGGGGGGAAAAAATTGGGGTTTTTTAAAAATTTTTGTAAGCACAAGGAATTGAGCATAGCGAAGGGGAAAGAGGGAAAGGGGGGTACAGGGGGAGGGCATTCACAGAGGTAGGGGGGTGCTGTTTTGTGGAGGGCATTTATAAAAAAAAAGGGAATGATCTTATAGTTTTATTCTTTGTGGCCAGGGGAGCCAGTGGGGGGATGCAGAGAGGGGTAACGTGTTGAAATTTTTCTTTTTTTGGGACTAGTCGGCTGCGAGTTTTTAATACGTTGAAGGGAGTGGATAGTGATGTGGCGACCAGCCAAAAAGGGGAAATTTCAAAGTCCAGACGTGAAAGAATGAGAGATTTCTAGAGTTTTTTAGGGTTTCATCTGTTGGAAAGGGACTTTCTAAAGGCACTAATATGCCCTAATTGATAGAAGCAGGACTGGCGTTTGGGCGAGGGAATTTTTTTCCCTTTGAGGGTGTGTTGGGCAATAAGGGCCCCTAGAATTTTCAGCAGTGGAAAATTAACATATTTCTAGAGAGTCTGGGGTATGCACCCAACAAGTGACGGGCGTTTTTAGCTAAGTGGTTTTTACCCCTCTTCTTCAATGGATGGGTTTTAAAGTAGTCGCCCGGTTCCCAATCCTCAGGGCCCTGTGGTTAAATTAAATGTGGGGGAAAAATTTAAAACTCCAGTGTCATCTTTTATGCCACCCGTTGTGCCTTTTACTCCCCTTCCTGTTTATAGGGCATGTAAAAGCTCAAAAAAATATGCACCTAAAAAAATTAAAATTTTTTGTCAGTGTTCAGTGGGTAAAGGGGAAAAGCAAAAACACCTCATACACCTCCCAAATCGGGAAAGCGCACCTTAAGAAGGACAGAAACCCTTGCGGGGCAACCCTCTCACCCTTGGGAAACCCGGGGGCTCTTGCCAAGCGGGGGGGAAAAAGACGTCAAGGAAAGGGGGTATTGACAGAAAAGAAGAGGGGAAGTATGTTGGGAAACTGCCTTTATAAGTAGAGTTCCCCGGCTCTCGGTTTAGCGTCCGTGGGATGCCATGAGTTGCATGTGTCCGGACGGGGGTTTAAATTATATCATTTGGGACTAACATATTTTAGGTACGGTTTCCAAAATTTTTCATCAACTCCATGGGAGAAGATTAGTCCCCTGGAAAAGGGCACCTCTTTGGGGGTGGAAAAAAAACCCCCCACCCCAGTTATTGCCGATCAAACAAACATCATCATCACCATCAACCCTCATTTATCATAAATTTTCATCACCAAACATCATCGTTTGTCGTCGTCTCGGGCGTCGGCTTTATCGTTGTCGTCGTCGGGCTCAAACTTCATCATCATCATCATCAAACAAACTTCATCATCCTCTTTATCATCTTCACCCCTTTTTGTGGGCGGGGGTTTTAATCGGGTGGCTTTGACCTTTAATTCAAAACTTTAAGGATTAATGATGTCGTGGGGTTTGAATTTAGGCCCTGTGGTTAAAAAAGGGTTGGGGAAAATTTAAAAAATTTAAAGTCAAATTTAACTGCCGACCCGTTGTGCCTTACCCCCTTCGCGTTTGTACACATGTAGAAACTCAAATATTCCCCGTAGAAGGTTCATATTTTTTTTGCAGCATCCCGTGGGTAATTGGGAAAAACCAACGCCCTAGCTTTCAACCCCGAAGCCCTTTAAAGAAACTACCTTTAAAAGAGGAAAAAAAAAGGGGGGGGGGAAAACCCTTGCAGACGCAACATCTAACCATTGGTGAAACCCGGGAGGGTTAAAACCAAGCGGTGGGGAAAAAAAAGACGTCAAGAAAAGAGGGGATTGACAGAAAGAGAGTGTAGTTTGGTTGCCCAAACTGTTTTCATCAAAAATAGAGTTCTGTACCTTATGAAAATTTAAACCTTTGCTTTTAAAAGAACCAATGCCCTTTTAAAAATGGGAGCATTTTTTTAGAAAAAAGAAATATAATTTTTGTAGGTTATTTTACGAAAAAAACAAAAACCCCTTTGACGCTTTTTTTTAGAAACAAAAAGTATGATTACCTGATGTCAAAGTATCTTTTCCCCGAAACTCTTTTGGGGTTTCAGGGGGGTAGGAAATGAGATAGTTGGGTTATGGTAGCAAAAAAAGTTCGTCTGCAACCCCCCGCTTCGGCGCTCCCCTAGCAGCCTGCAGAGTGAGGTCTGTCTTTGTCTTTCAAATAGGCCCACCTCTGGGGAGAAGTTTTAAACGGGAATTCCTCCTGTTTTCTCAAATTTTTGGGGAGGGGAAAGCTGTCTCTCAAACAAAAAATGAAAAAAAAAGGGTTTTTGTATGAAATTTTATTTAGTAGCGTTTTTTTGAATGTTCCTGAAATTTACTAGGGGTTGGGGGTACTTTTGTGTGTTTGAAAATGTTGGGGGGTAGGGGGGGGTTTTCTTGTTTTTTTCGGGGCCGAGTTTTCCGTTTTCCCCGTAGTGACATTTTTCGTAAGGGGACTTTTCCAAATTAGGGTTGATGTTTTAAAAAAAACATCCGTGTGCAAGCCTTTTTAAACACTTATTTTTTTGGGGGACCCCTTTTTACCGGCACAGGCCCATGGTCTAATAAAGGCAGAGAGCGATTTTATTTTTGGTTTCAAGATTTTTAGCGTGCGTTTGTACACAGGAATTCGTTGATATTGTCATCTGAAAGATTTTCGATGGAGTGAGTTTGGCCCCCAGGTTTTAAGTGCAGTGGAGGCGGGGGGAATCCCCCGGAAGGGTGGCTTTAATCCTGTAGTCAAATTCGGGAGGTTAACCACTAGGCTGTGTGTTCCCTCAGTTTTTTTTGTTTAAAATCTTTTTTCTGAATCCCGGAGGGGCTGGGTGGTTTTTGGGGAGGCATTTTGGGGTATGGAAGTGTCCCCGACAAGTTCAATTTTGGGTTCGCCCCTCCCTCGGCCGGGGGACAGACCACATGTTGGGTAAAAGCATCCCCCACCAAAAACCACATGTTGGGGGCATTGCATCCCCTCCCCCAGGCCACTTGGGTTTGGGGATGCATCCACACCACAGGGCCCCTGTTGGGGGCCTGATCCCCACCCCAGGCCACATGTTGGGTTCATAGCTCCCCCCACAGGCCAAAATGTTGGGGCTTGATCCACACCAAAAAGGCCCCTTTTTGGGGCATAGAACCACACACAGGCCAATGTTGGGTCCTACCCTCCTTTTCCCCAGGGGCCCCTTTTGGTCATAGCATCCACCGACAACCACATGTTGGTTCATAGGACCCAAACCCCAAAGGGAATAGGCCCAGCTGGCCTTTCTCTTCTATTCATTTGTGGGCGATGGGTTTTCTTTTTCATTCCCAGTTAGTGAATGGGTTCCCCTTTGGTTAAAACTTTTCGTTTTTACCAATTTTTTTCCCCAAAAATTAGATAGTTTCAATCCGATTTCGTGGATGTATGTTTTGGGGTTTTCTGTAAAAAAATTTAATTTCTTTCTTTCCCTGAATTACGGGATATTTAAAAGTTTTTTATATGTCTTCTGCATATGGTATATACGGGAAAGGGGGTTTAAAGGGACTAGCGGTCTGCAATTGATTTTTTGCAGGGGGGATCATTTAAAAATCCACACCCCCGAAATCTCCCCCCGGCGAAGTAATTTGGAAAATACGATTTTTGGACGGGCAGGAAATGAAACCAACCAGTCTGAAGCTCTCGGGGATTGCGTCCGTGGGATGCCCTGAGGTTTCTGTGGGCCCCACAGGGGGGATACAAAAATTTCATTAGGGACTAAAATTTTTTAGGTAAGGTTCCTATAATTATTTAAACAAAAATCCATCGGAGAAGGGTTTGTCCTCTGGAACGGACACCCCTAGTTGTTAAGACTCAAACCACCCCCCTCGTTATTGCTAATAATTTCATCATTTTCATCGTCACACATCACCCCTCATCATATAAACTTTAGTGTGGGCGTTTTTGTCGGGGGGCTTTGAACCCCTTTGAATTCAAGCTCAAGGATTAATGAAGTCGTGGGTTCGGGAAACTCTGAGCCGTGGTTTTGGGTTTAAATTAGGGTTTGGGAAAATTTAAAAAATTCCCCTGTTTAAAATTTTTTCTGCCCGACCTGCTAGTGCCTTACTCCCTTCGTGTTTGTACCAAGTAGAAATTCAAATTTTTCCGTTTGAAAGGGCTCTATTTTATGTCAGCGATCGTGAGTAATGGAACACGAAGCACCTAGAAAGCACCCCGAAAATGTTTAAAGCAGCTTTCCCTTTAAGAGGGGGCAGAAAACCCTTGCGAGCAAAAATCTCACCATTGGTGAACCCGGAGCTCTAGCCCAAACGGTGGGGAAAAAAAAGATGTCAAAGGGAAAAAGGTTTTGACCCGAAATGAAGAGTGAAGTATGTTGCAAATTTCCTTCATCAAGTTGAGTTTTTGTACCCTTTCTGAAAAAAAAACAAAATTATTTTAAAAGGGAAAACCATGTATTCAAAAAAGTTTTTTTTGTTTTTTTGAAACAGAAAAAATTTAATTCGTAGGTTTTTATACGGAAAAGAAAACCACTTTGACGTGTTTTTCAAATAAAAAATATTATTTTTCCGATTTTACAAAAATTTCTTTTTGCGGCACTCTTTATTTCAGGGTGTTTAAAACTGAGATTGTTGGGTATGGTAGCAAAAATATAAAGTCTCAACCCACCGCTTTGGCCGGGTTCCGTTGACAGCTCTGCAGAGTGAGGTTTTTCTGTTGTATTTTAGATAGGCCCACCTCTTGGGGCGAAATAAACCCGGAAATTCCTCGGGTTTTTCAATTTGTGGAGAGGGGCTGCTGTTCTCAAACAATAACCTGAAAAAAAAGTGGGGTTTTTGTATGAAAAAATATAAATAAAAGTTTTTTTGAATTTACCTGAAATTTTTACATTGGGGTTGGGATTCTTTTTGTGTAGAAGGTTGTGGATAGGGTTTTTTTGTTCGTTTCTGGGGCCCGTTTCCCCGGGTTTACCCGTGGTGAATTTTTGCGTAAAGGGCTTTTCTGTAGGGGGAGTGTAAAATTTAAATTTTGAGTGCCAAACCCTTTTATTTATCTCCCCTATGTTTGGGTCACCCTTTTTTAACCCGGGACAGGCCACATGTTTTTAATGGAAGGGAGAGGGGGATTTTTTTTGTGCAAAGATTTTTTGCGTGCGTTTGGGACACAGGAATTCAGTTGATTGTGTATCTGAAAGATTTTCGGTGGAGATGAGTGGGGCCCGGTTTTTTAAATTTCGTGGGGGGCGGGGAAAACCCCCGGAAGTGGTGGCTGTAACCCCGCTAGTCATTTTGGGGAGGTCTAACCCCTAGCTGTGCCCGTTCCCCCCCATTTTGTTTGTAAAAATCTAAAGTCTGAATCCCGGGGGGGGGTGGGGGTTTTGGGGAGGCTTGTTGTGTTTTGGAAGGTGTGGGACAAAATTCAACCCAGTTTAGCCCCTCCCTTTTCCTGGTGGGCAGGCCCATGTTGGGTCAAGGGATCCACCAAAAAGCCCCCATGTTTTGGGGCCTAGACACACCCCAGGCCTCGGGTTTGGGGCATAGCACCCCCCAAAAGGGCCCCATGTTGGGTCATTGAATCTACGCACCCGGCAAAATGAGGGTCTTTTAAAATTTTTTCCCCCATGCCCCCTGTTGGGTCTAGCTTTTCCCCACCCAGTCCCCCATGTTGGTTCATAGAATTTACAGCCCGGCCCATGGTTTGGGTCTAGCATCAAAACCACCCGGTTTATTGTTTGGGGCCTTTTTTCCCCCCCCCCATAGGCCCCATGTTGAGTTTAAAAAAAACTTGCAAAAACCTCCCTGTTGGGTCATAGAAACCACACACAAGCCATAGGCCTTTCTGGCCCACTTTTTTTTTCCGTGGTGGATGGGGTTTTCTTTTTCTTTGGCTAGACGTGATGTGCACTAATGGTGAAAGGTTTTTCGGGGACGACCCCTTTTCCCCACCATTACTTAGCCGCATTCCCCTTTCCCTTGTTTTATTTCTGGTATTTTCTTTTTTTTGTAAACCCCCTGAAAAGTGTATGACTTACGGGATCTTTAATGTTCATATTTCATCTTTGGGATATAGTAATTGATGAATGAAAATTTTTGGTTTGCACTTGAAGTTGACCTGAGAAACCATTAAAAAACTCCTGCTTTTAATCAAAGGGGGGGCGGGTTTAACTTGAACCCCGATTCATGGAACCCCTAGGGGTGAAGTCAACCGTTTTTAACCCCGCAGCTACAGCTACCGTGGGATGCCATGTAAGTTTTTAGTTGCATTTTTTCCCCCGCAATCTTTAATTTATAGGGATTATTGGCCCAAAAACCCTTTTGGGGATGGGCCAATAATTGTCATTACGCTCTAGGGAAGATTAGTCCTTGGAACGGAATCCTTTGGCGGTGGGAGGGCTCAAACCCCCCACCTCAGGGTTTTGCCCGATCATGGATGGGATTTTTAACCCCTCCGCTACTACACCGTCAGATTATTCGGGGGAAATAGTGCCAGGGGGGGGTTCTTTCCATTTTCTTGTGGTCCCACCCGCTTAGAAAATGTTTCCAAATTTTAATGTAGACCAATGTTTTTCTTTCTCTGTTGGGGGAAAAACCAGGGTGCTTCCCTTACAAGGGGTCGCCAAAAAGAACGCGGCACCAAATTTTTTTTTTCTTTCCCCCGTTGTTTGTGTATTTACAAGGTTGGGTGTTTTTTTTGGGTTTTTTCCCGAACTTTGGGGCAGGGTTAAAATTTTTTGCTTGGGTTTGGGGGGTTTTTTTTTTCATCCCTAAAGGGGTACTTTCATCATAAACCCCCTTTATATCTCATTTATCCCCATCGCGTCGTCGTCGTCGGGCGTCGTTATATCATCAAACTTTATCTTCATTTATATCATCAAACAAGCATTTATCATTTTAACGTCATTTATAAAAATCATTTTTATTTTTTTATCGTTTATCAAAAATCTTAAAGGGAAAGGGAAAAACTTAGCCTAGGCAATCCCGATAAAAATTAGACTTCAAACCCCCTTTCCTCTTTTTTTAGGGTTTGGAAAAAGGTATGTTTAAAACTTTTTAATTTTTTGGGTTTTGAAAACTTTTACCTTGATATTTTGTGTGTGGAAGAAAACACTGCACACTGGGAGTTGCCCTTCCCGTTTCTGTAGTGAAATATTTATGTGTGTTGATTCCACCCCGTGTTAGGGTTTTCTCATCATGGGAAAGGGGCTTGCACACATTTCACCAATGATTTTCGTTTTGGGAGGGGAAATGGCACGCTTTTGGAAAAACATTTAAACCCCCGCTCCCCACAGATAGGACACTGTAGACCCCCCCCCCTCATGCAGGGGTTGGTTTCTTGTCTTTTATTGTTTTGTCTTTACATCGGAGGCTAAATGTGTACAAGAGAGTTTGGTGTTCAAAGGAAAAAAGTCAAAAAAAATTTGGGTTTTTACTTTAAAGAACCCTTGAAATAGGGTGACCTGCTTTTGTAGATAGATTAGATCCTCCAAGGGCGCAATGCTGTACCTTCATTTTGGGCAAAACGGGAAAATAAAACAAAATCTCCAGTGGGGAACCCCGTGGGTTAGAAGAGGAGGGGAACAGGGAAAAAGGAAAAGGGGGTTTTGTCCCTTCCCGGAAAAGGCACACTTTGTTTTAAAGGAACACCAAAATTTCAAAAAAACCAATCTTTTTTTTTCAAACAATACAAAAAAAAAGTAAAATGCTCTTTTAAAAAAAAACCCAAGTAAACCTTGTGCAGTTTTTTTAAAATACCCTTTGCCCAGGGTTTCGTTTCAAAACATATTTTCCCGGCCAATCTTTGAAAAACGGGGGAAAAATGGGGAAAATGTTGGGTATGAAAACACCCCGGCTCTACCTTTCACCCCTGAAAGCTTCAGAAAAAGGGGTCGGGAGAGTTGACTGTCTATTGCACTTCAGCGATTGAAGTCTGTGGGGGGCAAAAAGGGAAGGACAAGTTTTGAAGAGAGACTTATGTCTCTCAAAAATAAAGGGTGAAAAAAATAACTATGATAGTTTTTATTTTATTTCTTTTTTATGTGGTTTTTTCCAAAAAAACTTTAAAATAGTATTGGGATAGGGTTTTTTGGGTTGGGGTTTTTTCTTTTACAAAATTCTTAGGTTTATGTGTGGTAAAATTTGTGTGTGTGAGAAGCTTTGTTTACTGTTAAAGGGAAAACCCGATTCCGACTTTTTGGATCGGTTTTATAAAATTTTTTGTTTTACTTTTTTAACCCTTTCTTATTGGCGCAAAAGTGTAAGGGATTTAAAAGTGTGTTGGAACATCGGGTGGGGATATGCACAAAACCCCTTAAACCCAAAAGGCTGTCCTGTCCCCCCAGTTTTGATTTTAAAGGGTGTATTTTTCTGAAATCCAAGGGGGGGGCGGTGGTTGGGGGAGGGTTTTTGTGTTTTTGGAAGGGGTGGGGACGGTTCAACCCCGTTCATTCCCTACCCCTTCTGTTTAAGGCCCCATGTTAGGGGCATATCAACCCCCCCCCCACAGGCAAAAAAAATATTTGGTCTAGCATCCCCAACACAGGCCACATGTTGGGGGATTTGATTTCCCCCCACCGGCCAAAAAATTGAGTCATGATCCCCAAAACAGGCCCCATGTTGGTTCTTGAATATAAAGCACAGGCCACATGTTTTTGGGGCATAAACGTCCTTCCACAGGCCTTTTCTCGGTCATAGCATTTCCAAAACACAAGCCATAGGGCCCAGGGGGCCTAAATTTTCTACCACCTATGGTGGTTTGGGGTTTTTTTCCCTTTTTTTTTGGGGCTAGAGCGTGATGTGCACTATGGGGGAAATTTTGGGGTAGACGACCCTTTTTCCCCACCATTACGTTGCCACATTCCCCTTTCATAGATGTATGCCCGGTATGTTTTTTTTTTCTGTAACCCCCTGAACGGGTGCTATGCTTACGGGAAACTTTAATGGTCTTTCATCTTTAATGTTTTATATGTCATCTTTTGGGATATGGTTTTAAAACATGAAAGGAAAATTTGGTTGCTCTTGGGAAATTGACCTGGAGGTCATTAAAAAAATCCCGCTTTTAAAAACAACGGGGGGGGCGCTTTTTAAAATGAAACCCACACTTTCATGAAAACCCTTTGGACTGGAAATCAACGGTCTTAACCCCTTTTGTACGCTTTTTCCCTTGGGGTGCCATGTAAGATGGTTTTCAGGGGTTCCCCCAGCAATCTTTTTAATTTATAGCATTCTGGGCAAAAACCTTTTGGGGGGTGGTTGCCAAAAATTGTAATTATCAGCTTTAGGGAAGATTAGTTCCCCTGGAAAGGACATTTATGGCGGTGGGACTCAAAAACCCCCACCCCAGTTAATGCCAGTTCTTTAGATTGGGGGTTTTAAAAACCCCCCGCTCCCACACGTTGATGTATTGGGGGAAAAAAGTGGCAGGTTCTTTTCCCTCTCCTCTCGTCGGTCTACAGCTTAGAAAAATGTGATTGTTAAAGTCGACCGTTTGTCTTTTCCCCGGGGCTGTGAAAAACCCGGTGCCTTTTCCCCTAAAGGTGTCGCCACAAAAACGCGGCACCATTCTTTTTTTTTTTCCCTGTCTGTATGTCTATTTACAGGTTGGTTTTTTTTAAAAAAAAGTTTTTCCCCGAACTTTTTACAGGGGAAAAATTTTTTTTTGTTGGGGGTTTTCCTTAAACCCCTAAAAATTTTATTATCATCATCATCATCACCATACCATCGTATTTTATTCAACATCAATCTTTTTATACTCATTTTCATCCTCAGTATCTCATCATCATTTTTTTTTTGAAGGGGCTCATATTCCCAATCATCATGATCATTTTTCATCATCTTTTCCTTTATTTTATATTCATCGTCATCTCATCATCTTTTAAAGGGGGGAAAAAATGTAGCCCAGGCAAACAGATTTTTCCTCAGCTTTTTAAAAGTGCCCTTTTCATTGGGGTTTGAAAAGGTATTTTTAATACTTTTTCAATTTATTTGGCTTTTGAAAAATTTTACCTTGATATTTTGTGTGGGAAGAAATCACTGCCCCTTGTGTTGCCTTTTAGTTTTTGTACGTGGGGCTTTCTTATTTTGTGTTTCATTCCCCCTTTGGTATGTTGTCTTATCCTGAAAGACTGCACACATATACCCCTGATTTTCGTTTGGTTAGGGGGAAAATGGTCCCCGTTTGGAAAAAACCCTTCAAACTCCAGGGCATCTCCCCAAAGGTAGGACACCGTAGACCCACCCTTTCCCCCCATGCAGGTATCTGGTTTCTTGTCTTTTTTTATGTCCCGGCCCACATTGACAGTTTGGCTAACTGTGTACAAAAGGTCTGAGTGCTCAAAAGGAAAAAAGTCAAAAAAAAAGGTTTTGACATGAAAAACATTGAAGTAGTTGATCCGCTTTTGATAGATAGATCTATTCCCCCAAAATCGCAATGCTGTACCTTCATTGTGGGGAAAATCGGGAGATAAACAAAATCTCCGCTGGTGGGAAAATGGGAGCCTAGAAGAGGAAAATGAAAAAGAAAAAAAAAAAAGAGTTATGTACTTCCTGAAAATGACCCACTTTGTTTTTAAAGGGGAACCCCCAAACATTCAAAAAACCCCAAACAAGTTTTCTTAAAAAAATACAAATTAAAATAATATGCTCTTTACACAAAAAAAAGAAGTAATTTCCTTTGCAGTTTTTAAAAATACAATTGCGTAGTTTTTCGTAAAAAAACACCTTTCCCCGGGAAATTTTGATTGCAGGGTTTAAAAACGGTTAAAATGTTGGGTTGATAACACTCCCGGCATCTGCAGACTTAGACCTGTCTATTGCACTTCAGACAGGTTGAAGTCTGTGAGGACGACGTGTATGGACAAGTTTTTGAAGAGAGACTGATGTCTCTCAAAAATAAATGCTGAAACATAACTAGGATAGTTTTTATTTGATTCTCTCTTCATATGGTTTCCAGCACTTTACCTTAGTATATGGAATAGAGTTTGGGCTTTTTTCGTTCTTTCGCAAAAATTCTTGTGTGTGGGACGGCTTTGTTTACTGTTAAGGTAGCCAGATTCCGACTTTAGGGATACAGGCTTTTTATATGCTTATGTTTTACTTTGTAATCCTTTCTTACTGGCACAAAGGTGTAACGGGATTTAACGTGTGTTGGAAATGCATATGATATGCGCAACGCTCTAAACTACTAGGCTGTTCCTGTCCCCCTAGTTTTGATGTAAACATCTATGACTGAACTCTTGGAGGGGCTGGCTGGTTGTGGGGAGGCTTGTTGTGTGTGGAAGTTTTCGCGTTAAGTTCAACCTGGTTCAGCCCATTCCTCTCCTGGTGACAGGTCACATGTTTTGTCATAGCATCCACACCACAGGCCACATGTTGGGTCATATCATCCACACCACAGGCCATAGGCCTAGCTGGCCTTCTCTTCTATACATTTGTGGTGGATGGGATTTTTAGTTTTCATTCCTCAGCTTGAGGTCTTGGGTGCACCAATGGTAAGACTTTACGTATACGATTTTTTCCCCAACATTAGGTAGTTTCATTCCGATTTTGTGGAAGTATGTTTGTGTTTCTGTAAGCCACTGAATGCTGTCATGAATTACGGGATCTTTAACGTTCATATATGATCTTCTGCATATGGTATATACAGGAAAGGAGTTAAGGCACTAGCAGGTCTGCACTTGATGTTGACAGGGGAGATCATAAAGATCCACACCCTGAAATCTCCAGGCGGCGAAGTAATTTGAAGCTACGACTTCCTGGACGGGCAGGACTGAAGCCCAACAGTCTGAAGCTCTCGGCTATAGCGTCCGTGGGATGCCATGAGTTGCATGTGTCCGCACAGGGGTCTACACTTCATATCATTATGGGACTAAAATATTTTAGGTACGGTACCTATAATTATCATCAACTCCATGGGAGAAGATTAGTCCTCTGGAACGGACACCTCTAGTGGTGAAGACTCAAACAACCCACCTCAGTTATTGCTAATACATGATCATCATCATCATCATCATCATCGTCATCATCAACTTTTAGTGACGGGCGTTATAGTCGGGTGGCTTGGACCCTTCGAATTCAAGCTCAAGGATTTATGAAGTCGTGGGTTCGAATCTCTGAGCCGTGTGCTTAACTAATGGTTGGGAAATTAAAAATTCCCATGTCAAATTTTACCTGCAGCCCTGCTAGTGCACTTACTCCCCTTCGCGTTTGTACACATGTAGAAGCTCAAATATCACGTAGAAGGTCTCATATTTCATGTCAGCGATCAGTGGGTAATGGAACACGAACGCACCCAGCATGCACCCTGAAGTCGTAATGCAGCTACCTTCAAGAGGACAGAAACCGTTGCAGACGCAACATCTCACATTGGTGAACCTGGGAGCTCTAGCCAAGGGTGTGGAAAAATGACGTCAGGAAAGAGTATTGACAGAAAAGAAGAGTGAAGTATGTTGCAAACTGTTTTCATCAAGTGATTTCTGTACCTTGATGGAAATCACACACTTTGCTTTAAATGAACATCCATGCTTTCAAAAATGGTAGCATTTGTTTTAGAAAACAAACATATAATTCAGTAGGTTATTATACAGAAAAGAACAAACCACTTTGACGCTGTTTTAGAAATACAAATATGATCTACCTGATGTACAAAGTATCTTTCGCAGACACTCTTTGATTTCAGGGCGTAAGACTGAGATATGTTGGGTTATGGTAGCAAAACGTGCAGTCTACAAACCCACCGCTTCGGCGTCCCGTAGACATTATGCAGAGTGAGGTCTGTCTGTTGTCTTTCAGATAGGCCGACCTCTGGGACGAAATAAAGGGGAATTCCTCGGGTTTCTCTTTTTTGGGGAAAGGACTCTGTCCCAAAAAAACCGAAAAAAATGTGGTTTTATAAACATTCAAAGCGTTTTTTTTTGAAGTCCAAAACTTAGAGGGGTTGGGATACTTTTGGGTTTTGGAAGGGGGTTTTCTTTTTTCTTTCTGCCGATTTCCAATTCACCATGTGACTTTTGCAAAATATTTTCCAACTGTAGGGTTCATCGTAAAAAAACATCTTGGCAACCCTTGAATCTTTTTAAATTTTTCACCCTTCTTACCCAAGGCCAAGGTCTAAGGGAAGCAAGGGGATTTGTTTGGCAAAAACCCTTTGCTCTTTTTAACGGGAATCATTAGTGCATTAAAGTTTTTCGGGGTATGGGGGGAAAAGGTTTTTAAAGCTTGGGGGGGAAAATCCGGGAAGTTGTGGCTGTAACCATGCTTTCATCACAAAGGGGGTCTAACCACTAGGCTGGTCTCCCCTCATTTGTTTGGAACATCTTTTTGAACTCTTGGAGGGCTGGCTTTTGGGGGGGGCTTTTTGGTGGAAGGTCCCACAATTTCAACCTGTTCACCCACCCCCTCCGGTACAGGCCACGTTGGGTATCACCCACCCACCAATTTTGGGTCATGCCCACACCAAGCCACATTTTGGTATAGATCCAAACCCAACCACATTTGGGCATAGCATCCACCCAAGCCACAGTTGGTCATAGTCCACCCCACAACCCTTTTTTGGGTCTACATCCCACCAAGCAAATTTTGGGTCTAATAACCCACAGACACTTTGGGTCATACTCAACACAACAGGTCATATGCGGGGTCATACATCCCCCTGGGCCACATGTTGATCATACCATATTCCCAAACCCTTTGTCATCTCCACACCACACCACATCTTATAGCACCAAAACCAAAGCATGGGCCTCGGGCCCTACCCCTTTTACACCAGGTGAGGGTTTTTTCCTTTTTCTACCTGCTAAGCCTGATGCACAAGGGTAATTTTTGCGTAGACGACATTTTCCCACCATTACGTGCCGCATTCCCATTTCTAATTATCTTATGTTTTTTTTCGTAACCCACGAACCTGCTTGACTTAGGGCATCTTTAATTTCATATTTCTTCTTCGATAGGATATACATAAATGAAATTGGGCTGCACTTTAATTGACCTGGATCATTTCAATTTCCTGCTTTAAACAAGGCGGGCTTAACTGAACCTCGACTTTAGGGCCCAGGGCTGAAGTCAAAGGGCTTAACCACTCAGCTACAGCTACCGGGGGTGCCATGGGAAAAGAACTGTTTTTCCCACAGCAACTTCAGTTTATGCAATGCCAAAAAACTTTTTTGGGATGGTGCCAAATTGTCATCAGCTGTAGGGGAAATTTCCCCTGGAACGGGCACCCCTAGGTGGGGAAATCAAACCACCCACCCGTTACTGCCAAAATTTATTGGGGGGTTTTAAAAAACCCACTACCCCTGCCCAATTTTCAACAAAAAGGACCCAGTGAAAATGTGCCCCCTTCGCTTCTTCTCTTTGGGGCTTTTTACACGTCAAGCATTCGGGGGAAAAAAGTTGCAGGGCTTTTCTACTGCTTCGTGTCCTCGCTTAGAAAATGGCATAGTAATTAGCCACTGTTTTCTCTCAGTGTAAATCCAGGCTGCTCTACCAAAAGAGTGGTGCCAAAAAAAATGTCACCCCTTTTTTTTTTTGTTCCTGTTTGTATTGTATTTACAAGATTTTGTTTTTTGGGGTTTTTCGAACTTTGACAGGGGGAATTTTTGCTCTTGCAGGGTTCCCCCTTTTAACCCTAAATTGAGTTATTATTATTTTCACAATCAGCAGCGCATCACAGCCAGCACACGCGCACAGCATCACATCCAATCTCATCATTATCATTCATCCATCATCTCACACATCCATCATCAAAATCGTATTCATTGTCCTCGTCTCATTAAGAAAAAGGCGTACCCAGCAACAACCACTTAAACTTTACTTCACTTTTACAATATAAATGGGATGTCATATTTTTAAATTTTTTGGGTTTTAAACTTTTCCCTTTATTTTTGTGGGGGAAAAATCAGACTGTAGTTGCCAGTTACTGTAGGGGAAATATTTATGTGTGTTGCACATTGATGTGTCTGTGTGTGTGTGTGTGAGTGTGTGTGTGTGTGAGTGTGTGTGTGTGTGTGTGTGTGTGTGTTGTGTGTGTGTGTTGTGTGTGTGTGTGTGTGTGTGTGTGTGTGTGTGGTGTGTGTGTGTGTTGTGTGTGTGTGTGTGTGTGTGCGATCAATTGTCTCAACCTGAAAGACTAGCACACATATCACTACTGATTTTCTTGTGGATAGGGGAAAGTGGTCACGTTTTGGAATAGGATTCAAACCCCAGAAACGTGACTTTCTACACAGGTAGGACACAGGTAGACCCCTCCATCGCCTCCTGCAGGTATCTGGCTTCTTGTCATGGATTACCTCAGTCATATCAGTGTACATGAACATGGCTACTAGAGAGTCTGAGTATGCACACCAACAAGTGACGGGCGTTATAGCCAAGTGGTTTATACAACTCTTCTTCAAAATGATGGATTAATGAAGTCGTGGGTTCGAATTTCAGAGCCATGTGGTTAAATAAGTGTAAGGAAATTTAAATCTCCAATGTCAACTTTTACTGCACACCTGCCAGTGCCTTACTCCCCTTCCTGTTCATACACATGTATAAGCTCAAAATAATATGCGCCTAGAAGATCTCATATTTCTTGTCAGCGTTCAGTGGGTAAGGGAACGCAAACACACCTAGCATACATCCCTCAAGTCGTAATGCAGCTACCTTCAAGAGGGACAGAAACCGTTGCAGACGCAACATCTCACCATTGGTAAACCTGGGAGCTCTAGCCAAGCGGTGGGGAAAAATGACGTCAAGGAAGGAGGTATTGACAGAAATGAAGAGTGAAGTATGTTGCAAACTGTTTTCATCAAGTAGAGTTCTGTACCTTGATGAAAATCACACACTTTGTTTTAAATGAATACCATGCTTTCAAAAATGGTAGCATTTGTTTTAGAAAACAGAACATATAATTCAGTAGTTTTTTATACAGAAAAGAACAAACCACTTTGACGCTGTTTTAGAAATACAAATATGATCTACCTGAAGTATAAAGTATCTTTTCCCAGACACTCTTTGATTTCAGGGTGTAAGACTGAGATATGTTGGGTATGGTAAAAAAAAATGTGCAGTCTCAACCCACCGCTTCGGCGCTCCCGTAGACAGCTCTGCAGAGTGAGGTCTGTCTGTTGTCTTTCAGATAGGCTGAACTCTGGGGACGAAGTAAACCGGGAATTCCTCCTGGTTTCTCAATTTGTGGAGAGGGACTGCTGTCTCTCAAACAAAACCTGAAAAAATGTGGTTATTGTATGAAACATATCAAGTAGCGTTTTATTTGAATGATCCTGAAATCTTAGATAGGGGTTGGGATACTTCTTGTGTGTAGAAGTGTTGGGGAAGGGGTTTTCTTGTTCGTTTCTGGGCCAGATTTTCCAGGTTCAGCAGTGGTGACATTTTTGCGTAAGGGACTTTCCAACTGTAGGGTTGATGTGTAAAATGACATCAGTGTGCAAGCCTTGATCATCTCTCTATGTTTGGGTCACCCTTCTTACCGGCACAGGCCACATGCTCTAATGGAAGGCAGAGAGAGATTTGATTTGTGTACAAGATTTTCAGCGTGCGTTTGTACACAGGAAGTCAGTTGATAGTGTCAACTGAAAGCTTTTCGGTTGATATGAGTGGGCACAACTTTTAAGTGCAGTGGAGGCGGGGGAGAATCCCCTGGAAGTGGTGGCTGTAACCCTGCTAGTCAGTTTAGGAGAGGTCTAACCACTAGGCTGTGCTGTTCCACTCAGTTTTGTTTGTAGACATCTTTGTCTGAACTCCTGGAGGGGCTCGCTGGTTGTGGGGAAGCATTTTGTGTGTGGAAGTGTCCGCGAAAAGTTCAACCTGGTTCAGCCCATCCCTCGCCTGGTGACAGGCCACATGTTGGGTCATAGCATCCACACCACAGGCCACATGTTGGGTCATAGCATCCACACCACAGGCCACATGTTAGGTCATAGCATCCACACCACAGGTCACATGTAGGGTCATAGAATCCACACTACAGGCCACATGTTTGGTCATAGCATCCACACCACAGGCCACATGTTGGGTCATAGCATCCACACCACAGGCCACATGTTGGGTCATAGCATCCACACCACAGGCCATAGGCCTACCTGGCCTACTCTTCTATACATTTGTGGTGGATGGGATTTTTATTTTTCATTCCTCAGCTTGAGGTCTGGGGTGCACCAATGTTAAGACTTGACGTATACCAATTTTTTCCCAACATTAGGTAGTTGCAATCCGATTTCGTGGATGTATGTTTGTGTTTCTGTATGCCACCGAATGCTGCCATGAATTACGGGATATTTAACATTCATATATGATCTTCTGCATATGGTTTATACAGGAAAGGAGTTAAGGCACTAGCAGTCTGCATATGTTGCAAGGGAAACGAACAACTAAATCCAGCAGCAAACTGAACATCTCCGGCGGCAACTGAAGTCAATTTGACCTCGCTTGCCGGACATGAGTTGCATGTGCCGCAACAGGTCTAAGTTCATATCCTATGGGACTAAATATTTATGGTAAGTCCGATAATTATCTACACTACATGGAGAAGATTAGTTCTTGGAACGGTCACCTCTATGTGAAACTCAACACCCACCTCATGCGATTCAATCATATCTATGCTCTCGTCTACGTCAAAAAATCCGATCATCAATCATCATCCATCATATCATCTTTTAGTGTCGGGCGTTATAGTCGGGTGGCTTTGACCCTTCGAATTCAAGCTCATGGATTAATGAAGTCGTGGGTTCTAATCTCTGAGCCGTGTGGTTAACTAAGGGGTGGGAAATTAAAAATTCCCATGTCAACTTTTACTGCAGACCTGCTAGTGCCTTACTCCCCTTTGTGTTTGTACATATGTAGAAATTCAAATATTGGCGTAGAAGGTCTCATATTTCATGTCAGCGATCAGTGGGTAATGGAACACGAACGCACCTAGCATGCACCCTGAAGTCGTAATGCAGCTACCTTCAAGAGGGACAGAAACCGTTGCAGACGCAACATCTCACCATTGGTGAACCTGGGAGCTCTAGCCAAGCGGTGGGGAAAAAATGATGTCAAGGAAGGAGGTATTGACAGAAATGAAGAGTGAAGTATGTTGCAAACTGTTTTCATCAAGTGGAGTTCTGTACCTTGATAAAAAACCACACACTTTGTTTTAAATGAACACCAGCTTTCAAATGGTAGCATTTGTTTTAGAAAACAGAACATATAATTCAGT
Source organism: Rapana venosa (assembly GCA_028751875.1). NCBI lineage: Eukaryota > Metazoa > Mollusca > Gastropoda > Neogastropoda > Muricidae > Rapana > Rapana venosa. The sequence goes on from CM054142.1 coordinate 823,231, forward strand.
AGGTTTTTACACAGAAAAAAACAAACCACTTTGACGCTGTTTAGAAATACAAATATGATCTACCTGATGTACAAAGTATCTTTTCGCAGACACTTTTTGATTTCAGGGTGTAAGACTGAGATATGTTGGGTATGGTAGCAAAGACGTACAGTCTACAACCCACCGCTTCGGCGCTCCCGTAGAAAGCTCTGCAGAGTGAGGTCTGTCTGTTGTCTTTCAGATAGGCCGACCTCTGGGGACGAAATAAACCGGGAATTCCTCCTGGTTTCTCAATTTGTGGAGAGGGACTGCTGTCTCTCAAACAAAACGTAAAAAAAAAATGTGGTTAATGTATGAAAGATATCAAGTAGCGTTTTATTTGAATGATCCTGAAATCTTAGATAGGGGTTGGGATACTTCTTGTGTGTAGAAGTGTTGGGGAAGGGGTTTACTTGTTCGTTTCTGGGCCAGATTTTCCAGGTTCAGCAGTGGTAAATTTTTGCGTAAGGGATTTTCCAACTGTAGGGTTGATGTGTAAAATGACATCAGTGTGCAAGCCTTGATCATCTCTCTATGTTTGGGTCACCCTTCTTACCGGCACAGGCCACGTGCTCTAATGGAATGCAGAGAGCGATTTGATTTGTGTACAAGATTTTCAGCGTGCGTTTGTACACAGGAAGTCAGTTGATAGTGTCATCTGAAAGATTTTCGGTGGGGATGAGTGGGCACAACTTTTAAGTGCAGTGGAAGCGGGGTAGAATCCCTGGAAGTGGTGGCTGTAACCCTGCTAGTCAGTTCAGGACAGATCTAACCACTAGGCTGTCCTGTTCAACAAATAACAACGATAAAACTTGGAAGAACATCAAGAAAAGAAAGCGAGGTAGGAAAGGTGGTGTGAGACAAAGACTAAAAAATTTGAATAATCGGAAAACTCCGCTACCAACCGTGCTCCTAGCCAATGTCCTGTCCCTACGTTCCAAACCGACGAGCTTCAAGCTAACATCAACTACCTACACCAATATAACAAAGCCGGAATTTTTGCCTTTTACCGAAACCTGGCTGAGCCCCGCCATACGAACTGCGACTCTCCATTGACGGCTTGGGTCAACCCATTGGGCTTGACAGAGATCACACGCAACGGGGAAGGCACAAGGCGGAGTTTGTGCTTCTACATCAACGAGCGTTGGTGTGGTGATGTTAAAATTAGAACTACGCTATCCGTGGAGGACTTTGAACTGCTCTCTGTTTCGCTCCGGCCTTTTACTTACCACGGGAATTCCCGCAATTATTTTTCACTTTAGTTTACATTCACCCCAAGCAAGAGTGGCTTGAGCAACTGAACATATTTTTGATCACCTCCATGTGCTCGATTCTAACCCCCTGATGCCCCTAAGTTTATCCTGGGTGATTTCAATAACTGTTCCCTTACTAAAGAAAATGAACAGTTGTGACCTGCCCTACACGAAGAAACAAGACCTTAGACTTGTGCTAGGGGACTGTAGCAGCCTATAGATCGTTGCCTTTGCCTCCCCTGGGATCATCTGACCACAACTGCGTTCTTCTTGCCCCATGTACCAGTCAGTGTTTCGGCGCCTTCAACCCATAGTCAGGACCCCCAAAAAAATGGACTGCTGATAGTATAGCTAGTCGGGCAAGGCTGCTTTGATTGCACTGACTGGGAATTTTTTTATGATGTGTGTTCAGACTGAAGAGCTCACTGATGTTATTTGTTCTTATATTTCTTTTTTTGTTGTTGTGTCATTCCAACAAAAGGAGATAACCATTTACCCCAATAACAAGTTTGGGGTTACAAGGATCTGAAACGTGTTTAAACAAAAAGAAAGTAGTATTTTACACAGGCACAGAAACACAAAGAAGGAAGTAAAAAAAGAAGTCAAAGCTGCTGTTGCACGGGCCAGACGTATATATAAAAATAAGATAGAAGAAAAGGGTTGCGAGGAACAATTTTCGTTCTGCTGGCAGGGTATCAAAAATTTTGTCTGCAGTAAATATGGTAGTGTCCAACATAGGTCAGAGATCAGTTGCAGGGGGTATGTGAAAAAATTACCAGACCATCTAAACACATTTTACTCGCTTTTAAAAGCATGATTTCTCAATGAATTAAATGATCTGAAGCAATCCCTAGTTTTTAGAATAGCTTCCTTGTGATAAGAAATTATCTGTTAAGCACTTAAAGGCAATAAATAAATTTAAAAATCTCCGGACCAGACGGTATATTGAAGAACCCGGGAAAATTTTGCGCTACTGAGCTTGCCAGTGTCCTTCAACACCGTTCCAGGCCTCACTGGGTACTTTCAGATTCCTGTTATTTGGAAAACTTCCAATGTAATTTCTCTTCCAAGAAACCAATCCTTTTCGGCCTAACGATTTTAGACCTGTAGCTCTCACATCTCTTGTGATGAAAAGCTGGAAAAGATTGTAAAATCTCTCATTCTTTCTGCTACAGAGAAAGACCTTGACCCACTGCAATTTGCATAAGGTCCGAAGGGGTGTCGAAGATGCCAAACTATTCATTTGAACAAGTTGTATAGCCACTTTGGGAAACACCTGACTCTCATGCCAGGGAATATTGTTTGGATTTTAGTTCACTTTCAATACAACAGCCTCACGTTCTGGTTAACAAAATAATTTCAAAATTTGACGTAGACAATCAACTTGTTCGTTGGCTGATTGAATTTTTAACCAACAGACCACAGCGTGTTTTGGCCAACAAAATTTCTTCTTCGGTTAGATTTTTCCTGCACTGGTTTCTCCGCAGGTTGCGCCTCTCACCACTTCTGTACATTCTATACACAGATATTGCAGAAGCAACTATGGAAATTCCTTTCTGTAAAGTTCGCAGGGCGATAGTGCTTGTTATCCCTTATCGGATCAGTCTTAGACCATGGCCAGCCCTCACCGAGTTCGTACACTGGTGTGACGAGGGCCCATCTGGAGCAAATGTTTCTAAAACTAAAGACCTGCCTATCGACTTCAGAAGATCAGGGGATACTCCTAAGAATATTATTATCCATAATCAAGAGGTTGAAAACGTTTGAAACTATAAGTATTTCTGGGAACTGTTTTTGACCACAAGTTAAACTGGGACGTTAACACTGACGCTATTGTCAAAAGGGACAACAACGTCTGTATTTTCTGAGGAAACTGAAATCTTTTTGTAGACAAAAAAATCCTTCCTTGGGTTTTACAAGTCTTACATAGAGAGTGTTCTAAGTTTTGCTTTATTGTTGGTACAATAACCTTAGTGTTAAAAACAAGAATGGCCTGCAGAGAATTGTAAGAAACTGCTCAAAAATAATTGGAAAAGAACAAAGAGTCTCATGTTTGTTCTGCAATCAGCAGCTTGTACGCAAAGCCACAGCCATTTTGGCTGATCCTTCTCAGCTTTGTTTCCAGAATTCAAATGTTTTCCTTCGGAAAGCCGTTTTCAGTGTCCCATCAGCAAAACCAACAGAAAAAGAAATTCTTTTGTGCCCGTAAGCATTCGACTTCTGAAATTTACAATGATGTTGACTACCTAGTTCTTACATTTCTCGAATTATCTGCCTGATTGTCATTGTTACGAGTGTAGTCAATACATAATTGTGTGTGTGTGTGTGTGTGTGTGGGTGGGTGGGTGCGTGGGTGTGTGAAATAAGTCTGTGTTCTAGTCAACGTCTTAAAAAAAATTGAATTCATATATTGGTGTATGGTGTGCGTGGGCGTATTCGCACACACACGTACGTGCGTGTGTTTCGTGCTGCGTATATGCGTGCGTAAAAAAGTTTTTTGTCTTCTAGTCAATGGGTTTAAAATTGTGTTCACAAATTTATGTTTGTGCGCATGCGCGCGTGTGTGTTTGGGGTGTGTTGTGTGTGGTGACATTTTATTTGAAAACCAATATGAAATATAGCTTTTGTGTCTTTGATATATTTGATGAGTATCAATCTGCCTGTCAGTATTGTAATTGCCCTTCATGGGATGATTAAAGTGTTTTTGACTTGACTTGACTTGACTTGTTCCCCTAAGTTTTCTTTGTAAACATCTTTGTCTGAACTCCTGGAGGGGCTGGCTGGATGTGGGGAGGCATTTTGTATGTGGAAGTGTCCGCCACAAGTTCAACTTGGTTCAGCTCATCCCTCGCCTGGTGACAGGCCACATGTTGGGTCATAGCATCCACACCACAGGCCACATGTTGGGTCATAGCATCCACACCACAGGCCACATGTTGGGTCATAGCATCACACCACAGGCCACATGTTGGGTCATAGCATCCACACCACAGGCCACATGTTGGGTCATAGCATCCACACCACAGGCCACATGTTGGGTCATAGCATCCACACCACAGGCCACATGTTGGATCATAGCATCACACCACAGGCCACATGTTGGGTCATAGCATCCACACCACAGGCCATAGGCCTAGCTGGTCTACTCTTCTATACAATTGTGGTGGATGGGATTTTTATTTTTCATTCCTCAGCTTGAGGTCTGGGGTGCACCAATGGTAAGACTTGACGTATACCAATTTTTTTCCCAACATTAGGTAGTTGCAATCCGATTTCGCGGATGTATGTTTGTGTTTCTGTATGCCAACGAATGCTGCCATGAATTACGGGATATTTAACGTTCATATATGATCTTCTGCATATGGTATATACAGGAAAGGAGTTAAGGCACTAGAAGGTCTGCACTTGATGTTGGAAGGGGAGATCATAAAGATCCACACCCTGAAATCCCCAGGCGGCGAAGTAATTTGAAGCTACGACTTCCTGGACGGGCAGGACTGAAGCCCAGCAGTCTGAAGCTCTCGGCTATAGCGTCCGTGGGATGCCATGAGTTGCATGTGTCCGCACAGTGGTCTACAGTTCATATCATTATGGGACTAAAATATTTTAGGTAAGGTACCTATAATTATCATCAACTCCATGGTAGAAGATTAGTTCTCTGGAACGGACACCTCTAGTGGTGAAGACTCAAACCACCCACCTCAGTTATTGCCGATTCATCATCATCATCATCATCATCATCATCGTCGTTGTCGTCGTCATCGTCATCATCATCATCTTTTAGTGTCGGGCGTTATAGTCGGGTGGCTTTGACGCTTCGAATTCAAGCTCATGGATTAATGAAGTCGTGGGTTCGAATCTCTGAGCCGTGTGGTTAACTAAGGGTTGGGAAATTAAAAATTCCCATGTCAACTTTTAATGCAGACCTGCTAGTGCCTTACTCCCCTTTGTGTTTGTACATATGTAGAAATTCAAATATTGGCGTAGAAGGTCTCATATTTCATGTCAGCGATCAGTGGGTAATGGAACACGAACGCACCTAGCATGCACCCTGAAGTCGTAATGCAGCTACCTTCAAGAGGGACAGAAACCGTTGCAGACGCAACTTCTCACCATTGGTGAACCTGGGAGCTCTAGCCAAGCCGTGGGGGAAAATGACGTCAAGGAAGGAGGTATTGACAGAAATGAAGCGTGAAGTATGTTGCAAACTGTTTTCATCAAGTGGAGTTCTGTACCTTGATGAAAACCACACACTTTGCTTTAAATGAACACCATGCTTTCAAAAATGGTAGCATTTGTTTTAGAAAACAGAACATATAATTCCGTAGGTTTTTACACAGAAAAAAACAAACCATTTTGACGCTGTTTTAGAAATACAAATATGATCTACCTGATGTACAAAGTATCTTTTCGCAGACACTTTTTGATTTCAGGGTGTAAGACTGAGATATGTTGGGTATGGTAGCAAAAACGTGCAGTCTACAACCCACCGCTTCGGCGCTCCCGTAGACATCTTTGCAGAGTGAGGTCTGTCTGTTGTCTTTCAGATAGGCCGACCTCTGGGGACGAAATAAACCGGGAATTCCTCCTGGTTTCTCAATTTGTGGAGAGGGACTGTTGTCTCTCAAACAAAACCTGAAAAAAATGTGGTTATTGTATGAAACATATCAAGTAGCGTTTTATTTGAATGATCCTGAAATCTTACATAGGGGTTGGGATACTTCTTGTGTGTAGAAGTGTTGGGGATAGGGGTTTTCTTGTTCGTTTCTGGTGCATTTTCGCAGTTTCAACCAGTGGTGACCATTTTGTTTTTGGCGGTAAGGGACTTTCCAACTGTGGGTTGATGTGACACATGTACATCAGTGTGCAAGCCTTGAATATTTCTCTATTTTGGACAGCCTTCTTACCGGCACAGGCCACATGGCTCTAATGGAAGGCAGAGAGGGGATTTGGTTAGTATACAGATTAAACATACGTGCGTTTGAACACAGGAATCAGTTGATAGTGTGATCTGAAAGAATTCGGTGGAGATGAGTGGGCACAGGTTAAAAGTGAGGGTATGCTGGGAGACTCCCCGGAAGTGGGGCTTGTAACTCTTCTAGTCAAATCACGAAGGTCCTAACCACTAGCTGTCCTGTCATCCCCCTAGCATTGTTGTAAACATCTATTTCTGACTCCTGAGGGCTGGCTGTTGTGGGAGCTTGTTGTGTGTGAAGTGTTGTGGTACAAGTTTCAACCTGTTCAGCCTATCCCTCACACTGGTGACAGGCACATGTTGGGTTCATAGCAATCCACACCACAGCCACATGTATGGGTCTAGCAACCACAACCACAGCCACATGTTGGGTCATAGCATCCACACCACAGGCCACATTTGTCATACACACACACAGGCCACATGTAGGGTCATAGAATCCACACCACATGCCACATTGGGCATAGAATCCACACAACAGGCCACATGATTGGGTAATCAGCATCCACACCACATGCCACATTTTAGTTCTAGCATCCACACCACAGGCCACATGTTTGGGTCATAGCAACCTAATCCAACACCACAGGCCACAAGTTGGTCATAAAGCATCCTCCCCACAGCCACATGTTGGGTCGATGCACCACACCACGGGCCACAGTTGGTCATAGCATCACACCACAGCCACATGTTGGTTC
>CM054142.1:835174-892674 GCA_028751875.1 Rapana venosa
AATGAATGCATTTGAAACTGGGACTAGCAAATTCTGACCACACATCCAAATCAGCTGACAAACAAATTTATTCACAAACTAAAATCAACCAATAGTCTGACTACCTTACAAAATCTGCCGATTTACTAGAGGAAGGAGAAGGGGGAGAGGGAAATGGAGGGGCGCAATTCATCAAGAAAAAGGCCCACAAGCCTGTTGAATAAAAACAGGTGTAGCAAGCTCTAAGGTGTTTATCCCATGACTGTTCCACTGGACACTCTACAACAATACTTTAAGCCATGAATAGAGAGGCCTTCACTGTAGCTGACAAAGGGACTGTTAAGACAAAGGCTGAGCCCCCAGCCCTAGGATTATAGGCCAGCATTTGTTAATACTTCGGTATAACACTTAGCTAAACATACCACTGCCTTGCCAAGACCTCTAGCTCACAGAGACTGCTGGACACTTAATGTGATTTTAATGTGAGAGAGTACACAGGCCTCAATGAATTGCTAGGTCTCCCAGCCCACAACCATGGGTATTCAAACAGACCAGAAGTTTGTCCAAACAGCACACTGTAACTTAGAGGTTGACAAATAAACCTCTTTCAAAACTGCTAACCTCAGCAAATCATGAAGTCTAACCAGGTTGAACAGTTCTTTCTAGAAAGGGGGGGGGGGGAAGGAAAGGGGGTTGTAGTTCAAATGTTATTAGTGTTGAAAGTGCACACTATAACACATACAAACAAACAAACATGCATATATAATACATACATACATACTAACAAAAAAAATCTATTCGAATCAAATGACTAAATCCAAGGAATCTAAAAATTGACTGTCACACAAACAAAAATATTGCAGTCTTCACAAAATTGTTACCCATCACAAACATTTTGCATTCATTTTTCTCTTCTTTTGTCGTTCTCCCTTTCCTAACAAGCCTGATACATAACAGGACAATAATAATCTTCTCGGACGAGTGTTGTACAGGTCTCTAAACCTTTGATCAGCAGGGCTAGGTAACATACCAGACAGGTCCTCGGTAGTATAGTGGTCAGTATCCCCACCTGTCACTCGGAAGACTGGGGTTCCATTCCCCAGCGGGGAGAAAGGGTTGAGTTGTTTTTTTTACTTCATGCAAAATTATTTCCTCCATTGATTGAATTGCTTGATTTTAGTTTTTGCCTTTTTTTCTTTTGTTCCACATCCACCTCTCATCCTGACCCCCCCCCCCCCCCCCCCCCCCCCCCCCCCCCCCCCCTTTTCGGTCTTTTTTTTTTTAAAGCGCTGTTGATGGGTGTGTTTTCTTATGTTCTTTTAGTTAGTAAAACACACTAAAATCAAACTCAAAATGAGTAAAGATTGCAACACACTTACGGGTGTTTTTTTTCTTGTGCTGCCAGTTTGGCAGATCTAATATTTTCTCTCTGTTACATTATATATATTCACACACATACATACATACCGACTCTAATATAATAAATTAGTAGATTAAAATATAAAGGCCGTATTCTAAGAATTTGCATGCTTACTATCACAAAAAACCTTGAAATATTCATAAAAATAACACATCACAAACGCGTTACATTCGTTCGGCACTCTGATTCACTCTCACATAGAGAGTGAACAGGGGAATGGGTAATCAGAGGAAGAGATGGATATTTTATTACGAAGTAGGAGCCCTTTTCAATTCTTTGTGTCTGTGGTTTTGATACCAAGTTATCAACAGTGTGCAGGTCAGGTGTAGCTCCTCTCTCCTATTTGCTGATAATCCTTTCTGTAGGGTATTTGATTTTTTTTTATAGATAAGATTGATGGAGTCTGTTCACCCGTTGAAAACACACTAAGGTCTTACCATTATACATATTTTTTCATAATTATTTTATCCCTAAACTAAATGTGAGCTACTCTGCACATCCTATGTCTTAAGCTCTCCCCTCTTCAGTGGCAGGTCTCAGGGAAAGCAATTCCCAGTGCCCACATATCTCTGTGTATGTGTGTTCATTTCTAAAGGCTATTTTTCCAACAGGAGGTCTGCAAACAGTGGAGCAAGGCTAGTGGCCAAGCACCTGACCATTTCAACCAGGTATTCTCTGGGCTGCAGGGATGCCACGAACTCAGGTCGTCACATTAAAAGCACAACAATCAGAGAACAAATTAAACATTGAACAAATTCTATTTACATAGCGTTATACAATAAGCATAACAAGAGCTTTTTATCCAGCACTCTGGGATAAAAGAAAGCAAAAAGCAAAGCATGAAGAATAATCCAAAGAAAGAAAAAAATACATAGATGGACATTCCATTCCAATTCACTCCAATAGAATTCCATACATGTAGCAAAAACAAAAATCAAAACAAAAAACCCAGTACAAAACTGGGGGTAAAAAAGTAAACGTAAACAGATAATCAAGGAAGGATAGGCGCTGCAAATGGATTTTCATAATGCACACATTAAAAAGACAAAATGATGAAGTTTAAAGAAAAGTTATTTAAAAATGTAAATAGAAGAAAAGGAGTGCACAGAGAGACAGAGACTGACAAACACAGAGAGATAGAGATACAGACAGACAGAGAGAAAGAGTGAGAATGGATGGCAAGAAAGCAAGGCAAGGCACAGCATATTCTGTTTCATGATGGTCATAGGAATGAGTATCATCGTGAATCCTGCTTACCACCTGCCCTTGGAGCAGCATAAGACAAAAAAGAAGAAAAACCTACACACAAATACACACTCACAGCTTCCAAACACCTGCATGTGTAAAATCCAAATCATATAATTCCTACTGCCAAATATGTCCTACTGCCTTCAAGACATTCAAAACTGGATGACTCACAACAAGTTACAACTTAATGCCGGTAAAACTGAAGCCATGCTTATTGGAACCAAACATAAACTCTCCTCTATCACAAAACTTCAATAGAAGTCGGCAATACGTCAATTCCTTTGTCCAGCTCTCTGAAGTATTTAGGAGTAGTTCTTGACAACACACTCTGAAAAAGTTCATCACCCAGCCCTCAGTCTTGTATACTATAAATTACGCGCAAAGCGCAATTCGAAATTATTATCCACTGATGCAATTCCAAGCTTGTACATTTCATTCTTCCTTTTTGATCGTAATTCTTTTTTGGTGGCCCCCCGATCCTATCCACTCTCTTCAAAAAATACAAAATCTGCGCTCGACTGGCCCCAAAGAAAGAAAAAATCGGGCACATCGATCCTTTTCCCTCAATCTTTCACTAGTCCTGTCTCACAAAGAGGGGAGTAAAAGATCAATCCCCTTTTTGTTTAAAAGTCTCCACAAATCCACCCCTTATTCTGTAAACTTTTTTCACCTGTAACTCCACCCCCTTTCCCTTCTTTCAGCGCAGATACTTTGTGCTTTCCAACACCCAGTTTCAAAAAAAACCCCTGTTGGCCCGTCGCTCTTTCTTTTCTGGCCCATCCACCTGGAATGACCCCCCCTTTTACCAAAAAGCCTTTCCTTGATACCTTCAAAACCAGCCTCAAAACATATTTTTTCCTACCGAGACATTTCCCCCCCAAATTTCCCCAATTTTCAACGCATCCTTACCCCAAATGTGTTTTCGGTGTGTTGGTTTTGTGTGTGTGTGTGTGTGTGTGTGTGTGTGTGTTGTGGGTGTGTGTGTCTGCGTGGTGCGTACGTACGTCACGCACTTGAATTTGAAATCTGTTGTTCTTATGTTTAAGGAGAGTTCATGCGTGTAAAAGAATTGAGTGCAAGCACTTTGATTTTTTTTGTTTTTTCAAGATTCAGCGCTTTTAAATTCCTATATTATTATTTTTTAAACGCTACTAAAAACACAAACACAAAACCAAATTTTCAAGGGGAAAAATCTATGACAATAAATGTAGGAAAGGGGAGAGCGAGTATTATATATGAGAGAGATCGTTTCATCCCCTTTATTCATTTTTTTCGCTGGACCAAAAAAAAGGCACACATACGGGGACTACACACATATCATCAGACCCCTGACCTTTTGGGGGTTCGTGGGGGGGACTGAAAAACGATGCCGTGGAAGCCTCCTCCATCCATTTGGTCCCTCGGTCTGCGCCGTATGCCGAGTCATTCACCTGGCCTTCCTGATTTGTCCATCCATGACTTGTTTTTGTCTTCCCCCCCTTCTGCCCCTTTGAGTGTTCCCCGCAGTCTGTTTTTGGGCAGAGTGTTGTGGCGGGGGCGTGGCCGAAACCTGTCAGTTTTTTTTTGACGATGGGGAGAAGGGGTTCCTGTGGACCTGCCAGCCGTGTTTTTTTGGTTTTTGACAAATTCTTTTGGTCTTTTTTTCTCTCCGGGTTTTATGCCAGTAGTTTTCTATGGTTTTGTTTCAAATTGACTGGATTCGTTTTGTGTTTCAGAGTTCAATGCCCAGGTTTCATTCCCCGTCCCAGCGGATCGACTGAAAAAGGGCTTTGTAGAGCTTTAGTTTGTTTGGGAAAATTTGATCTCTTTATTTTTTTAAATAGGGGTGGTGAGTTTTGTCTGGAAGATGTTTCCCAAAGGGGCTATTCTGACTTTGATTTCTGTCGTCGATCGCCCGCCCTTTTGGGAGTGTGGCCGAGGTTTTTAAAAAAGGTTTCCCTTCCCCCAGTTTTTGGCCGTTCAGGAAAAATTTTTGCGGTTGGCATTGCTCTGTTGTTCACAAAGTACTTTACTTTTCCCCGAGCTCCTTCCACCCCATATGTCCAGTTTTGTTCTAAAGTTGGTTTTTAAGATTTTGCAGCTCTGTTTTAAAATTCCGCCCCATGGGTCAATGTATCGAAAACCTTTTAATTTGGGTTGAGGGGTTTCCCGAAAATTGGGAGGGTGGGTGGAATTTCATGGGGGGTTCTCTCATGTGTTTTCAAAAAACAGATTGAACAGGACTGGGTAACAGGGTCCTTGTCGGCCCCCAACTGTGGTTTTGAATTTGTCCCCGCCCTAAATTTTTTCAGAAGGATTGCATGCTTGCAGTGTTTTATAGTGCTTAAATGGTTTGCACTTGTCCTTCTTCAATGCCAAACATTCTGAGGACCTCCCTCAGGCCTTCGTCCCATATTTCTGTCAAAGCCTTCTTGAAGTCGTTTGAAGTTTGGAAAGGTCCTTTTGATTTTGGGAAATTTTTTTCCCCACCCATGATTTGGCAGTTAAAAATCTGTTCGATTGTGCTCCTCCCTTTGCCCGGGAACCAGCTTTTTCCCTTGCAAGGTTTTTTCTTCTGCCTTTTTTGGGGTCGATTAAAAAATAACTTTGAGATGTCTTGTTTGGCGGGGCGGGATGGGGGCGATTGTTCTTTTAGTTTTGGTTTGGGCGTAAATTCCCCTTTGGGAAGGGGTATGATGAGTGTTTGTGTCCAGGTTTTTGGGGCCATGTTTTTCCCCCCCAAATTTCTGACAGATAGTTTGAAAATTATTTGGGGACTGTTTCCCCACCTTGTTTGAGAGCTTTTGGGGTTTATTTGTTGCTCCTGGGGACTTTCCTCCTGGTATGCTGGGGGATGGCTTTTTCCCACTTTTCCCTCAGTTTTGGTAATGGCAAAGGGTTCTTTGATTTTTGGCTGCTTTTCTTTATTTTGTTTTTTGGTTTTTATTGGGTTTTTGGTACAGTTCTTGAAAATTATTCGACCACCTTTTTAATGCAGCTGGGGTTTTCTTTTAGGGGGTTTTCCCGGGAGCTGTTTAAATTTGGACTAAATTGATTTGGTTTAAAGGGGTTTTTTGTGGTTTCTTCAGGGTGTTTTTTGCCTTTTTACTGTTCCCCACTTTCTTTGTTTTTTTCGTTCTCATCCATTGATCATGACCCACTTTCTCGGGCCCTTTAACTTTTGCTTCTTCCGAGATTGTTCCCCCGGGTTTTCTTTAGGGTTGGAAGACCGGGTTTTGGTTTCAGTGCTCTTCTTGAAACGCAGGGGTTTCCAAGATTTCTTTTGGTTTAGCCCCGGGGTGGTGTTTTTTCCCTTGAGGCCCGGAGTCCCCCTTGTTTGTTTCTCGGATGCCTCATTGAAGTTGTTGGTGGGGGTCATTGATGTCATTGCCAGGGGGGTTTTTAATGCCCCGCAAAACGCCCGCCAAAAGCTTAGTTGGGGGATCCCTCGAAAATCTGGATCTTTTAGTTTGTTTAAAGTCAAATTTGATACGTGGGGGTTTTCAGGTGTTTGTTTTTTTCAGCTTCATTTTGAATTCCGCGCACAAGGTCGGGAAATGCCCAGGGCTCCAGGGTTTGGTTTTTTGTTCTGGCTCTGTTTATGCGGATTTTAAAGCGCCGTTGGGGTTAAAATTTTAAAAACTATTTGGTTTTGGAAATTTTTTTGTTTTTTGGGGCATGCCAGGTTGTCCTCCTTGGGCTGCTTGTGGGGATAGAGGGTATTGGGAATGGTAGGTCTGTGGGTGCAGGCCCAAATCCAGCAGGCGTAGTCCCCCGTCGTTGGGTTTTCCCCCGTTCCAAAAATGACCAACCCGTTCCGGCCCCCTTTGGGTTTTAAGAGTTGGACCTACTTTTGGGGTTTTTAAAAACCCCTTGGAGGGTGAGGGTGTCCTTCTTGGGGGTTTTTCTTTTAAAGGGCCCCTTAAGTCCCTTTATAAAATTCTTTTCTTTTATTTTGTATGGTTGAAGATGGTGAAAAGTTTGTTTTGATGGTGATTTCTTGGGTTTTTGGGGGGGCCGGGCAACCCCGGTTTTGATAAAACCTGTGGAAGCCGGGTGTTTCAGTGATAATTTCCCCCACTACTTCCTTTCTGAAAAAAATGCCACTCCCTGTTGGTGATGTTTCTCTTGGCCACGTACCAGATCTTTGGGTTTCCCTTTTTAAATCCCAAAGTTCACCAAAAACCCGTCAAAATTTACTTCTTATGTCCAATAATGTCCCATTTATATCGGCTAAGCTCATACTCTAGTTCTTTGATTTTTCCGCACTGGTAGAGTGTACGGACGTTCCATGTACCAATGGTGATTTGTTCTCTAGGGAGCTTAAGTAATGTTTTAACTCCAGTAGCTGACTTGTCACTTCCACCCTGGTGTTGATCAATGGAAAGCGCGGTCGTTGGTAACCCGGGCCTCGACCGATCCGGTATCATTTCGGCTTTGCATTTGTCTTTCATGTTTTTTCTGTGGGCTTAGGATATTCCTTGGTGGCGCCAATCTCCTCTCCAAGTCTCCATATGTTTTGGGTTTTTCTATTGGGGTTTCCTCCCCCACATGCGACAGGTTGTACTGGGTTACATGGATACCAGTAGCAGTAGCAGAGAACTTCTCTGACTGACCTGACACATACATTCCGGGACATATAAATTCCTGTTAGATAGAGCTAGAGAGAGTGGACCCATGTCAGTTGCTAAATAAAGGGTCACCAAGGTCAGTCATCCATTGATTACAATTTGTTTTCGCACTTTGCGAACAGGTCCTCGGTAGTGTAGTGGTCAGTATCCCCGCCTGTCACGCGGGAGACCGGGGTTCAATTCCTCGCCGGGGAGAGGATTTTTTTTTCTCCACTCTTTAAGGCTTTGTTTTGTAGTTGTGTTTTACCAGTTGTTTATGACTCTGCTGCTTTGCTTTACCCCCCCCCCCCCCCCATTCCCTCCCTCTTCCCTTCTTTCTCATTCACGCCTCTTTTTTAATTGAAAAAAATCAACAACAACAAAAGTCTTGTATGATAAATAATCTGTATGCAAAATATGATGATACACTGCTTCTTTTCATAATACATTTTGACACACGTTCTTCCCTTCTCTGCTGACAGAAACATTTGAAACAAAGCACACACTGATTCCAACTGAGAGCTCAGGTCAACTCATCATCGTACTTGACCCCCTCCCCCCTCCCCCACTCACTTCCAAGATGTATTTACCAGTGTAGTCAGTGGTCGGAGCACTCCCTTTCCCCCAGCCAAGTTAAGGAGCATCGAGCGTGGTTATCACTTGGATGGGTGACCGTTTGCGCACCTTGGCTTCACTATAGTCCCCCAGTTCACCCAGCTGTAAATGGGTACCTGCCTGTTTAGGGTCAGGGAAGGTAAAGCGGCTATCTATTTTTTTTCTTTTTTTTTCCTTTTCGAGGATAATGGAATGAGCACTCATGTGCTTTTTTCATCCAGTCCCCGTGTGTATGCAGTTTTGTAAATTTTGTCATCCGTTCCCATCGGCACACAATGGCCTACTCTTCCGAAAAGTGAAACGGGTTTTAACGTATGCGCAAGGTGTTATGCGTGCGTTCGCACACGGGACCTCGGTTTATAGTTTCATCCGAAGGAGGGAGAGGAGATGGGCGCCGCCCTCAATATGCTGGCTCCTAGAGAAGTGAGGTCTCTGACGCTTCACTGCCCTACGACCACATAGGCTATTGGACACTCTTTACCTTTGTTTTTTTTAGTCAGCAAGTCTACGCATGGTACTTTTGTTGGTGGTGGTGGGGGGGGGGGGTGCTGCTGCTGCTGCTGTTGCTGCTGCTGATGGTGGTGACGGTGGTGGTTATGTTGCTATTGCTTGTGTTAACTTGCAACAGCGTGAATAAAAGAAAGAATGATTTTTTTTTTAAAGTTTTGTTGGTTTTTTTCTTTTACTAGGCTAACAGCAAACTCCTTGGTATCTCATACAGAGATCACGTCACTAGTGAGAAAGTGAAAGCCAGAATTAAAAACGCCATCAGGCCATATGAAGAGCTCCTGCCTTCAGTGAAAAGACAAACTAATGTGCACGTCACACGAACATCTGGACTGGCCAAGACTGTCCCACAGGGAACAGGACGAAGACGAAGAGGCAGACAGGGAAAGCAATGGGAAGACAACATCAGAGAGTGGACTGGCCTTGAGCATGAGTGGAACGAACTGCTACGGAAAGCAGAGGACCGCGGGGAGTGGAGGAAGCTGGTTGCAAAATCTTCATTAGTGCCCCACGGTTCAAAGCACTACGGAATAGGCGAGGTGAGGTGAGGAAATGGATGAGTGAAACAAAAAAAGGAATGAATAAATGATTGAATAAATGAAAGAGCAAATGAATGAATGAATTTTGAATAAAGTAACGACCCTTGAAAATAAAAAAGAATGATTGTATAGGTTACACGAAAGACAACAATTATACTTTTAATGAATGAATAAATGAATGAATGAATGAATAAATGACTTTTGCAATAAGGGAGGTCAACAGTTGGTTGCCCAGCTGTCAGCCTACTCAAATGTCCATTAATCAGCAAGTTATAGTAGCCGTAAAAGGCAGGTCCTCGGTTGTGTAGTGGTAGTATCCCCCCCTGTCACGGGGGGGAACCAGGGTTCAATTCCCCCCGGGGGGATATATAATTTGTTAAATTTTTTTATTTTATTTATTAAATTGTATTTCGCAAATGTTCTTTGCCTTTTCTTTTTACCGTTGGGTTTGGTCTTTAAAAAAAAAATCGGGTGGGGGGGGGGGGTGGGGTGGGGGGCAATGGGGTTTGTTGGTGCTGTTTTATCAACATATCCAATGTGTATCTTTGGGAAACCCCTCATTGAAATGTTCGATAGTGTGCTAAACCCAAAGACAAGAAAAGAAAAAAAAAGCCCGGGGAAAAATGTACGAATTGCGGATTTGAAAAAACTAAGTACACTTTTTACAGAAAAAAATGTTTCCAACCCAAATTTCCCAAAGGGATAGTAGTAGTAGTAGGAGCGGGCAGTTTTTAAGGCGCAGTAGCGGAGTTTCTCAGTAGTAGTGTATAGTAGTTGTTTTGTGTATTTAGTAGTAGTGTAGATTTTTAAAAAAGGAAAAAAAGCGTTCCCGGACCTTGTGGGGTTGGGGGGGAGGTTCGGCGCCATTCCTCTCCCCTCCTACTTTACTTCCCGGGACCCTGAGGGGGGGTATTCATTTTTACAGGGGGGTCAATGGGGTTGTGCTGTAGAAAAAGAAACAAACGGTATCATCGTGAGGCAACCACGTCCCCCACTGTTGACCAGCTTAGGAAACCCCAATGCTCTGACCACTGATTTTTCCCCGTCCCTAAGATTTACTTTGGGCAGGATTAAACGCCAGCCTACTATTTAAAATGTTTTTTATGCAGGGGGGTTAAAAAGGTTTTTTCCTAAAGGCACCATCCTTGCTGACTTTTCTCCCCTCCCCCCCCCCTCTACCCCCTTCTCTTTGTTTGTATTAATGTCCCCGGGGGGAAAAACCCCGATTTTGGGCCCCCTTTCCTTTTAGGCAGAAAATTGAACGAAAACCTTTTTAAGTATTAATTTTATTTTCAGTTGTTTCCTAATTAACACACAATAAAGAAAAGTAACCAAAAAAAAGGGGAGGAAACAAACAAACAAAAAAAAAACAAGAAAAGCAAAATAAATGGACTAAAAACCGAGTCCCATGTGCGAATACATGCAGAC
Source organism: Rapana venosa (assembly GCA_028751875.1). Taxonomy (NCBI): domain Eukaryota; kingdom Metazoa; phylum Mollusca; class Gastropoda; order Neogastropoda; family Muricidae; genus Rapana; species Rapana venosa. The sequence goes on from CM054142.1 coordinate 845,500, forward strand.
ATTTTGCATCATGATCTGCTTTTCAGAAGGTGGCTTGTGTGTTTTGGGAAGGGTTACCCAAAAATTTACAAAAATGCATAACATGGGGACTAAACGTACAAAAGCACATGAGTGCTAATTCCATTACCCTCGATTTTAAAACAAAAACATAGATTTTTTAAAATTGACGATCGAATGAATAAAGAAGGAAAAAGAATGGATAAAATAAAGTTTTGGATTTTTGGGAGCAAGGTGGAGTGGGTTACATCATTGCCAGTGGCAAAAAGGTCAGGTTTTGTCAAATTTTTTGGGGTTTTTATTTTGGTTTGTGGGTTTTTCCCCCGCCCGGGGGGCGGGGCAATTTCCCCGGGGGGGAGGGGGGGGTTTTTTTCTTTTTTTTTTCTGTTTTGGGCAAATTTTTTTCTCTTTTGTTTTCTGGTCGTGGAACGTCCAAAAACATTTTTTTTTGCAATTTAGCGTTGCTTTCCCCCCCCCCTGGTGGGGAGAATATTTTTAAAGTTTTTTTGGGGGAAAAAAAAAAAAAGGGGAGGATAATAAAGCAAAAAAAAGAAAAAGGAGGGGTGACAGGAAGAAAAAAAAAAAGGAGTAACAAAGAGAGGGAAGGGAAAGGGGGAAATTCTACAAAATTTTAGGGGGGTGCTATTTAAATGACAACCCCCCCCCCCCCCCCCCCCCCCCCCCCCCCCCCCCCCCCCCCCCCCCCCCCCCCCCCCCCCCCAAAAAAAAACCCCCCCCCCCCCCCCCCCACCCCCCCCCCCCCCCCCCAAAAACCCCCCCCCAAAAAAACCAAAAAAAACCCCCCCAAAAAAAAAAAAACCCCCCCCCCCCCCCCCCCCCCCAAACCCCCCCCCCCCCCCCCCCCCCCAAAAAACCCCCCCCCCCCAAACCCCCCCCCCCCCCCCCAAAACCCCCCCCCCCCCCCAAAACCAAAAAACCCAACCCCCCCCTTTTTTTTTTTTTTTTTCCAAAAACCACCCCAACCCCCCCCCCCCCCCCCCCCCCCACCCCCCCCCCCCCCCCCCACCACCCAAAAAAACCAAACCCCCCCCCCCCCCCCCCCCCCCCCCCCCCCCCCCCACTTTTCCCCCCCCGGGGAAAAAATTTTATGAAAATAAAATTCCTTAAAGGGGGGCACAATTCAAATAAACCCGTCCCAATCCAACAAAACAACATTTAAAAAGCGAAACCCGGGGAAGGGTTATTCCCCCCCCCCTTTAGAGGGGAAAGGGTTTAATCCCCGGGGGAAATTTTTTTTTTTTTTTTTTTTGGGGGGCTGGGGGGGGGGGTTTTATTTTTTAGGGGCCGTAAAATTTTGTTTTTTTGGGGCCCCCCCAATAAATTTTACTTTTTATTTTTTTTTGAAAGGGGAGGGGTTTTCCCTTTTTTAAAAAAATTTTTTAAATATAAAACTTTTAAAAAATTCAGAATACCCTTTTCGCCGGAAAAATTTTTTAAAAAAAAAAGGTGTTTGCGTTTGATTTTTTTTTCAAAACACCCTTTAAAAACCTAATTTTTAAAAATTTTTAAAAATTGAAATGTTTGTTTTTCCCCAAGGGTTCTGTCCTCGGGGTGCCAGTTTTGGGGGGGGGTTTTTCGGTTTTTTTGGCAAACCCCTTTTTCCGGGGAATGGGGGGTGGGGCAGTTTTGCCTAATTTAAAAAAAAGGTAGTCCCCTTTTGACACATAAAAACAACGAGGACCCGGGCGGGTGGGGGGATGGTCAGGGGAAAAAAGGAACAAAAACCCGGTGAAATTTCCCCTTTTCCCTTGGTTTTGGGTGAGAATTAAAATTTTTAAAAGTCCCCCACATTTTTTGTACCCTTTTCGCGGAACTCAAAACTAAAAAAACAATTTTTTGGGGGTTTTTTTCTTTTAAAAAAGGGTTTTCTTTTCCTCTCCCAAAAAAAATTTTTTTTTCCCTTACATGAGCTGCTGGACAGGTAAAAAAACAAAACCCCAGGCCTCTTCGGGTGATGTCGTCGCAGAGAAAAACCGCAATCATCAATCTCCCCAAGTTTGTGGAGCTGACCACATCCTATAATTATGGAGGAGAACAAAGTCAAAGTGGCTGAGGCTTGAGTTACCTTTCCTTTGGTCGTCAAATCACTCCAGTCCCACGGATGTCGACTTGCTCATTAAATGACCATCATCTTCAAGGAGGAATGTCTGCTTGATGTGGAGCCCCCCTGCGTGGCCCAGTCCTTCCTCAACCACACTGCACCGCTGTACAAAATCTTTGTGGTGGGCACTCAGTCCACAGTTCCTCGTTCAGCGACCCTCCCCGAAAAACCTGTACCCAGGCAATCAGGCCACCATCTTCTTTGACACACGCTGGAAGTGTGCAAACCTGGCTCCTCCCATCCACTGAGTGAGTTCTATGCCTGACAGCAGTGTTGAGGAGCCCCTGCTGAAGCCTGATTGGTCGCTGCTGGAACAGCTGGGGGCGGCCATTAGTGATGGCCATGAGTCTGATGGGCATCGATGTCATCATCGACTGCAGCACCCAGCAGTATGCCTGTCATCCACATCAACTCTTTTCCAGGTTTTTAGAGCAGGAAGGTTTCTTCACCCACCTGAGGGACCATAATTATTATTCTGGAACACATACAGACACTTGGTCCATAGTAGGCTTTCTGTAATAGCTCCCCCCCCCCCCTACACCCCACCCCCGCCCCCACCCTTCCCCCTACCCTCCACAGCACAAACAAGGACAGGGGAGGGGGAGGGGAGGGGCAGGAGGGAGAACGGCTACTGCTACTGCTGATACAGGCTACACACCGGTACTAATTTGGGGGTCAAGTAGTATCTTCTATAGAGTGCGAGTGAAAAAAACTGTTGGTGATTTTCACAGATTTTTTAAAGCATGAAATGATGCACTGTGCACTTGTTTTTTGGATTGAGGACATAGAGCAATACAGGTAGTCACGAGAAATTTTTGGGAAAAAACCCTCAAAATAGGTTTGCCTGTATTCTACAGCTGACCCGCGCAATGGCATATTGCGGTAAGGGAAACTAGCAACGACAAAGGACTGAGGGGTAAAAAGTGTTTGCTGAAAAAATTAACAAATTTCAAAACCTAAACCCCAAATTTGTTCAAATCACAGAGTTTGGTCCCAAAGGGTAGTCCCCCTTTCACAAAATGGTTTTTAAATTTTTTGGAGCTAGACTGCGGTATGAATATAAAAAGCACATAGAAAACAAAGGAAAAAAGGGGATTTTTTAATACGGTGTTTAGCCCCCGTATACATTCAAGGGCTGTTTTGCAAGCGGGAATTTTGAACGTCTGCTGGCTTAGTTTTGGGCCATATCATTGCTTTTAAATATTTTAGAGCATCATAATAAGTGGAAAATGCTGTTTGTCCCGCTACTTCTCTTTTTAAGAAAACTCTCTAGGACGTTTACCATAGCAACCCAAAGGATCGAGAGAAGTTTGAGCCAAACTTCGCCTACCGGCACCTCAAATTGATGTTTTTATCAGTTTTTGAAATGTATTTCCCGTATCCCTGTGGATTATTTTATAAAATTTGGGCTGAAAAGACATTCAGTAACAGATTTTTTTGTGTGTCCGCATTAATGTCAACACGGGGATATACATTCCCTTGTGTTCTGTGGGGCCGCTTGGAAACCCCCCCACCCCCATCAGCATGCATATTTCAGTTTTTCATATCTGTTTTTGAGTCCAAACAGCTTTCCACTGAGATATAAAAGAATAGAACTAAAACTGCAGAAAAGGTGATGGGGGTGGGGGGAAAGAGCAGTGTTACTTTTTATTCTTCTCTGTAAGTGGAAACTGAAAATGTCATTTGTTGATCTTTTTTTTTTAAAAATATATACTATATATTGCTTTGTTTTCATGTGGTTTTGCTGATGGTTTTATCCTTCACCAACAAGATCCCCATCCCCCCCCCTCCTCCCCCCCATCCCCCCTGCTCTTCACTGCACAGAATGATGAAGTATTCCCAATTGATGACAAAGAGAAATCGGGTGCGATCCAAAAATCAGCCGAGGGAGGTGAGGTTGGAGGGGGATGGGGAGGAAAGGAAAGAAAGGGGGAGGGGAAGAAGGAATGAACATAAAAAGTGTTCTGTAGGGTGAGTGTAGCGTTCACAAAACAATGCAGGTTTACCGTATTTGATCTTTGTATCACCATATGTATGTAGTATAGATATGATATTTTCCACCATGCAAAAAAGGGTTGGGGGAACAAAGCAGAGCCTGGGTGGAGTAGACCCCTGGAATGATTAAATGCTAGACAGATAAGTATTGATATAGTTTAAATAACAAACATGCTGTGTGGATTTTTTTGAGTCTATTTGATAGCCAACTGGATTTCATGCAAACCTCCTTTATACAGTGTAATTTACAAAGTCGAGAAGCTTTTCATCCTGTCCAGAGAAGAAGTCTAAAAATGTGAGCCAAAGGCACCACTGGTAGTTTTCAGCCTTCTTCATAAACACTTTATAATCCTCTATTGCTTCTATTAAACATGAAAATATCATTACTCGTCTACATCTGTAAATACAGCTACTCTGTCAAAGAGAGAGAGGACTTCTACACATGCGGAAAACAGTATTTTATTCAACCTGTTTTACCAACACTATCAAAACAATCTATTAACATTTTTCAAACAGTGATTATATACTAGGAAGAAATAGTAATAACAATTTCATTTTATGAATTAGAGGTCTTGAGACACACGAGTATAACATTGAAATGTCTAGGCATTAGCATTGCCTATTTCCATGCCAGATATCTAAAAGCGCTGTGGTCACAGAGCGGGTGCTTGAATCACTAAAAACCAGTCTAGTATTGGGCTGTCGCAAAGTGGAGAGCAAACTCCAAATAAGAGGTCGGTTCAAAAAGGCCTCCTTTTCCATTATAAGTAAAATAATAGCATTTCTTTACATATTTGGGTTTCAAAGTGGTTTGGAGTTATACCTGACTTATTTCAAACAAGATTAGGAGTGAATTTGCTCATGGTAGGTACCAAAGATGTTGCAACAGTAAAAACTTGCCTGTTTTGGGGGTAGTTAAGAAAAACAAACAAAAAATCCTGTGCCTCTTATTCTGTAAGCTTCTTTTTTGCCAATACAATTTTCTGTTGCCCATTACAAGGGCACTATATTGCTGGATAAACTATGTCTGTATGTTTATATTACTTTGTAACATTTGTGAATCCAACGTATGATGCCATTTTTTAACAAAGCAGCTCTGATACAGTCCTAGGCAGCATAGGTGTGATCTTCATACAGCCATACTGCTCAGGAGCTACTGGCTTGAGATAACATTGTGGCTAGTGGTGCTTGTACTCAGAATTGCCTATAAAAGTAACATCAAGAGAAATATTGCCAGGAAAAAGTTTTTCAGTCTGTATACAGGCTACACACCGGTATTAATTTGGGGGTCAAGTAGTATCTTCTATAGAGTGCGAGTGAAAAAAACTGTTGGTGAGTTTCACAGATTTTTTAAAGCATGAAATGATGCACTGTGCACTTGTTTTTTGGATTGAGGACATAGAGCAATACCAGGTAGTCACGAGAAAGTTGGAAATAACCCTCAAATGAGGTTTGCCTGTATTCCTACAGCGTTGACCCCGCGCATGCATATTTCGGTAAGGAAGCTAGCAGACAACAAAGGACTGAGGGGGTACAGTGATTGCTGAAAAATTAAAAAAAATTTCAAACCTACCAAATTTGTTCAAAATCACATGAGTTTTGAGTCAGAGGCTAGTCTTTCACAAAAAGTGGTTTTTATTTCTGTGGATGCCTTAGTACGTGCGGTATGAATATAAAAGCTACATAGAAAAACAAAAGGAAAAGAGTGATTTTTTAATACCGGTGTGTAGCCTAACGTCATCAACTGCAAGGCTTCCCAGCAGCCCTTTCTGCACGGCAGCGGCAGTCACGTGGTGAGGAGATGCAGCGCCTCGTTCGCTGTGGCCGGCGGCTTTGGGGCGGCGTGACGGGGCAACAGAAGCGGAGGGAGACAGGGGGGGGGGGGGGGGGGGGGGGGAGGGGGGGGGGGGGCAGCGTTGGTCCAACACAACAATAACAACAACTGTAATTGTTCTTCTTCACTGACTCCGGCATTTACCCATTTTCCTCCACCCCTTTCCACCCTAGGATTCCTCCACCTCCCCTCCCTCCCCCTGTCCCTGTACTACCTTCCCCTTTTTTCTTCCATCAGGATAGCTCAGTGGTCAGAGCACTGGCTTTCCAAGCTAAGGTTAAGTAGGCCCTAGCATTGAAGGTGGTTACCAGCGAGAATGCCTTGCGCTGCCCAGCGTATCCGACTTGGTGGTGTTTTTATATTAGAGTGGTCGTTCTCCTAGACTGGTTGCTTTCACTTGACTGCAGAGTCCAGTCTGCCCTGGAGGCCATCCTCCTCCTCTGCCTTCACAGCCGTAGGCAGACAGGTTCTCCTCTTCCGCCTGCTCCGCCATTGGGATGTCCTTTTGTTTTCAACCCATACCTGGGGGCTGGTTCGTGGGCACCAGGGCGTGTCCACACACTGGTGTCAGGGCCTCTGGAGTTGCTGTCTGAGCGTTGGACCACGACGACGAAGAAGAAGAAGAAGAGTGTGGTGACCAAGTGGATGGGTGACCGCTTGAGCGCCTTGACTTCAGTAAAGTCCTCCAGTTCACCCAGCTGTAAATGGGTACCTGTCCTGTTTAGGGTCAGGGAAGGTAAAGCAGTGAAGGAGAAGAGATGGGCGCTGCCCTCAATGTGCTTGCCCCTAGAGAAGATGAAGTCTCTGATGCCTTGCTTCCCTATGACTGCATAGGTTATGGGACACCTTTACCTTTTACTTATTTTTTAAGAAAGCGTTTGTTTGTAATAGAAAACAAACAAAAGACCCCATATAAAGAAAAAAAAGAATGAATGGAATGTAGAGGTCAAGAAAATTGGATGAAATGATATCTTTTAATTCAATAATTAAGTAGAGTTATAACCATATGACAGAACGTTTTATGAACGACTGAATGAATGGATCAACCAATCAATCACTAATGAAAGAAATAAGGTTAAATTATTGACTACGTATTTTCTTATATTTTTATTTCGAGGATAATGGAATAAGCACTCATGTGAATTTCTTCATCTAGTCACCATGTGTATGCAGTTTTGTATCTGGAGGAATTATTATCTGAATAATCAGTGAATGAAGGCTAAGGAACAAACAGGTAAATGAGGGAACGATCTAATGAATGAATGAATGAATGAATGAAGTATTGGACCTCTGCATAGTAGCAGGTACAGTGGACACAGGTCACTTGCTGAGCGTCAGCCAAGTCAGTTGTCTGTTGATCAGCAGTTGTAGCGAACAAGTTCCGCAGGTCCTCGGTAGTATAGTGGTCAGTATCCCCGCCTGTCACGCGGGAGACCGGGGTTCAATTCCCCGCGGGGAGGTCTTTTGTGTTTTTTTAAGGGGAGGAGGGACGGATCTTTTGTTTAGAACGATTCTGTTGTTTTGCTTTACTCCCTCTCCCCAATTCCCCTGCATCTGTTCTTTTTACAGGGGCAGGAGGACGGGGGGGGGGGGGGGGGGCGGTGGAGGGGGAGGAGGGGGGGGGGGGGGGGGGTGTTCTTACATTTAAACTAGTCTTGTACAACCGAAATTTAGAATCTATATTTGCAAAACATTACAATAAACAACATGTTAAATCATCATATAATAAAAATGTTGTAGCCGCCTTTGCTCCCATTAAAAAGAAAAAAAAGGTGGGAGGGGGGGGCACAAATAAACAAACAAGCAAAGAAATAAAATTATATAAGAGAAAAAGCAAAAAAATCACAAAAACCCAACAATCAAAAAACTATTGTAGGTTGGTTTTAAGCAGCTTAGACAGAAGGATGCATACTTCTAACTGTTAGACAGCCTGGTGGTTAGAGTGATGCCATTGCCCTCCTGATCTGCTGGCCCCGGGTTCGATTCTCGTTCAAGAGGATTTTTCCTCTGGAGTTAACTTCAGTGCCGACTCCATTCCCCCCCCCCTCCCCCCCCCCAAAAAAAAAACCTCCTTCGGAGGAGGCAATAAACTGAGGTCCCGTGTGCGAACGCACGCATAACATCTTGCGACCACGTTAAAACCTGTTTCGCTTTTCGGAAGTGTAGGCCAATGTGTGCCGGTGGGAACGGGTTACAAAATATACAAACTGCATACACACGGGGACTGCATGTAAAAAAAGGCCCATGCGTGCTTATTCATTATCCTCGAAATAAAAGAATGAAAAGAATAAATAAAGAAGTAGCCAAGTGGGGTAAACACAAATTGTAAAAAGCACGCCCCCTTCCCCCATCCGTCCGAAAAAATCAGCTCCAACTAAAAAAATAAAGTTTGTAAAGAAAACACAAGTACGAAAATGTCTCCTTGGATTTTTATATTGTAGTTAATCACAAATGAAATGAAATGTTCAAATATCCAAAGAAAAAACTGTTAACGATCAAGTAAGAAAGAAAAAGGCTCATTACCAAATAAAATTAAACAGACACACACAGAGACACAGACACAGACACACACACACACACACACACACACACACACACACACACGCGCGCGCACGCACGCGAGCGCGCTCGCACACACACACACACACGCGCGCGCGCGCACAAGCACACACGCACACACACACTCAAAAAAAACAAGTTAGGAATAAAGTATTAACTCTGTCTATATGATAAACAAGAAAAAGCACTAAATAAATCATACAATTCATTCAATCTATCTAACTATCTATCTGTCCCGTAGTCTGACGACCGTGGGGGCACCCTCAAAGACTCGACAACCAGTTTCCTCCATTCCTCTCTCTGTTCTGCCTTTCTCAGGGTTTTGTTGAGTTCTAGGCCTGTCCATTCGCTGATGTTATCCTCCCAGCTCTTCCTTGGTCTGCCTCTTCTTTCTTCCTCCTTGACAGTGCCTTTTTTTTAAAACTGTCTTTGCAATTCCTTTGGATTTGTGACATGCCCATACCATTTAAGTTTACGCTTTTTCACGATCGTTAGAAGGTTCTCATAGGGTCCAATGGTTTGCTGGATTCTGTCATGCACGCTTTCGTTGCTTATGTGGCCTTTGTAGGAGATGCCAAGGAGTCTCCGAAAGCATCTCATCTCCACAGCCTGTACTCTTCTCTCCAAATCTGCAGTCAGGGTCCATGATTCACAGGCATACAGAAATATGGATATGACAAAAGTAAAAGTAAAGTATGTTCTTTCGAGCCAGAAGGCCCATAGAGCCGGAGCTTATCCCGGTTTCTGTAGCGTTAAGCGAACTGATGGTTTTTCACCACCCCTGTGACAGGACGCTAGTCTGTCGCCAGATACTTCCCCAGCAGAGCTGGTACCCACTTGTACACCTGGGTGGAGTGAGGAAAATAGGAGTAAAGTGTCTTTCCCAAGGACACAACACCGAGCCGAGCGGGGATCGAACCTGCGACCTCTGGATCACGAGTTGACTGCCTAAACCACTCGACCACGGTGCCTCTATGGATATGACAAGGGAGCGCATTAGTCTGATCTTGGAGATAAGTGAGATATTTTTATATCTCCAGATGGTGTTTAGTTTTGACAAAACTGTTATTGTCTGTGCAGTCCTGCATACTACTTCTGGCTTGGATCCCTGGTCTGATACAATGGCTCCCAGGTACTTGAAGCTTTGAACTGTTTCCAGCTTCTGGTCATTAACCCTGATATCAGTGCTAATGCCGTTGGTGTTATTAGTCATCAGTTTGGTCTTCTCTGCACTGATGTCCATAGTGATGAATAAATAAACAATGGAATAAAACAAATCCAGAAAAAAATAAACCAATTAAACGATAAATAAATATAGGCAAATACAAATCAGCTAGAAGATTCATCTTAAGCAAAACCCAAATCAAAACCATTGACTTTGCTCTATTCAGCTCTCAAAGACAAGGATATGAACACAATGTCAGGATTAACTGAGAAAACGAACAAAGAAACAAACAAAACCAAGCAAAACAAAATGGTGGTCACTATCACAACAAACATAGTCACAACGTCACGTAATCACAACGACATGTGGTCACAATGGCACATAGTCACGCTGACACGTGGTCACAACGACACGTTATCACAACTACACTGTCACAACGACAGGTAATCACAATGACATGTAGTCACAACGACATGTGGTCACAAGGCCATGAAGTCACAAAGGCATGTATGTGGTCACAACAGCATGTGGTTACAGCGATATGGTCCCGTGAGAGCAGTCAAAAGTAAACAAAAGCAAAAACCAAGAATAAAAGGGAAAGAAAGAAAGAAGGAAACAAACAAAAACTATAATAAGGATTCGAACCTGGGAGCTTAGCAGTGAGGGAGGAAGACTGGACACATGTCAGTTACTGAGCAGACAGCCAGGTCAACTGTGTACAAATTAGCAGATGTCACTTTTACCTGTTATATCCTCGGTGGTATGGTGGTCAGTATCCCCGCCTGTCACACGGGAGCCCGGGGTTCAATTCCCCGCGGGGAGAGTTGTTTTTTTTTAATGTTTTATTCAATTTTGTTTAGCTTGTTACTTCAATTCATTTTCTTTGATTTTTTTCCTCTTTAAAATAATTCTTGATTCTTGACCTCAAGTGTTTTACTTTGGAAGTTTTTCTGTTTTTTGTTTTTTTCTGTTTTACATCTTCATCTTGTTCTATTTTCCTCTTTTTCATACATTAAGGTATGGGTGCTCTTTAATGCATTGTTATGATCAATCCTACAAAAATTGTACGTGAAAAACATTGTAAGGCTTGATCTTTATCAATCTGAAATTAAAATCTTTTTTGTGATAATGAATAATGATAATAATAATGATAATAATGATACTACTACTATTACTACTACTACTACTACTACTACTACTACTGCTGCTGCTGCTGCTGCTGCTGCTGCTGCTGCTGCTACTACTACTACTACTGCTGCTGCTGCTGCTGCTACTACTACTACTACTACTACTACTACTACTACTACTACTTCTACTACTACTACTACTACTACTAAAATACATAAACGAAAAGAAAAACAGGAGAAATGAGGATATTTTTGTAAAAATAAAAAAATAAAAACGGAGACAAGAAAAGCAAAGGCCTACACAAGGATTAAAGCAGTTTGCCTCTGCATAAAATTCAATATCTGCAATCATGTGAAACCCAGTAAATTACAGTTATACAGATAAAATTACCACAAAGAAAACAAGAAATAAGAGAGACAGAGAGAGAGAGAGAGAGAGAGAGAGGAGAGAGAGAGAGACACAGAGAGAGAGAGAGAGAGAGAGAGGAGAGAGAGAGAGAGAGATATGATTTAATGACTTTTTTTTCTAAAAAGCTAATAGACAGACTTCTGAATGATTGATTCTTGGATAGATAAACCAATGAATAAACGAATAAAAGAATCATACAGGAATAAAGGCTTATTCAACAAATAAACCAATGAATGAACGGACGAATGATTGATTGATTGACTGATTAATTGATTGATTGATCGATAGATGGATATGGATGGATGGATGGATGGCTATAAAAATCAAGAAAGAGCGGGTTGAATTACCCTTCAAAAGTATGTAAAACTTATGAATGAATATTTCTATAAACAAATTCATCAATGATTTAATGACAAAATTAATAAATGAATGAATGAATGAATGAAGTGAGTAGATATTGATGAAATGAACAATTCTTTAATAGATCTTGTTTTATGAAAGAATAACTGAATGAATGGATAGACAGGTGGGTGAATGAATTTCTTTTTATTTCGAGGATAATGGAATAAGCACTCATGTGCTTTTTTTTTACATCCAGTCCCGTGTGTATACATTTTGTTAATTTTGTCATCCATTCCCACCATCGCACAATGGCCTACTCTTCCAAAAAGCGGATCAGGTTTTAACGTGTGCGCAATGAATGAATGAATGAAGGAATGAATGAATGATTACATTAATAAATAAGATAATGGTTAAAGGAATAAGTGGTCTGAAACATGAACCAAATGTTGAAAGCCAACGACCGAAAGGATTGACTGACTGACTGACTGATTGACTGACTGACTGACTGACTGAGGTTATCAGGGGGGGGGGGGGGGGGGGGGGGGGGGGGGGGGGGGTGAGAGAGGAGATAGTGTGGACACAGGTCAGCTGCCGAGGGGTCAGCCAGGCGTCCATTGTCCATTGAAAAAACACACCAATTTGATCAGCAGTTGTAGCCCCACGTGCAAGTCCTCGGTAGTATAGTGGTCAGTATCCCCGCCTATCGAGGTGGAGACCGGGGTTCAATTCCCCGCCGGGGAGAGGATTTTTTCTTAAAAAGGCATGGCCTTTTTAATATAAAGGAGTAAATAAATAAATAAATGGCCCTTACTAAAGTATGCCCCTAATGCTGCCTTCAAAGTTTTTTCCTGTAGTGAACATTATTTTTATTTTTCGAATCTTGGACAAAAATCATTTTTATGATGGGAATGAAGTTGTAACTGGTTACCTGCACTTATTTTTCCTCACTCTCTCTCTCTCTCTCTCTCTCTCTCTCTCTCTCTCTCTATATATATATATATATATATATATATATATTTATAATAATATATATATATATATATATATATATATATAACCAATATAAGTAATTTTACATGAAAAAGAAAAACATTACAAAAATGCTTCAATAAAAACATACAACACTGTTTTACTCTTTCACCCATCACAGCTCACATTTATTCATTTGTCTGGTTTCTTTAGATAAAAATTGGTGGACAGCCACCACCCACACACACACACACACACACACACACACACCCGCTCACTCTCTCTCTCTCTCTCTCTCACACACAGGCATGCACGCAGGCAGAGGCATACTCATGCACACGCTATTTAATGAATTGATAAAAAAAAACCCACCCTAAATTGATTAACAGGAGTTTAGAAACTGAACTGACTTGCTAATAAAACTGTTTTTGGTTCTGTTTGTTTTTGATTTTGGCATCTGGAATCCGCGACCAGGTGGAAGCAATGTATAGTGTTGTGAAAGCACGTGGGTTTCGTCAGTGTAAATGCCTTTAGCTTTTTTAATCATCTGATTTTCATACAATGATTTCAATGTCTTTTGCTTTTCTCCGACAATTTTTCCACACACATTCTCAACTTTATTCAATACGTTCTTGTTTTTTATATTCAGACAACCAAACCACCATAAAAACCCATAGGACAAGACTGATTCTACAAAGCTGCGATAAAACAAGCACATAATATCTTTGTTAACGTTCAGTGATCGCAGTTTTTGAAGGCAGTATATCCTTAATGGACATTTCTTATGTATAAAAGCAGCGTTCGCAGTAAAATTCAATTTATTATCTAGAGTTGTACCAGGGTATTTGTACTCTTGCACTCTCTCTACTTTTGTTCCGTCTATGAACAGATCAGGAACTGGGGGTGTATTTCTGCGAAAATCAGTGAGCATTTCTTTGGTTTTGTTGACGTTTAAATCGAGATAATTATTTTTACACCAGTTACAGAACCTTTGTACCTCGTCAAAATCAACAGTATCTGAGTTGGATATATCTAATAGAGCAGAGTCGTCTGAGTATTTTACAACAGGTGTAAGTAATGTACCAGTGCAATCATTTGTCTACAAGGTAAACAGTACAGGAGCAAAGACAGTGCCTTGTGGAGCTCCAGTGGCAGTGGTTCTGTGTAATGATTTTTTTTCCTTCAAAAGAAACACACTGGAATCGATTTATAAAGAAAGGAAGGGTCAATTTCAATCAAGCATTTCCGACAAAACAAAACAAAAACCAGTAGAACTAAGCACAAATTTATCAAAATATTGGATTTGAGAGATCCCAGATAATAAACGAACCGGGAACTTGGTTTATTTTCCGAAAGACTAGCACACAGATCAGCATCCATGGTGTAATGGATGGAGAAAAGTCGCCTTCGGCAAGGAATGAAACCCATGGAATGGTGTAAATATAAAATAGAGATGTCAATAAATGAACATATAGATATTCTTTTTCGTGTATCGGCTATAGCACTAAAGCTCCGAGGCTCACTTTTGGTGATTTTGTTGCCCAACTGTCCCCCCCCCCCCCCCCCCCCCTCTCTCTCTCGCCTCTCTCTCTCTCCCTCGCTCTCTCTCTCGCTCTCTCTCTATCTCTCTCTCTCTCTCTCTCTCTCTCTCTCTCTCTCTCTCTCTCTCTCTCTCTCCCACACCCATTTATGTAGTCACATTCCAACTAAGGGGATAGCGTCTAAACTTGACACCTGTGTCCATGCATTTGAAATGGTATCTTCCTCTGTCTTCTCTCGTTTGCTTTTAACACCGTCAGATGTGTTTTGGAGAAATAGTGGCAAGTCCTTTCCAGCTCCACTGGTGGCCCCTACAGCTTGGTTTGCAGGGCCATCTCTTTCCGCCACACAATCTTCCTCTTCATAGAAAAAACAACAACTGAATATCATTCTCAAAACAGCACATCATCACTGTCAACACTCTTTTTCATTATACTCGTACAGATTAACACATAGTGTTGTTATGATAGATATATTTCTTATAACTACAGTGTAGTTAAAAATATTTTAAAAAATTAAAATATATATTTTTTTTTAAAAAGCTTACACTTTGCTAAACTCACTTTTTCAACAATGAAAATTTAAGAGAGAGAGAGAGAGAGAGAGAGGAGAGAGAGAGAGAGAGAGAGGGGGGACAACAGTCTGACATACATACAGGTGAAGGGAAAGGGAAGGGCAGTAGGTAAGATGGAAAGGGCAGATAGGTAAGGGAGGATATGCAACTTTGTTTTTAAGGCTATGGACTGTGGTTTGTTATTGTTGATGTATCAAGTGAGTTGATAATTGAGTTTTGTAGATTGTTATTGATTGATGTTGTTTAACTGTGTTGGAAGGTGAACAGTGAAGGTTCGGGGGATAGGGATGTTAGGACACTGGCACTCCACACTCAAAGGAATGATGTGAGGCCACGCAGGGGTGTTATGGTAACACAATTTATTGTGTCATCTACACACAACACACACCTGAAACAAAGATAAAGTTCAGGTAACTACTCTATCCATATTTAACTAGGTACATGAAAGGCACACAACAGCAAATAGCTATATTGTCGTCTAGCCGAATGTAAGAAAACCAAGTTCCTTTCATCAATCACACCAAAATACCAAGTTAATCATAGGGAACCAATAGAGAGTATACAATTGTAAATCAGACAACCGAAGACTACAAAATAACTACTAGGAAAATCCTTTCCTCAATACTCCCAACTGACATTATCCTAATAATGTCCACAGAGCTTAGTCTCTACTAAGATCTTTCACAACATTTGCCCCTATCATACCCTATGGTTATTGTAGCACGAGCACGAGAGAGAGAGAGAGAGAGAGAGAGAGAGAGAGAGAGAGAGAGAGAGAGCAGGCACAATCTAATGTCACAAAACCACATACAAATTAACCACTTTTGACACAAATAACTAACCATACACCAAGTCACACCATGTTGAATTGCCTACTTTTACCAGGGCAATGACTACAAGGGCCTAGCTAGGCCTAGTCCTGTACTGCATTCAAGTCTAACCTTCAAGTCTTCAAGTTCAACTCTTTGAGCAGTCAACTCTTTATCTCAATTCAACTTTGCTATATAGTATTCTATCCCAATAGCTCTGTTACCAAATCCACACTATTTTGATCAGTGCAATTTACAAACTTCATCTCAACATAATACACACATCAAATAATTACTTACTCATAAAATTCACTTCTCACATGAACATCCAATTATGGAATAAATGCCAAGATCACACAAGTAATTAATAAAAGTCTCATGACTTTAGCCAATATTCATGTGTAAAGCAACTACACACACTTTCACTGAACTAGTCACAATATTCGATCAATAGTTAAATTCC
This sequence comes from Rapana venosa, assembly GCA_028751875.1. Taxonomy (NCBI): domain Eukaryota; kingdom Metazoa; phylum Mollusca; class Gastropoda; order Neogastropoda; family Muricidae; genus Rapana; species Rapana venosa. The sequence goes on from CM054142.1 coordinate 861,404, forward strand.
GCGAAAATAAGATTTACTTATCAAATCAGCTTTTTCCTTAATAAATCTCTTTAAGCAACAACTTATATCAAAAAGAGAAATTCTCACTTACAGCTCAAGCAGGAGAACAAAACTGCTGTTTCCTTCTAAGTCATTCTGTCGTTTCACCACACGCAGCCTAACTCAAGAAGAAAATTGCCTCAGACAGCCAGCAAGAGAAATACTTTAAAATGTCATGTACACCCTGTTATATTGGTTCAGTTGCAGGACTACTAATTCCAACTGACCAATGAATATATTTGGAAACTGAGAGAACAAATCCTAACCACACATCACATCAGCTGACAAACAAATTTAAATCAACCAATGTAGTCTCTACATGACAAATCTGCTGGTTCAATAGAAGAGAGGGGGGGGGGTAATACAGAGGGGGAAGGGGGGATGCTATTCAAGAAGAAAGAGGCCCCACCTGTTGAATAAGACTAGCTGTAGCAAGCTCTGAAGTGCTTATTACATCACTGTTCCACTGGACACTCTAGGCTACATCAAGGACTCAGGCCATGAATAGAGAGGACTCCACTGTAGCTGACAAAGGCTGAGCTGCCACCAGCTTCTAATAGGCCTATATTGAGAACACTTAGCTACACCATTACCCAGTTGCACATCTAGCTCACAGAAACATGCTGGACACTTAACATGAGAGAAGGTGTAACATTACACAGGCCTGATGAAATGCTAGGTCTCCCAGCCCACAATGATGGGTATACAAACAGTTGAGAGGTTTGTTTGTCCAACAGCACACTGTAACTTAGAGGTTGTCAAAGAAACCTAACTCTAAGCAAATCATGAAGTCTAACCAAGTTGAAGAATTCTTTTTAGAAGAGGGGGGGGGGGAGGAGAGGGTAAGGAAAGGGGGGGCTGTAGTTCAAACATTATAGTGGGCAAAGTGCACACTATAACAACTGAATCTGGAAGGGAATTCCACAGCATAGGGCCTGAGTAAAGTAGACTAGATTTGAATAAGTCTATTCTAGGAATAGGGTCACTGGGCTTTATAGTATTTCTGGATTGGTTTAGGGGGAATTTGTCTTTTAAGTATGATGGAACAGTTCCTGTCATGATCTTGAACATCATGACTCCTTTGTTATATTTTAGTTGTTGGTGTAAGGAGAGAATATTAAATTGAGTATAGTCAGCTTCTAATAAGCTTGTCTTTTTTAAAAGGACCAGTTTGAGAGCACGCTTGTACAGACTCAGTAACGGTTTCATAGTGTTTGCACTAGCAGAATCCCACAGGGTAGAAGCATAGTCTATTGAGGATTGTATATAAGATTGGAAGAATAGTTTCCTTGAATGAAAGTCAAGAAAGTGCTTGATTTTAGAAAGTTGGTATACTCTTTGGGACATGTATTTGCATAGTTGAGATATGTGGTAGAACCAACTGAGATTGTCATCAATTGTTACCTTAAAACCTTGTGGTGATGGGTTTATTCAATTACTTCCTTTTTAATTTTGATGGGAGTAAGTTTGTGGGTTAAGTTTTGACGCTTTTGTCTAGTGGTAATAAGCATGCATTTTGTTTTTTGGGGGTGTATAGACATATGGTTTAGTTTGGTCCATTCAAATAGCTGATCAACACTTTTTTGTAACGCTTTTGCTAGAGAGATAGGGTTTTTGTGGCTCGTATGAATAGTTGTGTCATCAGCAAATAGTTCGCATTTGGATTTGATGTGGAGAGGGAGGTTGTTTATGTATAGTGAGAAGAGAATAGGTCCTAGTATGGATCCTTGTGGTACTCCATAATTGATGGCTTGTAGTGTGGATGTAGTTGTGCCTATTGAGACACACTGTTGCCTGTTTTCTAGATAGGAAGCAAGTAGTTGTAAGGTATTTGTAGAGAAATGGTACAGGTTTAGTTTTTTTATGAGAAGTATGTGGTCAATTGTGTCAAAAGCTTTTTTGAGATCTACAAATAGTACTCCACAAAATTTATTCTCATTAATGTTTGATAGCCAGTTGTCTACGAGGCTAATCAGTGCAGTATGACATGAGTGATTTTGTCTAAATCCAGACTGATTAGGGTGAATTAAGTTGGTAGTATCTAAATGACGGACTATGTGTTTGTTTATATGTTGTTCCAAGGATTTGGAAAGGATGGATATGATGGAAATTGGTCTATAGTTTGAGGGGTCTGAAGTGTCACCAGATTTGTAGATGGGGATTACTTTATCTGTTTTGAAGGCATTGGGGAAATGGTTTTTTTCAAGACAAAGGTTAAATAGATATATATTAGTGTGTCTGTGATAACTGGAGCTGATAGCTTCAATATTCTGCTGTCTATTCCATCAAGACCACGCGTTCTTGATTGTTTGAGGTGAGTTAGATAACCATAGACCTCAAGAACAGTCATAAATGGAATGTGAAGTTTTGAAGGAGTATGCTTTCCTTTCAAGTATTGTTTTAGTTCATTGAGTTTATTGGACTTTGATTTATCATTTTTAATAATGTTAGTAGAGACATTAATGAAATGATTGTTAAGTTGTTCAGCAGTAACGTCTTTGATTACATTTGTTTTGGAAGATGCTTGTTTGTTAGTTATTTGTTTTATGGTTTCGCCATACAGTCTTTGAGTTTTTTTTTTGGTGGGGATAGTAGTTTGGAAATATTTCTTTTTTTCTCCCCTTTTTTGGAGTTTTTTGCATTTTTTTAAATTTTTTTTTAAACTTTTTATTTTTTATGTTTTTTTAAAAAGGTTTTAAAGATAGCATGCTTCTTCTATTTCCATGTGAGCCAAGGTGGTTTGGGGTTTTTTTTTGATCTAATGATTTTTAGTGGGGCTTTTTTGTTGAAAAATTAGAAATTTAAAAGTGTTTATCAAAATTCTATGGCTAAAGTCTGGATCAGTAATGTTGAATGTTTCCCAAAGAAAGGACTTACTTAAATCTGATAAGAAAAAAATTCCATCAAATTTAGCAAAGGAAAAAATTTGTTATAGTTTTGTGGCCGGTTGGGGGTTTTTTTTTCCCGGTTTTTTTTACCCAGTGATACAGGGCTGGGTAGTGGTTTGTGCGTGATAGACTGGGATAAAGTTTCGGGCAATGTTGTTGGGGTTAGATTATAGTATGGTCAATTATTGTGTTGAGTTTGGTGTGGGCTCTGTGGGTGAAAATTTTTTTGTTGGGGGGGGTTGTATGAATTTTTTTAATTTTGGGGCCATTAATTATTTTTTTTTGTTAAGAATTTATATTAAAAAATCTCCTAATAAGATTTTTTCCCCTTGTTTTAAAGGGGCTGTATTCATCATGGGGGTCAAATTTGTCCCGTCCAGTTTTTTTTTTCTGTTGGGGTTTTCCCATAGCAGATCCCAATTACAATAGGTTGGGCACCCCCTTTTTTAGAAATTCAATCCCTATTTGGGTTCTACACCATAATGTTCTAAATGGAGGGAGCTTGAAGGGTTAAAGAATTTTACTAATATAGATTAGTATTCCCCGTTTCTTTGGGGTTTTGTTGTCTTTACGCAGGAATTTTTTATCCTGGAATATAAATATCAGTGTCCAAATGTGGTCTGAAAGTCTCGACTCAGAATTTGCCCCTTTTTATGGGGAAATGGATTGCCTTTGTTAGTGATAAGAGTTGAGATTTTTCGATTTTATTAAATGATTTGGGTTTTATTTAGGTGGCAAATACGTAGGCCATCTTTTGAGGGCCACTTTGTTTGGTTTTGGATGCATCGTCTTTTTTGGGTTTTTTGGGGGAAGGGATAGTGTGAAGGGAAAAAAAACAAGGGAAAAGGGAAAAAACTGGCTGTAAAGGAAAATGAAAATAGATTTGTAGGGTTGGGGAAATCCCAAAACCTAAAGGGGGAAAAAAAGATAGGGTTTGGGGGTGGAGGAGGAAAATTAAGTAGAACAAAACAAGGAAAAAAGAATTGAGTGAGGTGAAACAAAATAACCCCTTTAAAAAAAACAAAAAAGGTTTCTTTAAATTGAAATCCTCCCCCGTTAAGCATCACAAAAAGTGCAACAAAACTCAGTTAATTCGATATCAACCCCGCAAGTGTCATCAAGGGTTCCCGGTTCAATTAGAGCCTGGTCACAGTGTTCTCACAGGGGAAGGGGTTCCAAGGCCAACCCAAAATTTTTTGTGCCGATTCCTTGAAACAACCCGATGAGCATTAGGTTTTTGTCCCGGGGGTTTGGGCAGATTGTCACTGAAAAGGTCACTCAGCAATTAGTAGGGGGTGGGTGGTAGGAACTCAAGCACAGCACAGTTTGTTTATCACTGAAAAAGGCCACTCAGCAATTAGTCCAGGGATTTGCTGCACAGCTCATTCCCTCACTGTATAATGACACTCAGCAGTAAACTGAATAATGTCACTCAGCAAGAGAGAGAGAGAGAGAGAGAGAGAGAGAGAGAGAGAGAGAGAGAGAGGAGAGAGAGAGAGAGAGGCGAGCGAGAGAGAGAGAGAGAGCGAGAGAGAGAGAGAGCTAGAGAGCGAGAGAGAGAGAGAGAGAGAGAGAGAGAGAGAGCGAGAGAGAGAGAGAGGAGAGCGAGAGAGAGAGAGAGAGAGGAAAGAGGAGAGAGGCGATAAAGAGAGAGAGAGAGAGAGAGCGAGAGAGAAAGAGAGAGCGAGAGCGAGAGAGAGCGAGAGAGAGAGAGAGAGAGAGAGACGGGAGGGAGGGGGGTGGAGGGGGGGGAGGGGGACAGTTGGACAAAAATCTCACCAACAGTGAGCCTGGGAGCTTTAGTGCTATAGCCCATACACGAAAAAAGAATATCTAACTGTTCAAAATTTTATTGACACACACATACACACACACACACACACACACACACGCATGCACGCACACACACACACACACACACACAACACACACACACACACACACACACACACAAGCACATGCACACACACACATGATAAACGAAAAAAGAATATCTATCTGTTCATTTTTTGACATCTTTATTTTATATTTACACCATTCCATGGGTTTCATTCCTTGCCGAAGGCGACTTTTCTCCATCCATTACACCATGGATGCTGATCTGTGTGCTAGTCTTTCGGAAAATAACCAAGTTCCCGGTACGTTTATTATCTGTGATCTCTTAAATCCAATATTTTGATAAATTTGTGCTTAGTTGTACTGTTTATTTTTGTTTTGTCGGAAAAACTGATTTAAATTGACCCCTCCTTTCTTCATAAATTAACAATAACGTGACGTCAACAGGCATTAAGTCAAAGACCATAATGTAATCAAAGCTGATCTATATTCAAATGATATCAACAATCACCTGCTTTGGAAGAAAAAACCTTTTGTTCGAATTCTCTTTATTGATTTTTCTTCCGCATTTAACACGCTTCAGCCACAGCTCATGGCCCAAAAGATTCAATCACTCAAAGTTAACCCGAAACTGATTTTATGGATTGTAAATTTTTTAATCAATCGATTTCAGTGTGTTTCTTTTCAAGGAAAAAATCATTACACAGAACTACTTCCACTGGAGCTCCACAAGGCACTGTCTTTGCTCCTGTACTTTTTACCTTGTATACAAATGATTGCACTGGTACATTACTTACACCTGTTGTAAAATACTCAGACGACTCTGCTCTATTAGATATATCCAACTCAGATACTGTTGGTTTTGACGAGGTACAAAGGTTCTGTAACTGGTGTAAAAATAACTATCTCGATTTAAACGTCAACAAAACCAAAGAAATGCTCATTGATTTTCGCAGAAATACACCCCCAGTTCCTGATCTGTTCATAGACGGACGAAAATAGAGAGAATGCAAGAGTACAAATACCTTGGTACAATTATAGATAATAAATTGATTTTAATGCAAACACTGCTTTTATACATAAGAAATGTCAATTAAAGATATACTGCCTTCAAAAACTGCGATCACTGAACGTTAACAAAGATATTATGTGCTTGTTTTATCATAGCTTTGCAGAACCAGCCTTGTCCTATGGGTTTTTGTGGTGGTTTGGTTGTCTGAATGTAAAAAAACAAGAACGTATTGAATAAAGGTGAGAATGTGTGTGGAAAAATTGTCGGAGAAAAGCAAAAGACATTGAAATCATTGTATGAAAATCAGATGATTAAAAAAGCTAAAGGCATTTCCACTGACGAAACCCACGTGCTTTCACAACACTATACATTGCTTCCACCTGGTCGAGGATTCCAGATGCCAAATCAAAAACAAACAGAACCAAAAACAGTTTTATTAGCAAGTCAGTTCAGTTTCTAAACTCCTGTTAATCAATTTAGTTTTTTTTTTAATTATATTAATTCATTAAATAGCGTGTGCATGAGTATGCCTTGTCTGCGTGCATGCCTGTGTGTGTGTGTGTGTGTGTGTTGTGTGTGTGTGGTGTGTGTGTGTGTGTGTGTGTGTGTGAGACAGAGAGAGTGAGCGGTGTGTGTGTGTGTGTGTGTGTGTGTGTGTGTGTGTGTGTGTGTGTGTGTGTGTGTGTGTGTGTCCACCAATTTTTATCTAAAAGAACCAGACAAATGAATAAATGTAAGCTGTGATGGGTAAAAGGGAAAAAACAGTGTTGTATGTTTTTATTGAAGCGTTTTTGTCATGTTTTTCATTTTAATGTTAAAATTACTTATATTGGTTATATATATATATATATATATATAGGAGAGAGAGAGAGAGAGAGAGAGAGGAGAGGGAGTGAGAGAGAGAGGAGAGAGGAGAGATGAGGAGAGGAGAGAGAGAGACAGGAAAAATAAGTGCAGGTAACCAGTTACAACTTCATTCCCATCAAAAAAAAAATTTTTTTCCAATAATCGAAAAAGAAAAAATAATGTTCACTACAGGACAAAACTTTGAAGGCAGCTCTAGGGGCATATTTGAGTAAGGGCCATTTATTTATTGATTTATTGATTTATTTACTCCTTTATATTAAAAAGGCCATGCATTTTTAAGAAAAAAATCCTCTCCCCGGCGGGGAATTGAACCCCGGTCTCCCGCGTGACAGGCGGGGATACTGACCACTATACTACCGAGGACTTGCACATTGGGCTACAACTGCTGATCAAATTGTTGTTTTTGCAATGGCCAATTGACGCCTGGCTGACCCCACGGCAGCTGACCTGTGTCCACTTTATCCCCCCTCCCCCTCCCTGATATCCCTCAGTCAGTCAGTCAGTCACTCACTCAGTCAGTCAATCCTTTCGGTCGTTGGCTTTCAACATTTGGTTCATGTTTCAGACCACTTATTCCTTTAACCATTATCTTATTTATTAATGTAATCATTCCTTCATTCATTCATTCATTGCGAACACGTTAAAACCTGATCCGCTTTTTGGAAGAGTAGGCCATTGTGCGCTGGTGGGAACGGATACAAAATTTACCAAACTGTATACACACGGGACTAGATGTAAAAAAAGCACATGAGTGCTTATTCCATTATCCTCGAAATAAAAAGAAGAAATTCATTCACCCAACTATCTATTCATTCATTCAGTTATTCTTTCATAAAACAAGATCTATTAAAGAATCATTCATTTCATTAAGATCTACTCACTTCATTCATTCATTTATTCATTTTGTCATTAAATCATTGATGAATTTGTTTATAGAAATATTCATTCATAAGTTTTACTTACTTTTAAAGGATAGTTCGACCCGATCTTTCTTGATTTTTACAACCATCCATCCATCCAACGATCTATCAATCAATCAATTAATCAATATTAATCAATCATTTGTCCGTTCATTCATTGGTTTATTTGTTTAATAAACCTTTATTCCTTTATGATTCTTTTATTCGTTTATTCATTGATTTATCTATCCAAGAATCATTCCTTCAGAAGTCTGTCTATTAGCTTTTTAGAAAAAAAAGTCATTAAGTCATCTCTCTCTCTCTCTCTCTCTCTCTTCCTCTCCTCTTCTCCTCTCTTCTCTCTCTCTCTCGCTCTCTCTCTCTCATTTCTTGTTTTCTTTGTGGTAATTTTCATCTGTATAACTGTAATTTACTGGGTTTCACATCACTGCAGATATTGAATTTTATGCAGAGGCAAACTGCTCTAAGCCTCATGTAGGCCTTTGCTCTTCTTGTCTCCATTGTTATTTTTTTTTTTTACAAAAATATAATCTTTTCTCCTGTTTTTCTTTTCGTTTATGCATTTTAGTAGTAGTAGTAGTAGTAGTAGTAGTAGTAGTAGCAGCAGCAGCAGCAGCAGCAGCAGGAGCAGCAGCAGCAGCAGCAGCAGCAGTAGTAGTAGTAGTAATAGTAGTAGTTGTAGTAGTAGTAGTAGTAGTAGTATCATTATTATCATTATTATTATCATTATTCATCATCACAAAAAAAGATTTTAATTTCAGATTGATTAATATCAAGCCTTACAATGTTTTTCACGTACAATTTCTGTAAGAATGATCATAACAATGCATTAAAGAGCACCCCTACCTTAATGTATGAAAAGGAGGAAAAAAGAACAAGAGTGAGATATAAAACAGAAAAAACAAAAAAACCTCCAAAGTAAAACACTTGAGATATAAATCAAGAATTTTTTTTAAAAGAGGAAAGCAATCAAATAAAATGAACTGCAGAAACAAGCTAAACAAAATTGATTAAAACATTAAGAAGACAAAACCTCTCCCTAGCGAGGAATTGAACCTGGGGCTCCTGTGTGACAGGCAGCGATACTGACCACTATACCACCGAGGATATAATAAACAAGGGTGACATCTGCTAATTTGTACACAGTTGACCTGGCTGTCTGCTCTGTAATGACATGTGTCCAGTCTTCCTCCCTCACTGCTAAGCTCCCAGGTTGGAATCCTTATTATAGTTTTTGTTTCTTTCCTTCTTTCTTTCCCTTTTATTCTTGGTTTTTGTTTTTGTTTACTTCTGACTGCTTTCAAGGGATCATATGGATGTGACCACAGTTGTGACCATGTTGGTTGTGACCACATGTGGTTGTAATCACATGTTATCCTTACAGTGTGCCATTGTAACCACATGTTGTTGTGACTACATGTCATTGTGATTACCCGTCATTGTGACAGTGTAGTTGTGACAACGTGTCGTTGTGACCACGTGTCGTTGTGATCACGTGTCATCGTGACTATGTGCCATTGTGACCACATGTCGTTGTGATTACATGACATGTGACAAAGTGTCGTTATGACCCAAGTGTCATTGTGACCCAAATGTTGATGTGACTTAATGTTGTTGTGACAAAATGTGTTATGACCAAGTGTTGTGATTACGTAACGTTGTGACTACGTTTGTTGTGATAGTGACCACCATGTTGCTTTGGTTTTGTTTGTTTCTTTGTTCGTTTTCTCAGTTAATCCTGACATTGTGTGTATATCCTTGTCTTCAAGAGCTGAATAGAGCAAAGTCTATGATTTTGATTTGGGTGTTGCTTAAGATGAGTCTTCTAGCTGATCTTGTAGTCGCTTATATTTAGTTATCTGTTAATTAATTGATTTATTTACTAATTTATTTATTTTTTCGGTATTTTTTTTATTCCATTGTTTATTTATTCATCACTATTTAATGAATTGTTTGATTTGTTTAGTTCTTTTTTGTTTATCTTATAAAGAGAGTTACTACTTTATTCCTAACTTGTTTTTGTTTTGTGTGTGTATGTGTGTGGTGTGCGCGCGAGCGCGTGCTCGCGTGCGTGCGTGCGTGTGTGTGTGTGTGTGTTTGTTTAATTTTATTTGGGAATGAGCCTTTTTCTTTTTTACTTGATGTTAACGTTTTTTCTTTAGATATTTCAACATTTCATTCGATTTGTGAATAACTACAACTTAAGCACCAAGGAGACATTTTCGTAATTGTGTTCTCTTTTCAAACTTTATTTGTTTAATTGGAGTTGATTTTTTCGGACGGATGGGGGAAGGGGGCGTGCTTTTTACAATTTGTGTTTACCCCACTTGGCTACTTCTTTATTTATTCTTTTCATTCTTTTATTTCGAGGATAATGGAAGAAGCATTCATGTGCTTTTTTTTACATGCAGTCCCCGTGTGAACGCAGTTCTGTACATTTTGTGATCCGTTCCCACGGCACACAATGGCCTACTCTTCCGAAAAGCGGAACAGGTTTTAACGTGTGCGCAAGATGTTATGCGTGCGTTCGCACACGGTACCTCGGTTTATAGTCTCATCTGAAGGACTTTTGGGGGGAATGGAGTCGGCACTGAAGTTAACTCCAGAGGAAAAATCCTCTTGAACGAGAATCGAACCTGGGGTCAGCAGATCAAGAGGGCAATGGCATCACTCTAACTGAGCTGCTCAAAACCAACCTACAATAGTTTTTTTTATTGTTGGGTTTGGTTTTGTTTTTTGGCTTTTTCTCTGTTATAATTTTCTTTCTTTGCTTGTTTGTGTGTTTGTGTCCCCCACCCCCCTTTTTGCTTCTTTTTAATGGGAGCAAAGGTGGCTACAACATTTCTTATATGATGATTTAAGATATGTATTGCAATGTTTTGCAAATTATAGATTCTAGATTTCGGTTGTACAAGACTAGTTTATATGTAAGAACAACCCCCCCCCCCCCTCCTTCCCCTTCCTGCCCCTGTAAAAAGAACAGATGCAAGAGAACTGGGGAGAGCGAGTAATCCGTCCCTCCTCCCCTTAAAAAATCAAACCTCTCCCCGGCGGGGAATTGAACCCCGGTCTCCCGCGTGACAGGCGGGGATACTGACCACTATACTACCGAGGACTTGCACATGGCGCTACAACTGCTGATCAAATTGGTGTGTTTTTCAATGGACAATTGACGCCTGGCTGACCCCTCGGCAGCTGACCTGTGTCCACTCCCTCCCCCCCCCCCCTCCACCCCCCTTCCCCGATATACCTCAGTCAGTGAATCAGTCAGTCAGTCAGTCAGTCTATCCTTTCGGTCGTTGGCTTTCAACATTTGGTTTGTGTTTCAGACCACTTATTCCTTTAACCATTATCTTATTTATTAATGTAATCATTCATTCATTCATTCATTGCGCACACGTTAAAACCTGATCCGCTTTTTGGAAGATTAGGCCATTGTGCGCTGGTGGGAACGGATAACAAAATTTACCAAACTGTATACACACGGGACTGGATGTAAAAAAAAGCACATGAGTGCTTATTCCATTATCCTCGAAATAAAAAGAAGAAATTCATTCACCCACCTGTCTATCCATTCTTTCAGTTATTCTTTCACAAAACAAGATGTATTAAATAATCATTCATTTCATCAAGATCTACTCACTTAATTCATTCATTCATTCATTCATTCATTCATTCATTTATTCATTCATTGTGTCATTAAATCATTCATTGATTATTGAGGCATACCTTCATAAATTTTACTTACTTTTAAAGGATAATTCAGCCCGCACTTTCTTGATGTTTACAAACATCAATCCATCCATCGATCTATCCATCCATCCATCACTCAATCAATTAATAAATCAATCAATCAATCATTCGTCCGTTCATTCGTTGGTTTATTTGTTGAATAAGCCTTTATTCCTTTATGATTCTTTTATTCGTTTATTCATTGGTTTATCTATCCAAGAATCCTTAGTCTGTGTATTAGCTTTTTAGAAGAAAAAAAAGTCATTAAGTCATCTCTCTCTCTCTCTCTCTCTCTCTCTCTCTCTCTACTCTCTCTCTCTCTCTCTCATTTTTTGTTTTCTTTGTGGTAATGTTTATCTGTATAACTGTAATTTACTGGGGTTCACATGACTGCAGATATTGAATTTTATGCAGAGGCAAACTGCTTTAATCCTTGTGTAGGCCTTTGCTTTTCTTGTCTCCATTTTTATTTTTTATTTTTACAAAAATATCCTCTTTTCTCCTGTTTTTCTTTTCTTTTATGCATTTTAGTAGTAGTAGTAGCAGCAGCAGCAGCAGCAGCAGCAGCAGTAGTAGTAGTAGTAGTAGTAATAGTAATAGTAATAGTAGTAGTAGTAGTATCATTATTATAATCATTATCATTATTAAAGTAATTAAATAATTAAAGTAATTATTATCATTATTATTATCATTATTCTTTATCACAAAAAAGATTTTAATTTCAGATTGATAAAGATCAAGCCTTTCAATGTTTTTCAGGTACAATTTCTGTAAGAATGATCATAACAATGCATTAAAGAGCACCCCTACCTTAATGTATGAAAAAGAGGAAACAAGAACAAGAGTGAGATATAAAACAGAAAAAAACAAAAAACCGAAAAACCTCCAAAGTAAAACACGTGAGGTATAAAGAAATACATTTTTTTAAAGAGAAAAAGAATCAAAGAAATGAATTGAAGAAACTAGCTAAACAAAATTGATTAAAACATTAAGAAAAAAAACCCTCTCCCCACGGGGAATTGAACCTGGGGCTCCTGTGTGCCACGCGGGGATACTGACCACTATACCACCGAGGATATGATAAACAATAGTGACATCTGCTAATTTGTACACAGTTGACCTGGCTGTCTGCTCTGTAATGACATGTGTCCAGTCCTCCTCCCTCACTGCTAAGCTCCCAGGTTGGAATCCTTATTATAGTTTTTGTTTCTTTCCTTCTTTCTTTCCCTTTTCTTCTTGGTTTTTGTTTTTGTTTTTGTTTACTTCTGACTGCTCTCACAGGATCATATGGTCCTCGGTAGTATAGTGGTCAGTATCCCCGCCTGTCACGCGGGAGACCGGGGTTCAATTCCCCGCCGGGGAGAGGAATATTTTTCGGGGACTGGATGTAAAAAAGCACATGTGTGCTTATTCATTATCCTCGAAATAAAAGAATTTGTCATTGTCATTGTCATATGGATGTGACCACGTGCAGTTGTGACCATGTTGGTTGTGACCACATGTGGTTGTAATCACATGTTATCCTTACTGTGTGCCATTGAAACCACATGTTGTTGTGACTACATGTCATTGTGATTACCTGTCATTGTGACAGTGTAGTTGTGACAACGTGTCGTTGTGACCACGTGTCGTTGTGATCACGTGTCATCGTGACTGTGTGCCATTGTGACCACATGTCGTTGTGATTACGTGACGTTGTGACAAAGTGTGGTTATGACCCAAGTATCATTGTGACCCAAATGTTGATGTGACTACATGTTGTTGTGACAAACTGTGTAGTGACGAAGTGTTTTGATTATGTGACGTTGTGACTACATTTGTTGTGATAGTGACCACCATGTTGCTTTGGTTTTGTTTGTTTCTTTGTTCGTTTTCTCAGTTAATCCTGACATTGTGTTCATACCCTTGTCTTTGAGAGATGAATAGAGCAAGTCTGTGGTTTTGATTTGGGTTTTGCTTAAGATGAATCTTCTAGCTGATCTTTTATTTATTTATATTTAGTTATCTGTTAACTGATGTATTTATTTACTAATTTATTTATTTATTCTGTATTTTTATTCCATTTTTTATTTATTCATCACTATTTAATGAATTGTTTGATTTATTTAGTTCGTTTTTTTGTTTATCTTACAGAGAGAGTTAATACTTTGTTCCTAACTTGTTTTTGTTGTGTGTGTGTGTGCGCATGTGAGCGCACGCTCGCGTGCTTGCGCGCGTGTGTGTGTGTGTGTGTGTGTGTGTCTGTTTAATTTTATTTGGGAATGAACCTTTTTCTTTTTTACTTGATGTTAACGTTTTTTCTTTAGATATTTCAACATTTCATTCGATTTGTGAATAACTAGCATTTAAGCACCAAGGAGACATTTTCGTAATTGTGTTCTCTTGTCAAACTTTTTTTTTTTTAATTGGAGTTGATTTTTTCGGGGGGATGGGGGAAGGGGGCGTGCTTTTTACAATTTGTGTTTACCCCACTTGGCTACTTCTTTATTTATTCTTTTCATTCTTTTATTTCGAGGATAATGGAATAAGCACTCATGTGCTTTTCTACATCCAGTCCCCGTGTGTATGCAGTTTTGTACATTTTGTCATCCGTTCCCACCGACTCACAATGGCCTTCTCCTCCGAAAAGCGGAACAGGTTTTAACGTGTGCGCAAAATGTTATGCGTGCGTTCGCACACAGGACCTCGGTTTATAGTCTCATCTGAAGGACTTTTGGGGGGAATGAAGTTAACCTCAGAGGAAAAATCCTCTTGAACGAGAATCGAACCCAGGGTCAGCAGATCAGGAGGGCAATGGCATCACTCTAACCACCAGGCTGTCTAACAGTTAGAAGTGTGCATCCTTCTGTCTAAGCTGCTCAAAACCAACCTACAATAGTTTTTTGATTGTTGGGGTTTTTTCTTTTTCTCTGTTATCATTTTATTTCTTTGCTTGTTTGTGCCTTTGTGGGTCCCCCCTCCTTTTAAGCTTCTTTTTAATGGGAGCAAAGGCGGCTACAACAGAGGGATGCACACTTCTTGATTGATTAATTGATTGATGAATAGATGGATATGGATGGATGGATGGATGGACAAATCAAGAAAGAGCGGGTTGAATTACCCTTTAAAAGTAAGTAAAACTTATGAATGAATATTTCTATAAACAAATTCATTTCGAGATTAATGGAATAAGCACTCATGTGCTTTATTTTTTTACATCTAGTCCCCGTGTGTATACAGTTGGGTAAATTTTGTCACCCGTTCCCACCAGCGCACAATGACCTACTCTTCCAAAGAGTGGATCAGGTTTTAACGTGTGCGCAATGAATGAATGAATGAATGATTACATTAATAATTAAAATAATGGTTAAAGGAATAAGTGGTCTGAAACATGAACCAAATGTTGAAAGCCAACGACCGAAAGGATAGACTGACTGACTGACTGACTGAGGTATATCGGGGAGTGGGGGGGGGAGGGAGTGGACACAGGTCAGCTGCCGAGGGGTCAGCCAGGCGTCCATTGTCCATTGAAAAAACACACCAATTTGATCAGCAGTTGTAGCCCCATGTGCAAGTCCTCGGTAGTATAGTGGTCAGTATCCCCGCCTGTCACGCGGGAGACCGGGGTTCAATTCCCCGCCGGGGAGAGGATTTTTTTCTTAAGAAAGGGTTTCTGTGATAATTTTGTTTAGCTTCTTATTTCCTTGATTTTTTTCTTCTTTCTTCTTCTTCTGTTTTTTTATATCTAAAAAATGCTTTTTTTTATACCTAAGCACCTCTGTCTAAGCTGTTCAAAACCAACCTACAATAGTTTTTTTGATTGATGGGTTGTTAATATTTTCTCTGTTATAATTTTTTTTCTTTGCTTGTTTGCGCGTTTGTGGGTTCCAAACACCTCTCCCCCCCTTTTTACTTCTTTTTAATGGGAGCAGAGGCGGCTACAGCATTTCTTATATGATAATTTAAGATGTTGTGTATTGTAATGTTTTGCAAATTATAGATTCTAGATTTCGGTTAAACAAGACTATGTTTAAAATAACACCCCCTCCCCCTCCCTTCCTGCCCCCTTAAAAAGAACAGATGCAAGGGAATTGTTGGGGGAGGGGAGGGAGAGGAGGTTCGAAAACCAAAGCAACAGAATCATTCTAAACAAAAATCCTCCTTCCTCCACCGCCCCTCCCCCTAAAAAGATAAACCTCTCCCCGGCGGGGAATTGAACCCCGGTCTCCCGCGTGACAGGCGGGGATACTGACCACTATACTACCGAGGACCTGTTGATCCTGTCCACTACAACTTCTCATCAACAGGCAACTGACTTGGCTGACCGCTCAGCAAGTGACCTGTGTCCACTCTACCTGCTGTGCTGCAAAGGTCCAATACTCCATTCATTCATTCCTCATTCATTAGATGTTCCCTCATTTACCTGTTTGTTCCTTAGCCTTCATTCACTGATTATTCAGATAATAACTCCTTCAAATACAAAACTGCATACACATAGGGACTGCATGTAGAAAGTCACATGAGTGCTTATTCCAAGATCCTGGAAATCAAAAATTAAAAAATACGTAGTCAATAATTTAACGTTATTTTATTCATTATTGATTGATTGATTGATCCATTCATTCAGTCGTTCATAAAACGTTCTGTCATATGGTAATATACTCTACTGAATTATTGAATTTAAAAAGGGAAAGAAAGAAAGAAGGAAAGAAAGGAAGAACGAAGGGAAGAAAGGAAGAAAGAAAGAAAGAAAGCAAGCAAGCAAGCAAGCAAGAAATATTCAGGTTGTAAACCAAGTCCAGGTTGTATGACGCTAGGTGGCCCTTTTACTTACGAACTTTTAACAGCTTGCACTTATGGGTTTCTGGTGGGGTTTTTGTTGTTTGTTTTTACTTGTTGTTGTTGTTGTTGGTGTATTTTTGTTTGTTTGTTTCTCGACTAGAGCTCGATGTTCATCAGTGGGGAGATGTGTGTGTAGGGGTGGGATTTTGCCCACCGTTTAGATAGCTGCATTCAAACATCCATTCTGAACGGGAACCAGTGTATGTGCGTTGGGTTGAGGTTTTTTGTTTGGGTTTTTGTTATAATTATAGTTTTTGTAATCCGTTCTTACCGGCACGAATGGCCTACTCTTCCAAAAAGCCGAACAGGTTCTTAACGTGTGTGCACGATATTCTGCGTTCAATCGCACTCTAAGCCTGGATTTAAAGTCTCATCGGAAGGACTTTTGTGGAAATGGGGTCAGCTGTGGTACAATCTCCTTTAATGGACGTGTGGGTGGTGGCCTGTATCCCAGGCTCGATCCCCAGCCCTCAGTTAGCGAGGCAGCATTCTGACCACTCTGCTATCCCGCCCCCATAGCGGACTTTTTTTCTAAAGGAAAGGGGAAAAGGCCTCTTCAGGATTTCGGCCATGTTTTAACTGTATGATGCTAAGTTGCACTTTTGCTTACACACATTTTTCAGATTATAGATGGGCGGACGCTATAGCCGAGTGGTTAAGACTGTTTGACTTCGATCCTGTAGGTCCATGAAGTTTGTGGGTTTGAATCTCGGCGTCATCTGTTGAATTAAGGGTGGAGATGTTTACGATCTACCGGCTTAACATCAAGAGCAGACCTGCCAGTGCCTTAATTCCCTGCGTGTTATACATATGCCGAAGATCAAATCATACTGCGCGTAAAAGATCCCGTCATTTCTGTTAGCGTTCGGTGGGTTACGGAAACACAAACATAGCCAGCGGTCATTCCAGAAGTCGGAATGTGGCTACCTTCATGGTGGGGGCGAAAACGGTCGCATACGCCAAATCTCACCGTTGGGGAACCTGGAGCTCTAGCCAAGGACCACAGAAAACATGGTGTTCAGGTCAGGAGGGTTAGCACTGCTTCCATGACTATTGGCATCACTGTTTGTTTCACACTGCCTTGCCTATGACTGCACTGGATGTGTATAAGCTATACTAGTGTTTGTTAGTTGGATTATGAAAAAAGGGATTTTCTTACTCAAAAAGCTAAACATTTTTTTAGAGAAGAAATATAAGAAAAAAGTGTTTTGAAGGGAATCGCCTTTGTATAAATGAATGACACAACACACTTATATTCAACGTTTTCTTCCTTATTTCTTTCATGAATGCATACATGCATGCAGACACAGAATCTGCATGCTACATACTTACTTGCTTACTTATTGTGATGGCGTGGTAAGTAGATTACCTCCCATGCGATCAGAGCAACGTGTTACTATTTTGGGACACACCTGCAAATTGTGCAGCGCTGTGTTTCCTTGGGTGGTAGTTAAAAACTATCTAGTTCGTACACCTTGCCTTCGCGTTAAAATAAAATAGATATGCAGCCTTCTAAAGACCACATCCTTCCTGCACTGCTGTAGCCGAGATGATATACAGAGTCGCAGATCGGAGATCTTCACTCTGTTATAGGGGAGGACAGGGGAGTGGAGGACCGGGGAGAGGGGGAATAGATTGACATTTTATTATTGAATACGAGGAGCCCTTTTCGATTCTTGGTGTCTGTGGTTATGAAACCACGTTTTCACCTGTTTACAGGTCAGGTGTAGCTCTTCCGCCAGCTTGAGACTTTCTTCTGCTGAAGGATATTTGGTTTTTTTAAAAGACTGACGGTGTCTGTTCACCTGTTGAACACACACACATAGTTCTAAAAATATAATTTAAGAAATTTCGACATTTACTGTGATCTGTTAAGGCAAAAGATTACCATAGAGGCATATTCAGTTGAAAAAAATTACATAAAGGTAAATAGGGTAGCTATAAACTTTGGTCATAAGCCTTATTAAACCTATGTGTAGATCGTAGTCTCTGTCAAAATCACCACTAAAAGGAAACAAGCTAAACATTGCTTAGCTATACAAAACAAACTTAAACAGTCTTAACTAAACTAGACTAAGATTTTACAAAGACGAAATTTACAAGGATGAAAAACAAAATAAAAATCGAAAACAGTGAAAATTTCTACAGGCCATTTTCTTTTTACATTAGAAACAGTTTAAGGCTACTCTGTGTTCAAACTAGGGGAAAACTTGATAAATAGATCAATAGATAAATAATATATAGATAAACAAGTAATAAATAGATACATAGATAGGCAAGAATTAAAAGAATGAATGAATAACAATTAGTAAATAAACAGTTGAATAGATAGATGGTAACCAAACACGTGAATAGCTAGGTTCCATTTCTCCCGCCAAAGTAACACTTCCTCAGGGATGTGCCATACTCTCTATTATTCTAGTCATTTGTTTAATCTTATTAATTATTCTTTTATTTTGAGGGTAACAGAATCAGGGCTGATTTGATTTATTACATCCTGGCCTGTGTGTTTGCAGTGTTGTCAGTTTTGTCATCCTGCACACAAAGGCCTAGTCTGCCAAAAAGGTTTTAACCTGTGCCCAAGATGTTCCGCCTGTGTTCTAACATGGACATCCATAGACAGTCTCATCCCAACTTGCTACACTACAGTTGTCAAAGTTCTCAACACCTGTTTCACCCACTGCCTCACCCAATACACTGGAAACCCTAGGGTACATGCAAAGTGTGTGTGTGTGTGTGTGTGTGTGTGTGAGTGAGTGAGTGAGACTGAATCTTTTACATGTATGTAATACTTCATCTTGTTTTCCATGTGTATTTTTTCTACTTATTAATTTATTCCCTCTTTTTTTTTACTCTTTGTTTTTGAGGGCAATGGAATAACTAGAGTTGTTTGTTTGTTTTTACAACAAATTCTAGTTTGGATGCAATGTTGTAAATGTCGCCATCTGCTCCTTCCCACACAAATGGCCTACTCTACCAAAGCATAAAAGAGGTTTTAAGTCGCGGGCAGCATGATCTGTGTGCGTTTGCACAGTGGGACTGAGTTTAAGGTCACATTGGAAGGACCTTCAAGGGAGTGGATTGGGCACTGATGTTAACTCCAGCATATTGAATGCATGGTATGTGAATACATAAGCAAGATTGAGGCTATAGCAAGTCTGTCCACAGTTTGACCACAAGATACCCCGCTTTCAATAAGCTGCTGCTACTACTACTACTACTACTACTACCTTGGCCTACTACTACTACTGCTACTACTACTACTACTACTACTAACACTACTTCTACTACTACTGCTGCTGCTGCTAGTGCTACTACCACTACTACCACTTCTACTACTGCTGATCCAATTATGTTGTTAATTGCCCCACCGACCACAGAGGCAATAGGGGGGGGGGGGGGGGGCTGTGGTAATGATAACAATAATGAATAAGCAAAAGAAGATCTTAGAGGAAGAAGATGAAGATGATGAACGAGGGAAAGAAGAAAAAGGAGAAGAGAAAACAATATAATACTTTAATAAAAAAAGAAAAAGAAAATCTTCAAAAATTCACTAGTATCACAGCTACATGATGCCATTGACGAAGATCCGAGTATATTGTGGAAAACTTTACAAAAATTAAAAGAAAGCGAAGATGATGGATTAAAACATCATAATCATATTAGTAGCAGTAAATGGACTGAACACTTAAAAACACTTATTGGTAAAGAACCGCAAATAGATCCAGACCACAAAAAGCAAGTACAAATCAGGTTTAATGAATTAAAAGTATCTAATAACCCACTGCTAGATAAGCAAATTACAACAGAGGAAATTACAAAAACAATCAAAAAGCTGAAAAAATAACAAATCGCCTGGAAAAGATGGAATCACAAACGAAAATGATCAAATCATTTTCATCTAATGTTATAGAGATAATGCGAATATTTTCAATTTAGTATTAGAAACGGGCATTATCCCTGTGACTGGAAAGTAGGAGTGAATGTCCCCAATCTAATAAAAACGGATGCATATACAACCCAGAAAACTACAGAGGAATAATGTTGACAAACACTATTGGAAAACTTTTTGTCAAATACTGAACCATAGAATTTCTGAATATTTAGAAAATAACAATAGTATTGTCAGAGACAAGCTGTTTCAGAAAAGCATGCAGAACAACGGACCATATCTTCCTACTTAACAAATTAATAGATAGTGTACTGAAAGTAAAAACAAAAAGACTTTATTGCTGCTTTGTAGATTTTCAGAAAGCGTTTGATAATGTGTGGCACGAGGGTCTTCTTATAAAGTTAAACGAAATAGGAATAACAGGCAAAACTTTTAATGTCATTAAAAACATGTATTCCAATGCAACAATATTTACAAAAATACGAGCAAACACACAGATGAAATCATAGTCAGAAAAGGGTACATCAGGGAAATACATTAAGTTCTACATTATTTAATGTATATGTCAATGATATAGTTCAATATACTGATGAGAAAGATTCGCCATATATACCGCAAAAGACAGAATTCCTTGTTTACTCTATGCTGATGACCTGGCATTGCTATCAACAACCAAAATAGGTCTTCAAACTAAACTGAACAAACTGCAAGAATACTGTTCTAATTGGGTTTAAAGATAAACAAAACAAAAACAAAGGTATATAGTCTTTACGAATCACCTCCTAAAATTCCAATTCATTTTAAATGTGTGGAGAGCATGTAATTGAAACAGTAGAAACTTATAAATATCTAGGTATCGTTTTTCATCAGAACGGGAAATTTCAAGCAACACAAGAACATTTAGTAAAACAAAGCAACAAAGCAATAAACGCTTTTAAAAGAGCAATTCATGGACAAAATTTAAAGACTACTATAATAATGCGTTTATTCGACTCACTGATAACCCCTGTTTTAACCTATGGAGCAGAAGTTTGGTTTCCTTTTTGTTTTCATGGGGACACAGAGTTTCATATATGATAAACTGTTCAAGGCATGCTTATCCAATCAGTTTTTGTATGAGAATTTCCATGTAAAAATTTTGTAAACAAATGATAGGAGTTCATAAAAAAGCATTAGTACTACCCACTTTGGGTGAATTAGGGAGATTTCCACTGACCCTTAAAATCATATGCCAGATAATATCCTTTTGGATTCATATGACAGAATCAAAACCAGACTCATATAGTATACGATTATTTGTATCAGAATAATACATACGATAAATGGATAAACACAGTGAAAAATATTCTGTACACAATTGGATTCAAACATGTCTGGAAGAACCAAAGCACTCTTAATGTTCATCGGTTGAGTTATGCTGTTAGAAAAAACTTGAGGACATGTATAAAACATTTTGGATCTACCAAAAGAAAGAAGTTTGCAAAACTAAAATTTTATGATTTATGCTACCAAAGAATACAGACTGGAACCATACATAGTAAACTATGAAAACAAAACTCATAAGAAGACATATTGTAAATTCGCACAAGCTGTCCCAATTTAATGATAAAGAAAGGGAGACACCAAAATATATCCAGAGAGGACAGAAAATGTAGACACTGTAACAAAATTGAAGATGAATTTCATTTACTTGATGAATGCATTTTATATGATGAACTCAGAAATAATTTGTTATAAAATCAAAACGAAAGACAAAGAACGCAAAACTGTGTACATAAATTAAGTGACCATAATCACAGATGATATATATCAAGCAGATATCATCAGATATGTGTATCAGTGTTTTGAAAAGAGAGAAAAAGAGAAGTAAAATACAACATGTTTTTAGTGTACATCACTTTTAGCCAAAATAGATAATAATTATAGTTGACGTTTTTGTTGTGTCAAATAAGTCTACATGATTTAAATGGCAATAAAATATTCTGAATCTGAATCTGAATCTGAATCTGAATCACACACAATCACACACTATGGCACATTACTGTAACTCTATTATTACCTAACAAAAAATATTCTTTAGAATAGAAAAACCACTCACAAAAACATATCAAAGAATCGGAAAAAATCAACAAAGAGAACAACCATACAAAAAAATCACAAACAGCAGCAACAACAACAACAACAGAGAGTAGCTCTATATCATGGCTTCCTGTGTTTCCCCTGAGAGGACAGGAATGACAGTGGAGGACAGGGAGGACAGGGTAGTGAAGGACAGGGAAGAGGACAGGGAAGGACAGGGGAGGACAGTGAAGGGAAGGACAGGGAGGACAGGAAGGGGAGGACAGGGAAAGGACAGGGGATACGGAAAGTAACAGGGGAGGACAGGAGGACAGGGTAGGGAGGACAGGGAAGGACAGGGACAGGACAGGGAGACAGGGAAGGACAGGGGAGTACAGGGAAGTACAGGGGAGGACAGGGAAGACAGGGAGGACAGGGAAGGACAGGAGAGGACAGGGAGGACAGGAGATGACAGGGAGAGACAGGAAGGACAGGAAGGACAGGGGAGGACAGGGAGGACAGGGAAGACAGGGGGACAGGGAAGGACGGGGAGG
This sequence comes from Rapana venosa, assembly GCA_028751875.1. Classification (NCBI taxonomy): domain Eukaryota; kingdom Metazoa; phylum Mollusca; class Gastropoda; order Neogastropoda; family Muricidae; genus Rapana; species Rapana venosa. Next base: position 884,023 of record CM054142.1, read on the forward strand.
ACAGGAGATGACAGGGAAGGACAGGGGAGACAGGAGATGACAGGGAAGGACAGGGAGGACAGGGAGGACAGGAGAGGACAGGGAAGGACAGGGAAGGCCAGGGAGGACAGGGAAGACAGGGAGACAGGGAAGGACAGGGGAGGACAGGGAAGGACAGTGGAAGGGACAGGGAGGACAGGGAGGACAGGGAGGACAGGGAAGGACAGGGGAGCGGGGGACAGGGAGGACAGGGAAAGGACAGGGAGGACAGGGAAAGGACAGGGGAGGACAGGGAGGACAAGGGAAAACAGGGAGGACAGGGAAGGACAGGAAGGACAGGAAGGAGGGAGACAGGGGAACAGGGAAGGACAAGGGGAGGACAGGGGAGGACAGGGAAGGACAGGGGAGGACAGGGAAGGGACAGGGAGGACAGGGGAGGACAGGAAGACAGGGAGGACAGGGAAGGAGGAGACAGGGAGGACAGGGGAAGACAGGAGAGGACAGGGAAGGACAGGGAGACAGGGAGGACAGGAAGGACAGGGAGTACAGGGAGACAGGGAAGGAACAGGGAGGACAAGGGAAGGACAGGGAGGACAGGGAAGGAACAGGGAGGACAGGGAGGACAGGGAAGGACAGGGAGGACAGGAAGACAGGGAGACAGGGGAGGACAGGGAGACAGGGAGAGAGGACAGGGAAGGACAGGGAGGACAGGGAAGGACAGGAGGAAGGACAGGGGAGGACAGGAAGAAGACAGTGGAGGACATGGAAAGGACAGGGGAGGCAGGAAGGACAGGGGAGACAGGGAATGACAGGGGAGACAAAATGAAGGGGAACAGGGAAAAGGAAGGAAGAGAGACAGGGGAAGACAGGGGGAAGGGGGTGAAAAATAGAGACTGAAAAGTGGAAGGGTTAAAAGGGTGAAAGGAAAGATTATAATCTATGATGAAAACGAGAGAAGCTCCTTTCGCATTCAACTCTTTATGCTGAAGTATTGGTTTTGTAAGACCACGAGTTGTTACTTTGATACAAGCCATACTCTTCCGCCAGCTGAACATTACTCTACAGAAGGATTTATCTTAAATTTTTTTTAAAAGCTTTACGATCTTGACCATTTTATGATACACACCACCACACAACCACACCACACTCTGCAAGCACACCAGTTCTTTGCACCTCAGTTTTTTTCAAACTCATCGCAAGTTCCCCATTCGACTCACCCTCTGCATGTTACTTTCGTTGACCATCACCTCTCTTTCACAGTCGGGCTGCAAGCTTAGCACAGGCTTGGGGCCACCCCACGATTGCAAACCCAACCACAGACAACAAGGTGAGATGCACTGTCTGCCAAGGACCTGGAACACTGGATTCTTGCTGTGTTTGGATTTTTCTATATGTTGTTTGGTTCTCCAAGCACCAAGTTCTGCAGTGGTGGAATGCCAGTGGACTGTCCAACCCAGAGTTGCCGCATTCACGACCACCTAAACTCAGGCATGTTATAACAGGTTACTGTTTAGACTAATGTCTGTGCTTCAAAGGCTGGAACAGGACTTTGACGTGGTGTTTGTAGTGTTCCTTTAAATGCTTTGTTTGGTTGCACCGAGGCTTTAAGAAGGTCCACAGTTTAACTCCAGGTTTAAAGAACTTTTGACCAGCTGGTGTGCTACCGGCCACCATCACAGGAAGAGGTCAGACCGACAGGCACCCCTCACTCTGCTAAAAGCTCCGTGCCATGTTTACTAACTTGTGTATGACTGACTTGGAGCAGCAGAGAGGCAAGCAAATGGACATCCTACTGCTGCCACAAAGGTGTCGGAAAGGTGTTGAAATCTAGGTTATAGATTCACAATGTTGTCCTTCTGGATGGGCATTGGTTAATCAGTGTCATTCCACGAAGGAACTTTAGAGGAATGAGTGGACTGAAGTACCTCAGGTATATAAAAAGAAAAATCCCGAAACAATGGACTAAATGGTTTGTCATAACCAGCCATCACCCACATTGAAAATGTTGACCACTACTTAGCCCCTGAATAAATCCAGACTGCACTTTACAAGAGAGGGAGGGAAGAGAAGAGAGGAGAAGAAGAGAGGAGAAAGGGGGGAAAAACCGAAGGGAAAAAAATGTTCCAAAACTTTTGGGAAACTCCCGGTTTTTTTTTCGGTTGTTTCTGGGTCCCAAAAAAAAAATTTGGGGGCCCCCCCTTTTGGGAGGGCCCCGGGGGTGAATTGGGGGGGCCCCCCGGTTGAAAGGGGTAAGAAAATTTTTTAAAAAAAGGGGGGGGGCATCTTGAGGGGGGGGGATCTTGGGGGGGATTTTAAAAAAATCCGGGGAAAAGGGGGAAAATTTGGGGAAAGGGGTGGGGGAAAGGGGGGGGGGGAAAAAATTTTGGGAAAAATTTTGGGTTTTAAAATTTTAAAAAAAAATTTGGTGTTTGCCCCCCTTTTTTTCCCCAAAAAAATTTAAAAAAAATTTCCCCCCCCCCAAATTTTTAAAAATTTTTCCCCCCCCCCCCCCCCCCCCCCCCCCCCAAATTTAAAAAACCCCCCCCCCCCCCCCCCCCCCCCAAAAAAAACCCCCCCCCCCAAAAAAGGGGGGGGGGGGGGGGCCCCCCCCCCCCCCAAACCCCCCCCCCAAAACCCCCCGGGGGGGAAAAAAAAAACCCCCCCCCCCCCCCAAAAAAACCCCCCCCCCCCCCCCCCCCCCAAAAAACCCCCCTTTTTTCCCCCCCCCCCCCCCAAAACCCCCCCCCCAAAAATAAAAAAACCCCCCCCCCCCCCCCCCCCCCCCCCCAAACCCCCCAAAATTTTCCCCCCCCCCCCCCCCCCCCCCTTTTTTTTCCCCCCCCCCCCCCCCCCCCCCCAAAAACCCCCCCCTTTTTTAAAAAAAAAAAACCCCCCCCAAACCCCCCCCCCCCCCCCCAAGGGGGGGCCCCCCCCCCCCCCCCCAAACCCAAACCCCCCCCCCCCCCCAAAAAAAAAAACCCCCCACCCCCGAGGGGAGAGAGGAGAGAGGGGAAAAAGAGAGGAAAAAGGGGAAGAAGAAGAGAGGTCCCACAGTTTAACAGAAAGGGAAGAATAAATAAACTCCTTCACCCTGACATGTGAAAATACCCCCCGCTGTCTTTTTTTTGTCCATGGGCGGGTCTGTCGGTCCCATTGAAAAGTGAATGGGCCCAAATTTACTTGTGGGGGCCCCATGGGACGGGGCGGGTTCGGGACACTTGCTTCTTGTAGAAGGGTGGTAAAGGGGGAGGGGGTTGGGGGGAAGGGGGGGAGGGAAAGTGGGGAATGATTGACTGGATGGCGGGGGATAAAAGGGGGAGATCCCTGGGAGGGGGGGGATAATAGGACAGGGGTTTTCCAGAGGTATTTTCCCCCTGGGGGAAGGGGGATTGGGGGGGGAAACTTTTTTGGGGGGAATTTGTTGACCGAACATAGGTAAGGGCTCGTTTTCAGATGTTCTCTAGAATAAAAAGGGTGACATGATCTGTTTTCAGAGTAGCCACAAATAAATGTGTCAACAAAAACAACAAAATTTATTTAAAAAAAAATCCCACCCCCCCCCCCCCCCCCCTTCCCCCAATTTTAAATTTTTCAGAAAAGTGGGTATTCATTCTCTTTGGGCACTTTTGTCCCCGCTGGATGAGGAGCCTTCCCCTCATTTAGGGCATCTCCTGGGGTAGGCCCCAAAAACCCCAGAGTGGCCTTAAAAAAAAACCAAAACCTCCAACCCACTGCCCAAAAGACTTGTGGACCCCGGGGTTACATTAGGTGCTGAGGATGCAATGCAAAATAGGGGGAGGGATCTACTCAGTACCTGGAGGCAAGAAGGAAAGATTTGTCTCACGCTGACCTTTACTTTACCAAATTTCAAAAAATGAGGGAGAAGCATAGAAAAGCAGCAACCCCCGTCATAGCCATCCCTTTTCTTCCCACAAGAATCTTCTGACAGATGCCTTTTGTGTTTCGGCCCTGAGGTCCAACGAATACAGACCCCGAACGACCTTCCCCCACTCGGCCCCCGCTGCGGATTTATACACTCTGCGGGGGGCCCCCCCCCACGCAAAGTTAAAAATTTAAGCGCTTCGATTTGTTTGTTTTTTTACAAGATTCAGCGCTATATAAATTCCATATATTATTATTATTATTATTATTATTATTATTATGTGCTTGGCAATGAGATTGCCGAGTGACTCCCTGGCAAAGGAGGGCACAAGGCAAGAGCAGGTGGAGAGTCTGTCACATTTTCTGAAGCCAAGACTTCATCAAGGTCAAGCACCACGAAAAGTGCAGAAATCAACATCCACATTACAACGTTATACCCCTACTGCCTGCTGATACCACGAGAATAGGTCTGTATGGTCAGACTCAGGACAGGCCACAACCACCTAAATGACTATAATATGTACACAAAATTCCACATAGGCCACACACACAGAGCAATGCCCTTGCAAGACTGGCAGCCAGACAACAGAGTATGTGCTGCAGTCCTGCCTGCTACAAAAAACTCCAAGGGAAAATCTGGCCTTGCCTTACCCCAACCCAGTGGCCAAGAAGCTCTATGAAGACAGAGGACCTGCAGTGTATAGCTACCTTCATAACAGAAACTAGCCTAACCATCTGATGATTGCTAAAAAAATAATGAGAGGTTAATAATAAAAATGCCCCTTGTGTAGCAAATGCAACACAGTTCCCTGCATCATGAACAAGAAATAGTGTTCATTGGGTATTGTAAGTAACCACTCTGAACAATCCAAAAGGCTATTTTGATTATAATGAGAATAATAAATTTAAAAACATATAAACCATCCAGCAAACACCCACCAGAATCAAAATACAAAAGTAAAAATCCCCAAACAATTGATCAAACAAACAAAACCCCAACCTCAACACATCTTTAATATTGTTTCCCTATACCTCGAAACTCTAATCTTACTGTTTTGTTGCAAGCTGATCACTTTAAGGGGTTTTTTTCCCCTGAAAGGCATTTTGATAATTTTGTTTACATACCAATGCAGCTTTCACTTACAACATGTATGGATGCAAAACCAACAACAACAACACCAAAAGCAAAATATCTCCCTCTAAACTAAACTATAAATATACTGTAAATAAGCAAAAACATACCCCAAACAAACAAAAACAACTAACCCTATAAAAATTATCAAAACATAATTATTCTCCCCAAATCAAGAACACAGCCATTTACTTCCACAGTCTGTCCTTGTTGCAGTCTGACAAGGAATGACAGCAACTCTGGAAAATACTGAAACTGTATTATAGTTCCTGTAAAGTTGTCCAGTTAACTAAGGATTGTAGAATTAAAAAAGGCAAAGAGTTCCCTATCGCCCATTCAGCCAGGCAACAAAGCCAGGTGACAAAGCCTGAGGCTCCAGGTTCAACAACAAACAGGCCTTCCTCCTATTGTTGTGTGACTCTGGAAACATCCAGGCTTAGGAGTCAGTTGACCTCTTGTAGCCTGGGGCACCCAGCAGTTTAGCACAAGGGCCGGCTGGCCCATTGAAAACCATGTGGTCACTTGTCCCTTACAACAGGGGTGGCTATGACTTGAAAAAACAATCTGCAGAAGACTGTTGAAGCACACCTTACACGTGGTCACTCACCTAGTCATGTTTGTTCTCTCTTTTTTTTCTCTGGAGCTGTACTATGGGTGAGAGTGACTTGTGGCCCTCCTATAATTTTAGGTTTCCAGTGTTTTTTACATTGTGCAACTAGGGCATGATAAAATCATCTCTGTAGGCTAAAGGGTACCAAAGTGGGATGGAGGTGACTTGAGCATGCATTACACACTCTCTCTATCCATGCATTCTCTCTCTCTCTCTCTCTCTCTCTCTCTCTCTCTCTCTCTCTCTCTCTCTCTCTCTCTCTTCTCTCTCTCTCTTTTCTCTCTCTGTTGTGTTGTTGTCCTGCACACCAAATGGACTACAAAACCAGATTGATTTTATGCTCAACCAGTCCACCGTTCGTAGCTCTTTCTCTATTTCTGGTCCATCCATCTGGAACAACCTTCCTCTCTCTCTTCGACCCCGGGCCTACACATGACACATATAAATCCAGCCTCAAGACATATTTGTTTCAAACCTAACTTTTTCCCTCTTTCATCTCAAAACTGCCCCTGGCCCAAATCCCATTACCCTGCCAAAGCCTACAACCTGTGTGTGTGTGTGTGTGTGTGTGTCTGTACATTTGAATTTTGTTTAAGCTTTTGATAGTTATTGGCTGCACGACTCTGTAAGAATATGTTGAATGCACGCGCTCTGATTTGTCTTTGCAAGATATAGTGCTATACAAATTTCATTTATTATTATTATTATTATTATTATTATTATCATCATCATTATCATTATTATTATTAAAGTATGTACTGATCTTGGACTGAAAATTAACAAGGATAAGACAAAAGTTATGGCTTTCAGAAAAGGATAATTTCTTGGTAGAAGTGAGAAGTGGTTTGTTGAGGGTGTTCCTCTAGAAGTGGTGAACAAATATGTGTATCTAGGCTTTACGTTTACAACCAACATGAGTCTGAATGAAAATGCCAAAGAGCTTGCAAAAAAAGTGCAAAAGAGCACTATTTGATATCAGAATGTATAGCCAATATAATAATATGTCTAGGAAAACATTTTTCAAAATGTTTGACACTAAAATTCAATCAATTCTTCTGTATTCTTCTGAAGTATGGGGCATTTTGTCTGAACATCATCTGGTTAAGTCAGTACATTTATTCGCTTGCAAGAGATTTTTTAATGTTTCCAGCCGCACACCAGATAAAATGGTATATGGTGACCTCTGGAGGTATCCTTTACAAATCAACTGTCCCATGCCTGCAGTTAAATATTGGCTTCGTATACTTAAAATGGATTATACCTGACTGCCAAAACAAGCTTATCAAATGATGATGAGCTTAGACGAATCTGGTAAAATAAACTGGCTTTCTAAAGTTAAACATATGTTACAAAGTTTGGAATTTGGGTATGTTTGGATGAATTAAAGAGTTGACCATGAGAGGCATTTCTTGCTATCATATAAGCAGAAACTCCTGGACGTGTACATGCAAGAATGGATGACAAGTGTTTGTACCAGTAACAGATGTAATCTTTACGAATGCTTCAAATCTTATCCCAGAAACTTATTTAGACTGTGTGCAGCAAAAGTGTTTCAGAGACAACTTAATTCGAGTACGGCTTGGAATGAGTGACCTCTGAATCCATAAGAATCGTTATATGTGTGCAGATAATATAAACAATGACTGTCCATTTTTTCCAGCGCCAGAAGAAAATGAACTACATAATTATGTGCTTTCAGTGTGATACATACTCTGCTTTGAAACCAAACATGCTGAAGAAGATTCCCATTCATTTTCAGAGAGCAAAGTGTGGGAGCCTTATGGCCACCCAAAACGTGTCAATAACCAGACAGCTAGCATGGTTTTTGTACAAAGCCTTCCAACTCAGAGACAGTGAACTAAGTCTAATGCATACAAAGAATTTTGCAAATCTTGATGACATTTATTCGTGTGTATATGCTTTTTCACTTTTCATTGGCGTCACTTTTCTTGACATATGCATTCATGTGTCTGTAGACATTTATGTACCCCATGAAAATGGGCAGAGGCCTAAATTCATTAAACTCTCTCTCTCTCTCTCTCTCTCTCTCTCTCTCTCTCTCTCTCTCTCTCTCTCTCTCTCTCTCTCTCACTGCAGATATCTCCAACCAGCCTAATGCATTTAGACTCTGTTTGCTCCTAGGATGTAGTAATCTCCATATCATTAGCAAGTTAGCTGTATGTTTATGTAACGCCTTTAGAATAAGAGATATTATGATGTCTTCAGATTTTGTCCCCAGTGGAATTATTTTCATTCGTTTGTCACAGCCCTACATGACGGTTTATTCTTATCAATATTCATTAAATAAGAAATAAGGAGTTTTATTTACAGAGTGCAGTAGATTAAGTACAATGACTTTTTTCATCCAGCCCTAGAAGGGGAAGAAGTATAAACACCAAAGCACAAGCAATATATTTGAAATAAAAGTGAAATAAAGTGAAGAGTAGAGAAAATGATAAGAAGAGTAAACTATATCAAATAAGAAACAAATAAATCAAGAACAAGAAGGAAGTATAGTCGTCATTATGTCCTTGCCAAAGTAGTAGTAGTAGTAGTAGTAGTAGTAGTGGTGGTGGAAGTGGTGGTGGTAGTAGTAGTAGTGGTAGTGGTGGTGGTAGTGGTGGTCGTAGTAGTAGTAGTAGTAGGAGGAGGAGGAGGAGGAGGAGGAGGAGTAGTAGTGGTGGTGGTGGTCGTCGTCGTAGTAGTAGTAGTCGTAGTAGTAGTAGAAGCAGCAGCAACATATAGTAGTAGCAGCAGGAGCAGCAGCAGTAGTAGTAGTAGTCGTAGTCGTAGTAGTAGTAGTAGCAGCAGCAGCAGCAGCAGCAGCAGCAGCAGTAGTAGCAGCAGCAGCAGCAGCAGCAGTAGTAGTAAAGAAGACGATGTTCTTCATGCCCAGCGGTAGCCACGAGGACTATAGCAGTACCCACAATGATGGTGTTGCCACCACTGTCAGCAATGATTATGGCAACACAAGACAGCCATGAAGACAATGACAAGAAGAGAGAGACAGACAGACAGACAGACAGACAGACAGAGACATTCAATGAGT
>CM054142.1:902674-936198 GCA_028751875.1 Rapana venosa
TGTTTTGTGTGATGAAGCATTCGGGAGGGGGGGGGGGTCTTCTTTTTATTGCATTTTCAGCGCACTGGAGATGCCCATTCTGTTGTCTTTGGGTGTGTAAATCGTTGGTGAAAACAGAAAATAGTGATCCAAGATACCGCTGAACAGCAGAACCAAAGAGGGAGAACAACAAGCAAGCCTGTGTATACTGCTCTGGGCGACTGTACTCCAGAAACAGAAAGTGTTTACAGGGCAGCAGCTAAAAGACGTCTAACTAGTCAACAGCATGAACATTGCAGTATGCTTCAGTCTCTCTGGCCTATCCGCTTGTTTTTCTTTATGGAATTTCTGTAAAGAATCCCTCCCTAGATGCCAGTCGTGTTTTTCTCCCCCTTCACCTATCCCGTTGTCTAAAAAACCGTTGGGGGCACCATTGAAGATTTTGCAACCAGCTTCCTCCACACCTCGTGGTTCTCAGCTTTCTGTAGTAGTTCATTCCACTCAAGGCCAGAACGCTCTCTGATGTTGCCTTCCCATCGTTTTCTCTGTCTGCAGAGAGACGAATACAGGGTAGGGTATTTTCTTTAGGTTGTCTAGATATGTGGTTGATTGTCTCACTCTGAAAGACTAGCACTTAGACAGCATTGATTTTCTGGAGGATAGGGGAAAGTGGTCAAGCTATAAAACCCCCAGAAACAACAATAATAACGGTAATAATAACAATTCTCTCCCACAGCCAGGTGCTTAACAAAAAGTATATTGGCTCATAAGACAGACAGCAATAGCTCCTGTCTGAGCGTTGGCAGAAGAAGAAGAAGAAGAAGAAGAGCAGAAGAAGAAGAAGAAGAAGAAGAAGAGAAGAAGAAGAAGAAGCAGAAGCAGAAGAAGAAGAAGAAGAAGCAGAAGAAGAAGAAGAAGAAGAAGCAGAAGAAGAAGAAGAAGCTACCCCACAAATCTGACTTTCCACACAGTATGACAGAGGTAACGCTGTGACGCTGCTCTTGTGGCCACGTGCTCTCCCCAGGGAGAGCAGCACGATTTTCACGCAGAGAAATCTGCCGTGATCTCAACGTGGTATAGTCTACAATAGAATGCGTGTAGACCACTCCATCACCAGATCTATACCAGTACAGCATCAGGCTTCTTGGTCATTCATTACAGTTATATCAAGTTGTCATTCACTACAAAACAGCAAGTCAGAAAAGAAAGGTCTCGACATAAAAAGAATACTGAAGTACGTTGCCTCCTGCCTTAATTAAGTAGAGTTCTGTACCTTGTATGAAAATGACACACTTTGTTTTAAACCAATACCATACTTTCAAAAATCGTACAATGTGTCTGTTAAAAATAGAACAAATAATGGATTACGGTTTATATAAAAAAGAACAGTGATAATTTTATACTTTTAGAAAATACAAATGCCTAGTTGATGCTGAAAGTATCTTTGCTGGGACACTCTTTATTTTCCTGTTGTAAGACTGAGATATATTGGGTAAGGCAAACCAATGTGATGACTCATTCTGAAAGCGTACACTCTCAAGAAAAGAGCTGTGCAGAGTCAGGTCTGTCTATTGCACTTCAGACAGGTTGAACTCTGTGAGGACGAAGAAATGGAGTTAACTCATTCTATTTTTGTCGAGGGACTGATGTCTCTTAAACAAAACATAATGATGTGTCGAATTGTCATTGAGAGATGGGCTGTAAATATCTTGTCGTTTCTTTTTGTCATCCGTTCCTACCAGCACACAAAGGCCAACTCTTCCAAAAGGCGGAGCGGCGTTGTTTCACGTGTGCGCATAGTGTTCCGTGTGCGCTCGCACATGCGGCCTCAGTTTATAGTCACATCCCAAGGACTTTGGCCAAGGCTGGGATTTGAACCGAGAACCTCACGGTTTACTTGTTGGCAGGTAAACATTAGAACTATCCTGCCACCTTCCTTTTCATTCCTTCCTTCCTTCATTCATTAGATACAGATCATTTATTTACTCGTGGTTTTGTTCATAGAAATCTTTATTCATTTACACACTTCTTAATGGGTTCTTCATTCCGTCCGTGTTCTTTGTCTTCACAATAACGTTCATTCATTCATTCTTTCAATATTAATTCATTCATTATTCATTCACACAATAAATAGAGATCAGTCAAGCAATCGTGAGTTTGTTTATTTAAAAAAAGTTGATATTCATTTATATAGTGTAACTCAACCCGTCTTTTCTTGATATTTACAACATTGGTTATTCATACATTCATTCATTCAGTCAGTCAGTTATTTATTCATTCGTTTATTTATCTAAGAATCGTTTATTTCTTCAACATTTATTCATTTGTTCCTCATTCATTAAGGTATGCGTCCTATTATTTATTTTCTTTAAAGTTAATTCAATCATTTGTTTTTCCTTTTCTTGTTTTCTTTTGCTGTTTCATCTGTATAACTGTAAATTTGCTTAGTTGGGATGAGACAATACATCGAGGCCGAGTGCAAACACACACAGCAGAACATCTTGCACACAGGCACCAGCAGACCATTTTGTGGAGGTTGGAACAGTTGACCTAAAAGAAAACGCCCCTGCATGCACAGGAGTGCTGCGTTAGGACACCATCCCCGAAGTCGGAATGCGGTTACCTAAATGATGGGGGCAAAAATGGAAGCCTAGGCAGAAACCTCACCATCCCTGAACCTCGGAGCTCTAGCCAAGGAAGGATTACATGACTGCAGCTTTGCTTCATGTCATGCACAAAATCAATGGAAGAAACAAACAACAACAACAATTTGATAAGAAAAAAAATTCCTCTCCCCGGCGGGGAATTGAACCCCGGTCTCCCGCGTGACAGGCGGGGATACTGACCACTATACTACCGAGGACATGAATATTACACTGCTACAACTGCTCATCAAAAAAAACTGACCTGGCTGACAGCTTTGTAAACTGACCTGTGAATTGAACTATTATTGAATTGAATTGAACACATTTTAAAGTCACACAGGCTTCTCTTCGTGAAACTCGGACTGCCCTCCCCGGAGAACGTGTCGCCACAGGAGCAGTGCCACCCACTATTTTTGTTTTCTTTTCTTGTCTGCATGTGTGTAATTCGTTTTCCTATTATAATCATTGACCTTTTCCTTCAGAATTTGCCTAGGGACAACTCTCCTGTACCCCTTGTTTCTTTCACGTGTACAAATATTGTGTTGTACAAGGACCTCAGATTTTCGTCTGACCCAAAAGACTGTGTCCACTCTACTTCCTTCACTACCAGGCATTCCATTCCTTCCTTCCTTCCTTCCTTCCTTCCTTTCTTCCTTCCTTCATTAGACAAAGTCCATCATCTATAGACATAGATCTGCATTAAAAAATAAAAGAAAGCTTCATTCATTCACTCACTTTTACCAGCTCTTCATTCGTGCTTTCTTCATCTTTACAACATTGTTCATTCATTCATTCATTCATGTATTCATTCATTCGTTTATTCATTCACTCACGCATTCATTCACTCGTTCATTTATTAGATAGAGATAATTTTATCATTCATGAAAGTGTTCATAGTAAATATCAATTCTTTTATTCTTAAATGCCATCTACTTTTGAAGGGTTCTTCGTTCAGTTTTTATTTATAAATCTTTAGAACACTAATTATCAATTGATTGATTGACTCATTCATCTATTTATGCATTCATTTATCCAAAAATTGTGTATTTATTCAAGAGTCATTCATTTGTTGTCCATTCATCTATTTTGGGATTTATCCTTTAACTATTGTAAAAAGTTCATTCATTCATTTTTTCCTTCTTTTCTCTCCGTTGTTCATCTGTATAACTGTAAATTCCCTTGGTTCCCTATGACCGAAGATTTACTTCATGGTGTGCCACTGCAAACTGACCTGATCCTCACGTAGTCTCTTTCTCTTCTTTCCTTTTTCTTCTTTCTATCATTCATTAGCACCAAAACTGAAACTGTTCCCTCTCCCCTGTGTGCCTGTGGCCAAAAAAAAACAACCAGACTGGCGAGCACATCTTTCAAAGGTACATGCTATATAGCGACCTGAGGAAGATTGTGTGGCTGACGGAGATAACCCTGCAAACCAAGCTGTACGGCCCACAAGAGGAGCTGGAAAGGACTTGCCATTATGTCTCTAAAACACATCTGACAGTGTAAAAAGCGAACGAGAGAAGAGGAAGATTTATTAGCACGAAAAATCTCTATTGCATAAACAATTACAATTTAAAATACAAACAACAACAAAAGATTTCTCTATTGCAGATTATTGCAGATGAAATATTATATTTGTACACAGATATTTTGTGCAAAAAATAATAATACTAATGCAAGAAAAAAAATCAAAGAAAATGAATTGAAGAAACAAGCTAAACAAAACAGTTTGTTTTTAAATGAAAAAAAAAAAAAATCCTCTCCCCGGCGGGGAATTGAACCCCGGTCTCCCGCGTGACAGGCGGGGATACTGACCAATATACTACCGAGGACGTGGAAGAAATGGTGACAACTGCTAATTAATACACAATTGATCTGGCTGACCGATCTGTAACTGAGTGTCCAGCCTTTTTCTACCACTGCTAAGTTCCCAGGTTTGAATGTACTATATATTTTTCTTCCTTTCTTTCTTTCCCTTTTATTCTTAGTTTTTGTTTGTTTACTTTGGTTTGTTTGGGGATTTTGGTTTGTTCGTTTTTTTGTTTGTTTCCTCGGTTATTCCCCAAATAATTAATGTGTTGCTCTTCTTGTCCTTCAGAGCTTAAGGGAATGAAGTCTATTTGTTTTGTGTTCAGGTAATGAATCTTCTTGCTCATCCTTTTATTCATTCATTTATTTATTTATTTCTTCATTCATTCGTTCGTTTGGGTTTTTTTATTTTGCTATATTTATTCATTCAGTTATTCATCTTCATGTACTGTTTGATTTATACAAAGCTTTATTAAATGAATGAAGTGGAGAGGGGGGGGGGGGGGAACAGAGAGATAAATAAAATCTTTATTTATCTGTTTCCCTCTTCTTTGGTCAGAGCTCCAAGGTTCACCAATGGTGAGATGTTGGGTATGGGGCCGTTTCTACCCACCATTAAGGTAACGGCATTCCGTCTTCAGGGATATTTTGATTTTTTTTTAAAATTTATATCGAGGATAATGGAATAAGCACTTATTGCTTTTTTACATCAAGTCACCGTGTGTATGTGGTTTTGTAAATTCTGTCATCTGTTCCCACCGGCACACAATGGCCTACTCTTACGAAAAGCCTGAAACGAGAGAGTCAGTCTTTATTCCGTGTGTGTGATGTGTGTGTTTATTTTTTTAATTATTTATTCTTTTAATTTGAGGATAATGGAATAAGCACTCAAGTGCTTTTTTCATATGGTCCCCATGTTTATGCAGCTTTGTCAATTTTGTCATTCATTCCCACCTGCACACAATTAAATGGCCTACTCTTCCAAAAAGCGAAACGGATTTTAACGTGTGCGTAAGACGTTCTGCGTGCGTGCGTGGGTGTGGGCGCGCTTGTGGGCACGCGCGCGCGCGCCGCGCGCGCTGTGTGTGTGTGTGTGTTTCTTTTTTTACTTTTTTAATCGAGTTAATGGAATAGCATATGGGTGTGTGTTGTGTGTGTGTGTGGCTTTGTTGTGTGTTTAAGTTTAGCCGTATATAATATCTTTTTTATTTATATGCTTTTTTTGTGTTGTGGGTGTTGATTAGTTTTAGCTTCGATAAATCTTTTTGTCTTAATTTTGATCTGCAACCTTTTATTCCTTAAATTTTTCAAAGTTTTATTTTTTCGCTGGATTTCTGGGTTTTTTCTCAGTTATTTTCTTTGCTTGTATGTGTGTTTGTTGTTGTTTTTTTACACTTTACAAAAAAAATGTTTTCTACTTGTAAGCAAAGGCACGTTTAAAAAACCCAACCTGAATGGATTTTAATGACGCCGTGTATGATCAGATTTAGCAAATATATTTTTGTTGTAAATACTACTTTGTTAATGCTTAAATAAACAATAGCAAATAGTTTTTGTTGTAAAGACTACTTTGTTAATGCTTAAATAAACAAGCACATCTTTTTGTTCAACTACTTTGTAAATGCTTATAAGCAATAGCAAAAGAATTTTGTGTAAGACTAGTCTGCTGACAGGGAATATGGGGTGGGAGGGGGGGGGAGGGAAGTAAAGCAACAGCAACAGAATTGTCATTAATTACCGCCCCACCCCTCTTCTCTCTCTCTCTCTCTCTCTCTCTCTCTCTCTCTCTCTCTCTCCAAAACAAAACAAAAATATTCCTCTCCCCGGCGGGGAATTGAACCCCGGTCTCCCGCGTGACAGGCGGGGATACTGACCACTATACTACCGAGGACCTGATAGGGCCTTCCACTACAACTGCTCATCAATGGACAACTGACCTGGCTGACTACTCTCACAGATCATAAATATTATCACTGTGACCAGGTACTGTGGTGACCACGTGCGTTGTGACTTCATGTCGTTGTGACTTCATACCGTTGTGACTTCACGTTGTTGTGAACAGTGCCCTTGTGACAAAGTGTGGTTGTGATCCTGTGTCATGGTGACTATGTGCTATTGTGACTACATGTCGTTGTGACTACGTGTCGTTGTGACTACGTGTCGTTGTGACTACGTGTCGTTGTGACTACGTGTCGTTGTGACTACGTGTCGTTGTGACTACGTGACGTTGTGACTACGTGCCGTTGTGACTACGTGCCGTTGTGACTATGAGACTTTGTGACTACATGTCGTTGTGACTATGTGACTTTGTGAGTATATGTCGTTGTGACTATGTGACTTTGTGACTTCATGTCGTTGTGACAAAGTGTGGTTGTGACAAAGTGTCCTTGTGACCACGTGTCCTTGTCACTTTATGTCGTTGTGACCCACGTGCCATTGTGACCACGTGCCATCGCCACTATGTGCCATTGTGACTACATGTCGTTGCGACCACATGTTGTGACCACATGTTGTTGTGACTACGTGTCGTTGTGACTACGTTTCGGTGTGACAACATGTATAGCTGTGACCATGTGTAGTTGTGACCCAAGTGTCATTGTGACCCAAGTGTCATTGTGACCCAAATGTCGCTGTGAGTACATGTTGTTGTGACTAGGTGTTGTTCTGACAAAGTGTGTTGTGACCAAGTGTTGTAATTACGTGACGTTGTGACTAAGTTTGTTGTGATAGTAACCACCATTTTGCTTTGCTTGGTTTTGTTTGGGTTTTTCGTTTTTGTTTGTTTGCTCGTTTTCTCAGTTATTCCTGACATTGCTTGTCTTCGAGAGCTGAATAGAGCCAAGTCTATGATTTTGATTTGGGTTTTGCTTAAGATGAATCTTCTAGATGATTTGATTTACTTATATTTACTTATCTGTTAATTGGTTTATTTATTTACTAATTTATTGTTTCTCTATTTTTTTCCATTGTTTATTTATTCATCTCTATTCAATGAATTGTTTGATTTATTTAGTTTTTTCTTGTTTATCTTATAGAGAAAGTTAATAGTTTATTCCTAACTTTGTTTTTCGTGTGTTGTGTGTGTGTGTGTGTGTGTGTGTGTGTGTGTGTGTGTGTGTGTGTGTGTGTGTGTGTGTGTGTGTGTGTGTGTGTGAGCGAGCGCTCGCATGCGTGTGTGTGTGTGTATGTGTTGTATGTCTGTGTGTGTGTGTGTGTCTGTTTAATTTTATTTGGGAATGAACCTTTTCTTTCTTACTTGATGCTAACGTTTTTTCTTTAAATATTTCAACATTTCAGTCGATTTGTGAATAACTACCATTTAAGCACCAAGGAGACATTTTCATAACTTTGTTTTCTTTTTCAAATTTTTTATTTTTTTATTGGAGTTGATTTTTTGGGGGGAAAGGGGCGTGCTTTTTACAATTAGTGTTTACCCAACTTGGCTACTCTTTATTTATTCTTTTCATTCTTTTATTTTGAAGATAATGGAATAGGCATTCATGTGCTTTTTTACATGCAGTCCCCTTGTGTATGCAGTTTTGTACATTTTGTCATCCGTTCCCACAGGCACACAATGGCCTACTCTTCCACAGAGCGGAACAGGTTTTAACGTGTGCGCAAGATGTTATGCGTGCGTTCGCACACGGGACCTCAGTTTATAGTCTCATCCGAAGGACTTTTGGGGGGAATGGAGTCGGCACTGATGTTAACTCCAGAGGAAAAATCCTCCTGAACGAGAATCGAACCCGGGGCCAGCAGATCAGGAGGGCAATGGCATCACTCTAACACCAGGCTGTCTAACAGTTAGAAGTGTGCATCCTTCTGTCTAAGCTGCTCAAAACCAACCTACAATAGCTTTTTGGATTGTTGGGTTTCGTTTTGTTTTTTGGTTTTTTCTCTGTTATAATTTTATTTCTTTGCTTGTTTGTGCTTATGTGGGTCCCCCCCCCCCCTCCCCTCACCTCCTTTTTTGCTTCTTTTTAATGGGAGCAAAGGTGGCTACAACATTTCTTATATGATGATTTAAGACGTTGTTTATTGTAATGTTTTGCAAATATAGATTCTAGATTTTGGTTGTACAAGACTAGTTTAAATCTAAGAACACTCCCCCCCTCCCCCCCATGTAAAAAGAACAGATGCAAGGGAATTGGGGAGAGGGAGTAAAGCAAAACAACAGATTCGTTCTAAACAAAAGATCCGTCCCTCCTCCCCTTAAAAGAAAAAATCCTCTCCCCGGCGGGGAATTGAACCCTGGTCTCCCGCGTGACAGGCGGGGATACTGACCACTATACTACCGAGGACCTGTTCAACTTGTCTGCTACAACTGCTGATCAACAGGCAACTGACTTGGCTGACCACTCAGCAAGTGACCTGTGTCCACTGTACCTGCCTTGCTGCAAAGGTCCAATACTTCATTCATTCATTCACTCATCATTAGATGTTCCCTCATTTACCTGTTTGTTCCTTAGCCTTCATTCACTGATTATTCAGATAATCACTCCTTCAAATACAAAACTGCATACACATGGGGACTGGATTAGAAAGTCACATGAGTGCTTATTCCATGATCCTCGAAATAAAAAAAATAAAATAAAAAATACATAGTCAATAATTTAACCATATTTTGTTCATTATTGATTGATTGGTTGATCCATTCATTCATTTGTTTATAAAACGTTCTGTCATATGGTTATAACTCTACTGAATTATTGAATAAAAAATATTTCATTTCAACCAATTTTGTTGACATCTACATTCCACTTATTCTTTTCTTTCTTTATATGGGGTCTTTTGTTTGGTTTGTATTACAAACAAACGCTTTCTTAAAAAAATAAGTGAAAGGTAAAGGTGTCCCATAACCTATGCAGTCATAGGGGAGCAAGGTATTAGAGACCTCAGCTTCTCTAGGGGCCAGCATATTGAGGGCGGCGCCCGTCTTCTCTCCCTCGCTGCTGAACCTTCCCTGACCCTAAAGAGGGCAGGTACCCATTTTTACAGCTGGGTAAACTGGAGGACTGTACTGAAGCCAAGGCGCTCAAGCGGTCACCCATCCACTTGGTCACCACACTCTTCTTCTTCTTCTTCTTCTTCTTCGTCGTCGTCGTGGTCCAACGCTCAGACAGCAACTCCTGAGGCCCTGACACCAGTGTGTGGACACGCCCTGGTGCCCACGAATCAGCCCCCAGGTAGGGTTGAAAACAAAAGGACATCCCAATGGCGGAACAGGTGGAAGAGGTGAACCTGTCTGCCTACGGCTGTGAAGGCAGAGGAGGAGGATGGCCTCCAGGGCAGACTGGACTCTTCAGCCCAGTGAAAGCAGCCAGTCTAGGAGAACGACCACTCTGATATAAAAACACCCCCAAGTCGGATAGGCTGGGCCTGACTTGTCAGGTGCTTAACGGCAGCGCAATGCTTGTAACCACGTTCAATGCTACTTAACCTTAGCTTGGAGAAAGCCAGTGCTCTGACCACTGAGCTATCCTGAGGGAAGATGAAGGGAAAGGCAGTACAGGGACAGGGGAGGGGAGGTGGGGGAAGCCTAGGGTGGAAACCAGTGAAGGAAAATGGGAAAGCCGGGGTCAGAGAGGAAGAATGCTGGACAGACAATTACAGTTGTTGTTATTGTTTCTGTTTGCCCCTCACACCGCTCCAAGAGCCGGCCGCACAGGGAACGAGGGCGCTGCAGTCTATCACACGTGACTGGCCGCTGCCGTGCAGAGAGGGCTGCTGGGAAGCCTTGCAGTTGATAGGCCCTAGCGTTAGCGGTGGCCGTTCTCCCTCATGCCCCCTCCGCCTCCCCCTCCCTCGTCCTTGTTTGTGCTGTGGAGGGAAGGGGAAAGGGTGGGGGTGGGGGATGGGGTATTGAAGGAGGGGGGAGGGGAGCTATTACAGAAAGCCTACTATGGACCAGGGCACGGGATAGCTCAGTGGTCGGAGCACTCGCTTTCCCCCAGCCAAGTCGAGCGTGGTTACCAGTTGGATGGGTGACCGTTTGCGCGCGCCTTGGCCTCAGTACAGCTCCCCAGTTTACCCAGCTGTAAATGGGTACCTGCCCTCTTAAAGGGTCAGGGAAGGTAAAGCAGCGAGGGAGAGGAGATGGGCGCCGCCCTCAATATGCTGGCCCTAGAGAAGTGAGGTCTCTGACGCCTCGCTCCCCTACGACCTTATAGGTTATGGGACTCCTTTACCTTTTTCTTTTTTACTATGGACCAAGTGTCTGTATGTGTTCCAGAATATGGTCCCTCAGGTGGGTGAGGAAACCTTCCTGCTCTAAAAACCTGGAAAAGAGTTGATGTTGATGACGGCATTCTGCTGGGTGCTGCAGTTGATGATGACGTCAATGCCCTTCAAACTCATGGCCATGCACGACTAATGGCCGCCCCCAGCTGTTCCAGCAGCGACCAATCAGGCTTCAGCAGGGGCTCCTCAACACTGCTGTCAGGCATGGAACTCACTCAGTGGATGGGAGGAGCCAGGTTAGGACACTTCCTGCGTGTCGAAGAAGATGGTGGCCTGATTGCCTGGGTACAGGTTTTTCAGGGAGGGTTGCTGAACGAGGAACTGTCGACTGACTGCCCACCACAAAGATTTTGTACAGCAGTGCATTGTGGCTGAGGAAGGACTGGGCCACGCATGGAGGTTCCACGTCACACAGACATTCCTCCTTGAAGATGATGGCCATGTAATGAGCAAAGTCGACATCCGTTGGACTGGAGTGGTTTGACGACCAAAGGAAAGGTAACTCCAGCCTCAGCCACTTTGACTTTGTTCTCCTCCACATTGGCTGTGGTCAGCTCCACAAACTTGGGAACGATGATGATGCGGTTGTCTCTGCCGACGAGATCACAGGAGCAGACCTGACGGTACTGTTTGTACCTGTCCAGCAGACATCGTGTTCCTTCCAAAAGATCCAGCACCACACAGTCAGGATGTCTGTCTGCATAGCTCTGTAACACACAACACAACACACAGTCAGGATGTCTGTCTGCATAGCTCTGTAACACACAACACAACACACAGTCAGGATGTCTGTCTGCATAGCTCTGTAACACACAACACAACACACAGTCAGGATGTCTGTCTGCATAGCTCTGTAACACACAACACACAGTCAGGATGTCTGTCTGCATAGCTCTGTAACACACAACACAACACACAGTCAGGATGTCTGTCTGCATAGCTCTGTAACACACAACACAACACACAGTCAGGATGTCTGTCTGCATAGCTCTGTAACACACAACACAACACACAGTCAGGATGTCTGTCTGCATAGCTCTGTAACACACAACACAACACACAGTCAGGATGTCTGTCTGCATAGCTCTGTAACACACAAGACACAGTCATGATGTCTGTCTGTATAGCTCTGTAACACACAACACAACACACAGTCAGGATGTCTGTCTGCATAGCTCTGTAACACACAACACAACACACAGTCAGGATGTCTGTCTGTATAGCTCTGTAATACACAACACACAGTCAGGATGTCTGTCTGCATAGCTCTGTAACACACAACACAACACACAGTCAGGATGTCTGTCTGCATAGCTCTGTAACACACAACACAACACACAGTCAGGATGTCTGTCTGCATAGCTCTGTAACACACAACACAACACACAGTCAGGATGTCTGTCTGTATAACTCTGTAACACACAACACACAGTCAGGATGTCTGTCTGCATAGCTCTGTAACACACAACACACAGTCAGGATGTCTGTCTGCATAGCTCTGTAACACACAAAACAACACACAGTCAGGATGTCTGTCTGCATAGCTCTGTAACACACAACACAACACAACACACAGTCAGGATGTCTGTCTACATAGCTCTGTAACACACAACACAACACACAGTCAGGATGTCTGTTAACATAGCTCTGTAACACACAACACAACACACAGTCAGGATGTCTGTCTACATAGCTCTGTAACACACAACACAACACACAGTCAGGATGTCTGTCTGTATAGCTCTGTAACACACAACACAACACACAGTCAGGATGTCTGTCTACATAGCTCTGTAACACACAACACAACACACAGTCAGGATGTCTGTCTGCATAGCTCTGTAACACACAACACAACACACAGTCAGGATGTCTGTCTGCATAGCTCTGTAACACACAACACAACACACAGTCAGGATGTCTGTCTGCATAGCTCTGTAACACACAACACAACACACAGTCAGGATGTCTGTCTACATAGCTCTGTAACACACAACACAACACACAGTCAGGATGTCTGTTAACATAGCTCTGTAACACACAACACAACACACAGTCAGGATGTCTGTTAACATAGCTCTGTAACACACAACACAACACACAGTCAGGATGTCTGTCTGCATAGCTCTGTAACACACAACACAACACACAGTCAGGATGTCTGTCTGCATAGCTCTGTAACACACAACACACAGTCAGGATGTCTGTCGCATAACTCTGTAACACACAACACAACACAGTCAGGATGCCTGTTAACATAGCTCTGTAACACACAGTCAGGATGTCTGTCTGCATAACTCTGCATATTATGAATGTACTGCTGCCCAGCAGCATTACCCTTATCCGCCTTGGCCAAGATGTCTGTCACTTTCTGCACGATGACCTCAAAGGGACCTTGCTCTTCCAGGGCTTTGCTCAGGTCCAGTTTGATCAGCTCCAGTCCTGTATTTATGAAGAGGGATCGGTACTCCTCCAAATTCAGCTTCTTGCTTTTTTTTTCTCACTGATCCAGTACCCACCCACCCATCATCCTCAGCTTGTGCTGGTTATGACGTCACTAACGGTTGTCAACAGTGCACGTTGACTTACTTTACCGCTAATTAGGCTAAAACTGACCCGACTGCTCCAGTTAAGCAGCCCATGGGTACACAGCCCTTTTAATTTGTGGATCATGAATATCTGCTATAGAGTGCCAGTGGAACAAAATTTTTGGGTGAATTTTACAGATTATTTTAAGTATGAAAAAATGCTCTGTGCACTTGTTTTGGGGATTGAGGACAGAGCAATACCAGATAGTCACGAGAATGTTGGAAATAATCATCAAATGAGGATTGCTTGTATTCCTACTGTGTTGACCCCGGCATGCAATATGCATGCAGTAAGGATGCTAGCAAACGACAAAGGACTGAGGGAGTACAGTGTTTGCTGAAAAATTTTAAAAATTCAAATCTATACCAAATTTGTTCAAAATCTCATGAGTTTTGAGTCAGAGGCTAGTCTTTCACAAGAAAATAGTTTTGGGCGTGTAGCCTGTTGTTTCCTCACTGATCCAGTACCCCACCCACCTCATCGTCGTCAGCTTGTGTTGGTTATGTGGTCACTAACGGTTGTCAACATTGCACCGTTGGCTTACGTTACCGCTAATTAGGCTAAAACTGACCCGGACCGCTCCAGTTGAGCCCGAGCCCAAGCAGTCCTAGCTTGGCCAACATGAAACAGTCAAAACTGGCACTCACGCAGGCGCAGGCAGGAGCCATAAATGATAGGAAAACAAAAAGATTGTTCATTTATTTATTCAAACATCTGTTGTTACTTCTTTTTAATTACTTTCTATCAGAAAAGACAGGCCAGAATGTCTCAAAATAATGTATTGTAAACAGATTTGATATTGTACAAGTAATGTATTGCAAACAGATTTGATATTGTACAAGACTATATTCTCCTTATGATAAGAGAGAGTAACCCCATACCTCTTTCAAAGAAAATAAAAGGGGTGAGTATAAATGTGACTGTACATTAGGGGTGTGGGGGTGGGGGGTGGGGGGTTCGCGGCAAAGTAACAAAATTGTTATCAACAACAAGTACACACAAAATTAAAACCCCTCCCCCCCCCCCCAAAAATAGAAAAAAAATGAGGAAAAAATATCTCCCCGGCGGGGAATTGAACCCCGGTCTCCCGCGTGACAGGCGGGGATACTGACCACTATACTACCGAGGACCTGTTGCTGTAGTGCTCTTCAAATTGTAATCAATCAATGACTGACCTTGATGACGGTTTATTTAGCAACTGACCTGTGTCCACTCTACCTCTGTCTAACAGGATGTTATATTACTAACATGACACTAATAAAATTATCTCTGCCAAAGACAACTCAAGTTGTGTCTGGCTGTGTGACTCTCAGGATGAGACTAGAAACCGAGGCCCCATGTTCGAACGCACGCAGAACATCTTTCACATACGATAAATCCTGTTCCGCTGTTCGTAAGAGTAGGCCATTATGTGCCGGTGGGAACGGATGGCAAAATTTACAAAACTGCATATACATGGGGACTGGATGTAAAAAAGCACATGAGTGTTTATTCCATTATCCTCAATATAAAAGAATAAATAAATAAATAAATAGATAAATAAATAAGATGTAAGAAAGCACATAAGTGCCTACTCCATTGCCCTCGATATAAAAGAATAAAACAAATAAAATAAAATAAATAAATAAAACTCTCAGTCTATAGGCTTCTTAAGTCCCTTAAAAGAATAAGACTAACCATCCAGAAAATGAGAAGCTGGTCAGTTAATTTTGTGTACCAAACCATTTACATAATAACTTGATTTGATTCAGTACTTTATGAGTTAATGATTCATGGAATAGACCTTTACAATGTACCAATTTCATTTGATTTGTTTGTCTTCTTGTTGTTGTTTTTAGTGGATGCTTTGTTGTTTTGGAAGTTTGTCTGTACCTAGTGTTCAGTTTTTGTTATGTTGTGGTGTGTAATGCAGGTGTTTTGATTTTATTTTGTTCTCCATGGGCTTGGGGGGGGGGGGGGAGAAGGGGGTCTGTCAGATTAAATAACATCCCCACGTCTGGAAATTCTGTGGTAGAAATTTCTTCTTTTCCTATCTCTCTCTTTGTTTCTGCCTTGCTCTTTTTCTTTCTGTCAACTCCTTCTTGTGTATTTTTCTGCTTCATTGGTCCTGTCTCTTGCCTTTTTTCCAGAAAGACTTAAAGAGATAATTCTCTCCTTCACCAAAGTGGGATGTGCTGGGCCCAGCTTGTCAGGCGCTATAGGGCAGCGCAACGCATTTTCGCTCATTTGACAGGAACAACAGTTGCTGTCTGAGCGTTCCACGACAAAACAGACGAAAGAGAGATTATCAACTTGTCCCAAAACAGTGAAAGAAAGAAGAAAAAGAACCTCTCTCCCCGGCGGGGAATTGAACCCTGGTCTCCCGCGTGACAGGCGGGGATACTGACCACTATACTACCGAGGACCTGTAGACAAAGTCCACTAAAACTTTTTATCAATAGACAGCTGACCGTGTTGACCACTCAGTAACTGACGTTGACCACTTCACCTGTTCACTGCAAAATCCCAGACTTCATTCATTCATTCATTCATTCATTCATTCGACCATCAATTTTAAAATATCTATGCATTTGTTTTAGTTTTTGTTTTTAATTCGAGGATAATGGAATTAGCACTCATGTGCTTTTGTAAGGTCAGTCCCTGTGTGTATGCAGTTTTGTAAATGTTGTCATCCTTTCCCACTAGCACACAATGGCCTACTCTTTGGAAAAGCAGAACATGTTTTAACGTGTGTGCAAGATGTTTTGTATGCGTTCGCACATGGGATCTCGGTTTATAGTCTCATTTATTTAAAAATTTTAGCTTGTTTGTTTGTTCTTCCCTTGTTTTTGGTTACGTTTTCTTTATTGATATAATTAATTAGGAAACAACTGTAAAATAAAATTAATACTTTAAGGGTTTTCTGTTCAATGCTCTGCCTCAAGGAGGGAGAAGGGGGTCTCTAAATCGGACATTTCCACTGGGACATTAAGACAATCAAAGAGAAGAGGAGGGGGGGGGGGGGGAGAAGAGCCAGCAAGGTTGGTGCAATGAGGAAAACACGTTTACCACCTGCATGAACAAACATTGTATAGTAGTAGGCTGGCAGTGTGAATCCCGCCAAAGCAAATCTTAGGGACAGGAAAACTCAGTGGTCAGAGCATTGGCTGTGCCTAAGCTAGGGTCAAGCAGTGGTGAGCGTGGTTGCCTCACAGATCAATGAGCCTCGTAGGGCAGTGAAGTGTCAGAGACCTTATTAAATTCTCTAGGGGCCAGCATATTGAGGGCGGCGCCCATCTCCTCTCCCTAACTGCTTTACCTTTCCTGACCCTAAAGAGGCAGGACCCATTTACAGCTGGGTGAACTAGGGGACTATACTGAAGCCAAGGTGCGAAAACGGTCACCCATCCAAGTGGTAACCACGCTCGACGCTGCATAACTTGCCTGGGGTTAAAGCTGACCACTGACTACACTGGTAAATACATCTTGGAAGTGAGTGGGGGGGGAGGGGGGGTCAAGTACGATTATGAGTTGACCTGAGCCCTCAGTTGGAATTGGTGTGTGCTTTGTTTCACATGTTTCTGTCAGCAGAGAAGGAAAGAACGTGTGTCAAAATGTATTATGAAAAGAAGCAGTGTGTCATCATATTTCGCATACAGATTATTTATCATACAAGACTTTTGTTGTTATTGATTTTTTTTTCAATTGAAAAAGAGGCGTGAATGAGAAAGAAGGGGAGGAAGGGGAGGGGGGGGGGAGTAAAGCAAAGCAGCAGAGTCATCAACAACTGGTAAAACACAACTTCAAAAAAAAAGTCTTAAAAAAGTGGAGAAAAAATCCTCTCCCCGGCGGGGAATTGAACCCCGGTCTCCCGCGTGACAGGCGGGGATACTGACCACTATACTACCGAGGACCTGTAGACAAAGTACTCTACAAATTTTAATCAATGGATGACTGACCTTGATGACCCTTTATTTAGCAACTGACCTCTGTCCACTCTCTCTACCTCTATCTACCAGGAAATTGTATTACTGACATGACACTAATAAAATTATCTCTGCCAAGGACAACTCAAGCTGTGTCTGGCTGTGTGACTCTCACTCCATAGGCTTCTTATGTCCCTTTATAAAATAAGACTAACCATCCAGAAAATGAGAAGCTGGTCAGTAATGTGTTAATTGTGTACCAAACCATTTACATCATAACTTGATTTGATTCAATACTTTATAAGTTAATGATTCATGCACTTCATTTGTTTATCTCCTTGTTGTTTTTAGTGGATGTTTTGTTGTTTTGGAAGAGTGTGTTTACCTAGTGTTCTGTTTTTGTTATGTTCTGTTGTGTAATGCAGGTGTTTTGATTTTATTTTGTTCTCCATGGGCTTGGGGGGGGGGGGGGGGGGGTCTGCCAGTTTAAATGGCATCCCCACATCTGGAAATTCTGTGCTAGAAATTTCCCCTTTTCCTTTCTCTCTCTTTGTTTCTGCCTTGTTCTTTTTCTTTCTGTCACCTCCTTCTTGCGTATTTTTCTGCTTCATTGGTCCATTTATTTGCCTTTTTTCCAGAAAGACATAAAAAGATAATTCTCTCCTTCACCAAAGTGGGATGTGCTGGGCCCAGCTTGTCAGGCGCTATAGGGCAGCACAACGCATTTTCGCTCATTTGACAGGAACAATAGTTGCTGTCTGAGCGTTCCACGACAAAAAGACGAAAGAGAGATTATCAACAACTTGTCCCAAAACGGTGAAAGAAAGAAGAAAAAAAAATCCTCTCTCCCCGGCGGGGAATTGAACCCCGGTCTCCCGCGTGACAGGCGGGGATACTGACCACTATACTACCGAGGACCTGTAGACAAAGTCCACTAAAACTTTTCATCAATAGACAGCTGACCTTGTTGACCACTCCACAACTGACTGTTATCTACTCCACCTTGTTCACTGCAAAATCCCAGACTTCATTTATTCATTCATTCGACCGTCAATTTTACAATATCTATGCATTTGATTTAGTTTTTGTTTTTAATTCGAGGATAATGGAATTAGCACTTGTGTGGTTTTGTACGTTCAGTCCCTGTGTGTATGCAGTTTTGTAAATTTTGTCATCTGTTCTCACTAGCACACAATGTAGGCATTTCTTTGGAAAAGCAGAACATGTTTTAACGTGTGTGCAAGATGTTCTGTATGCGTTCGCACATGGGATATCGGTTTATAGTCTCATGTATTTAAAATTTTAGCTTGTTTGTTTGTTTGTTTGTTCTTCCCTTGTTTTTGGTTACGTTTTCTTTATTGATCTAATTAATTAGGAAACAACTGTAAAATAAAATTAATACTTTAAGGGTTTTCTGTTCAAATGTTCTGCCTCAAGGAGGGAGAAAGGGGCGGTCTCTAAATCGGACATTTCCACTGGGACATTAATACAATCAAAGAGAAGGGGAGTGAGGGGGGGGGGGGGGGGAGAAGAGTCAGCAAGGATGGCACAATGATGAAAACACATTTACCACCTGCATGAACAAACATCGTATAGTAGTAGGCTGGTAGTTTGAATCCCGCGAATGCAAATCTTATGGACAGGAAAACTCAGTGGTCAGAGCATTGGCTGTGCCTAAGCCAAGGTCAAGCAGTGGTGAGCTTGGTTGCCTCACAGATCAATGAGCGTTGTAGGGCAGTAAAGTGTCAGAGACCTCTTTTCTCTAGGGGCCAGCATATTGAGGGCGGCGTCCATCTCCTCTCCCTCGCTGCTTTACCTTCCCTGACCCTAAAGAGGCAGGTACCCATTTACAGCTGGGTGAACTAGGGGAACTGCACTGAAGCCAAGGTGTGCAAACGGTCACCCATCCAAGTGGTAACCACGCTCGATGCTGCTTAACTTGGCTGGGGGAAAGCGAGTGCTCGGATCATTGACTAAACCGGTAAATACATCTTTGAAGTGCTGGTGGGGGAGTAGGGTGGAAGGGGGGGGGGGGGGAGGGTCAAGTACGATTATGAGTTGACCTGAGCCCTCAGTTGGAATCGGTGTGTGCCTTATAAGGAAAGAACGTGTGTCAAAATGTATTATTAAAAGAAGCAGTGTGTCATGATATTTTGCATACAGATTATTTATCATAGAAGACTTTTGTTGTTGTTGACTTTTTCAATTAAAAAAGAGGCGTTAATGAGAAAGAAGGGGAGGGAAAGGGGGTAAAGCAAAGCAGCAGAGTCATCAACGACTGGTAAAACACAACTACAAAACAAAGCCTTAAAAAAGAGGAGAAAAAATCCTCTCCCCGGCGGGGAATTGAACCCCGGTCTCCCGCGTGACAGGCGGGGATACTGACCACTATACTACCGAGGACCTGTTGACAAAGTGCTCTACAACTATTCGTCAATGGACAATTGACCTTGCTGGTCTTTCAGCTACCCGTGTCCTCTCTACCTCCCTTCATTGCAATGGCCCCAGACTTCATTCATTTATTCTTTCATTCATTTATTCATTTATTCATTCATTCATTTATTCAACCTTTTGTTTTAGAACATATATGCATTCACTCATCTGGCTTTTGTTTTGCTTTGGATTCTTATTGTGTTTCATTGTTTGCAGTTTGTTTGTTTGTCTGTTTGTTTTGTTTCCTTTATTGATATGATTGACAACAAAATAAATGAAAAAGAATACTTCATTTTTTATGTTCAGGACGGAAAGCTACAAAAAGGTTGAATAGGAAAGAAGCCGTTACCTTGGGGGGAAAAACAGGGCGGGGAGGGGAGGGGATAAAACAGCACCAACTACTCCTCTCCTGACCACCCCCTCCCCTCCCTGTTTTTCCCCCAAGGGGATGGATGGGGAACCGGATAAAACAGCACCAACTACCACCCCCCCCCCACACACACACCACACACATACCCCCACCAACGTCCCCTAACCCACTCCCCTCTCCACCACCCCCCACCCCCACCCCATCCCAAAAAAAACCACCTGCAAAACCTAACCATAGCTGAAAAGGAAAAGAATAATTTGTGAGCAATTTCAATTAAAAAAATATTTAATCCTCTCCCCGGCGGGGAATTGAACCCCGGTCTCCCGCGTGACAGGCGGGGATACTGACCACTATACTACCGAGGACCTGTATCTTGTCACTACTATAATTTGCTCATTAATCAATGGACAATGACTTGCAGCAACTGACCCTTGACCACTCCACCTACCCCATGGCAAAGTAGCCATTCATTCATTCCACACTGAAGTGGGATGTGCTGGGCCTGACTTGCCAGGCGCTTAACGGCAGTGCAACATATCTTCGCTCATATGACAGACAACAATAGTTGCTGTCTGAGCAATCAACCAAGAAATTCGTTGGTCATTCATTTGCAAGAAAAAAGTAATTCGTATGACCTATACAGTCTCTTTTTTTAATTTTCAAGATTCATTCAAAGTTCATTCATTCATTCACCCACTTATTTGTGTATGTATGTTTGTATGTATGTATTTATGTATTTTATTTATTCTTTTTTTTATTATTTCGAGGATTATGGAATAAGATCTTATATGCCCCCCAACTTTTTTTTTACATCCAATCCCCATGTGTATACACTTTTGTAAAATTTTGTCATCCGTTCCCACTGGCACACATTGGCCTACTCTTCCAAAAAGCGGAAAATAGGTCTTAACATATGCGAAAGATGTTCTGCGTGCGTTCACACACGGGACATCGGTTTATAGTCTCATCCGAAGACTTTTGGGAATGAGTGGAGTCTGCACTAATGTTAACTCCAGGGGGAAATATCCCCTTGAACGGGATTTATTCACTTATTTAGCTATCATATTTTTTAATTCATTCTTTCTTTATTCACAGGGTTGCAAGCTAACACAAACGACGACGACAACAACAACACCAACACACCATTAGCTACAACCTCGTTGTTGCTATGATTCCAAAATGCTGTTTGTTTTCAATGTTTGTTCCCATTTTTGAATAAAAACTATTTAAACCACAATCACCAACAGCAGCAGCAACAACAACAACAACAACACCAACTAAAGGACAATGCGTGCACTTACTAACTACAGTGGTAAATATATACATACATATATAGATATATACATACATATATATATATATATATATATATATATATATATATATATATATATAGATAGATATATATATATATATACATATATATATAGATATCTACATATATATATATATATATATATATATATATATACATATATATATATATATATTACATATATACATATAAACGGCTGGAGGGGAGGGATGGGGTGAAGAAGGGTCATGAGGTTATACCACTTTAAGTCACCACAGATTTCTGTACCTTAAATTCTGGCTGCTCTCCCCTGGTCGAGCGCGTCGCCACAAGAGCAGCGCCACCCATTATCTTTCTCTTTTTTCCTTTTCCTGTCCACAGATGTATTTGTTTTCATATCAGAGTGGCTTTTTTCTACAGAGTTTTATCAGCGACAACTCCCTTGCCGTGGGTTTTTTCACGTGCGCTAAATAATTTTATGTAATACACGGGGACCTCGGTTTATCGTCTCATCGGAAAGACTAGCACCCAGACCACCACTCATGTTCAAATGGATGAGGAAAAAGTTTGGGGCCCAAACGGGGATCGAGCCACCGCCTGCTTCCGACCCGGACTTCTAGGCAGGCGCGTTACCTCCAGACCACCCATCCACTAAGCCCTCTAGTTGACATAAGCCCTCCGTGAGAGCTTTCTTTCTGTATATTTTTTATTCACAAATTTATTTCTGCAATTTTTCAAATGTTTTCAATCAGCAAAGACGGATACAACATGTCTCAAATGTATTTTAAAGAAGCAGTGTGTTATAATATTTAACATACATATTGGTTATTGCACAGTCAGCATGATGTGTTGATTGTGTAGGGTGTTGTAAGCTGTGATCTCTCTGATGACATGTAGGTGAATCATTCTGTCATCCTTTAGAGGTGTAATCCTTTGCTCCTAACCTAGCTCATTTTCTCTCTATTTGGAAATGGAATTAGAGTACAAGACTATTAAATATATTAATGATTAAGAGAGCAATCCCACCACCAACCCCCTCCCTCACATACACACACACACACGCGCGCGCGCGCGCGCGTGCCCACGCGCGCGTGCACGCGCACATGCCAAAGCAACAGAATCATTATCAACAGCTGGCATAAACCACATTCAAAACAAAGCCCCCACCCCCACCTCCATCCACTCCCCCCCCCCCTCCCTCCCAAAAAAAAAGAAAAAATTGAAAACCTCCCCGGCGGGGAATTGAACCCCGGTCTCCCGCGTGACAGGCGGGGATACTGACCACTATACTACCGAGGACCTGTTCACAAAGTTCTCTACAACTTTTAATCAATCCATGACTGACCTTTATGACCCTTTATTTAGCAACTGACCTGTGTCCACTCTCTCTACCTCTACCTAACAGGAATTTATACTACTGATATCTATCTATCTATGTATAAGTGTTGGGTTATTATTAAGATGTATCCCTACGGGCGGGGACTGGATGTAAAAAAGCACATGAGTGCTTATTCATTATCCTCGAAATAGAAGAATTTGTCATTGTCATATATATTGTCATTGTCTATATGTCCCATAGTCTGACCACCGTGGGGGCACCCTCATAGACTCAACAACCAGTTCCCTCCATTCCTCTCTCTGTTCTGCCTTTCTCAGGGTTTTGTTGAGTTCTAGGCCTGTTATGACACTAGCAAAATTATCTCTGCCAAGGACAACTCAAGTTGTGACTGGTTGTGTGACTCTCAGTCCATAGGCTTCTTACGTCCCTTTACAAATAAAGACTAACTATCCAGAAAATGTGAAGCTGGTCAGTACTGTGTTAATTGTGTGTACCAAACCATTTACATGATAACTTGATTTGCTTCAATACTTTATAAGTTAATGATTCATGGAATAGACCTGTACAAAGTACCAATTTCATTTCATTTGTTTATCTGCTTGTTGTTGTTTTAGTGGATGTTTTGTTGTTTTGGAAGTGTGTGTGTGTACCTAGTGTTCTGTTTTTGTTATGTTGTGTTTTGTAATGCAGGTGTTTTGATTTTATTTTGTTCTCCATGGGCTGGGGGGCGGGGCGGAGGGGTCTGCCACTTTAAATAGCATCCCCACGTCTGGAAATTCTGTGCTAGGAATTTCCCCTTTTCCTATCTCTCTCTTTGATTCTGCCTTGTTCTTTTTCTTTCTGTCACCTCCTTCTTGCGTATTTTTCTGCTTTATTGGTCCATTCTCTTGCCTTTTTTTTCCAGAAAGACATAAAGAGATAATTCTCTCCTTCACCAAAGTGGGATGTGCTGGGCCCAGCTTGTCAGGCGCCATAGGGCAGCGCAACGCATTTTCGCTCATTTGACAGGAACAATAGTAGTGTCTGAGCGTTCCACGACAAAACAGACGAAAGAGAGATTATCAACAACTTGTCCCTAAACGGTGAAAGAAAGAAGCAAAAAAATCCTCTCTCCCCGGCGGGGAATTGAACCCCGGTCTCCCGCGTGACAGGCGGGGATACTGACCACTATACTACCGAGGACCTGTACACAAAGTCCACTAAAACTTTTCATCAATAGACAGCTGACCTTATTGACCACTCAGCAACTGATCCTTGTCCACTCCACCTTGTTCACTGCAAAAAACCCAGACTTCATTCCTTCCTTCCTTCCTTCCTTCATTCATTCATTCGACCGTCAATTTTAAAATATCTATGCACTTGGTTTAGTTTTTGTTTTTATTTCGAGGATAATGGAATTAGCACTCATGTGCTTTTGTACGTTCAATCCCCAGTGTGTATGCAGTTTTGTAAATGTTGTCATCCGTTCCCACTAGCACACAATGGCCTACTCTTCGGAAAAGCAGAACATGTTCTAACGCGTGTGCAAGATGTTCTGTATGCGTTCGCACATGGGATCTCGGTTTATAGTCTCATTTATTTATTGTCAGAGACCTCACTTCTCTAGGGCCAGCATATTGAGGTCGGTGCCCATCTCCTCTCCCTGGCGGCCTTACCTTCCCTGACCCTAAAGAGGTAGGTACCCATTTACAGCTGGGTGAACTGGGGGACTATACTGAAGCCAAGGTGGGCAAACGGTCACCGTTCCACTTGGTAACCATGCTCGACGCTGTTAAACATTGGCTGGGGGAAATTGAGTGCTCCAACCACTGACTATACTGGTAAATCCATCTTGGAAGTGAGTTGGGGGTGGGGGAAGGGGGGGCAGGTCAAGTACGATTATGAGTTGACCTGAGCCCTCAGCTGGAATCGGTGTGTGCTTTGTTTCACATGTTTCTGTCAGCAGAGAAGGAAAGAACGTGTGCCAAAATGTATTATTAACAGAAGCAGTGTATCATCATAATTATTTTGCACACAGATTATACAAGCCTTTTGATATTATTGATTTCTTTCAATTAAAAAAGAGGCGTGAATGAGAAAGAAGGGGAGGGGGGGGGGGTAAAGCAAAGCAGCAGAGTCATCAACAACTGGTAAAACACAGCTACAAAACAAAGTCTTAAAAAAGTGGAGAAAAAAATGTCTCTCCCCGGCGGGGAATTGAACCCCGGTCTCCCGCGTGACAGGCGGGGATACTGACCACTATACTACCGAGGACCTGTTCACAGAATGCTCTACAAATTGTAATCAATGGATGACTGACCTTAATGACCTTTTATTTAGCAACTGACCTGTGTCCACTCTACCTCTATCTAACAGGATATTATATTACTGACATGACACTAATAAAATTATCTCTGCCAAGGACAACTCAAGCTGTGTCTGGCTGTGTGACTCTCAGTCCGTAAGCTTCTTATGTCCCTTTATAAAATAAGACTAACCATCCAGGAAATGAGAAGCTGGTCAGTACTGTGTTAATTGTGTACCAAACCATTTACATAATAACTTGATTTGATTCAATACTTTATAAGTTAATGATTCATGGAATAGACCTGTACAAAGTACCAATTTCATTTCATTTGTTTGCCTGCTTGTTGTTTTTAGTAGATGTTTTGTTGTTTTGGAAGTTTGTGTGTACCTAGTGTTCTGTTTTTGTTATGTTGCAGGTGTTTTGATTTTATTTTGTTCTCCTGGGCTTGGTGGGGGGGGGGGGGGAGGGGGTCTGTCAGTTAAATAGCATCCCTACGTCTGGAAATTCTGTGATAGAAATTTCCCCTTTTCTATCTCTCTCTTTGTTTCTGCCTTGTTCTTTTTCTTTCTGTCAACTCCTTCTTGTGTATTTTTCTGCTTTGTTGGTCCAGTCTCTTGCCTTTTTCCAGAAAGACATAAAAAGATCATTTTCTCCTTCACCAAAGTGGGATGTGCTGGGCCCAGCTTGTCAGGCGCTATAGGGCAGCGCAACGCATTTTCGCTCATTTGACGTTCCATGACAAAACAAACGAAAGAGAGATTATCAACAACTTGTCCCAAAACAGTGAAAGAAAGAAGCAAAAAAACCCCTCTCTCCCCGGCGGGGAATTGAACCCCGGTCTCCGGCGTGACAGGCGGGGATACTGACCACTATACTACCGAGGACCTGTAGACAAATTCCACTAAAACTTTTCATCAATAGACAGCTGACCTTGTTGACCACTCCACAACTGATCATAATCCACTCCACCTTGTTCACTGCAAAAATCCCAGACTTCATTCATTCATTCATTCATTCATTCATTCATTCATTCGACCATCAATTTTAAAATATCTATGCATTTGATTTAGTTTTTGTTTTTAATTCGAGGACAATGGAATTAACACTCATGTGCTTTTGTACGTTCAATCCCCAGTGTGTATGCAGTTTTGTAAATTTTGTCATCCGTTCCCACTAGCACACAATGGCCTACTCTTTGGAAAAGCAGAACATGTTCTAACGCGTGTGCAAGATGTTCTGTATGCGTTCGCACATGGGATCTCGGTTTATAGTCTCATTTATTTATTGTCAGAGGCCTCACTTCTCTAGGAGCCAGCATATTGAGGGCAGCGCCCATCTCCTCTCCCTGGCGGCCTTACCTTCCTTGACCCTAAAGAGGCAGGTACCCATTTACAGCTGGGTGAACTGGGGGACTATACTGAAGCCAAGGTGGGCAAACGGTCACCTTCCACTTGGTAACCATGCTCGACGCTGTTAAACATTGGCTGGGGGAAAGTGAGTGCTCCAACCACTGACTACACTGGTAAATCCATCTTGGAAGTGAGTTTGGGGTGGGGGGAGGGGGGGCGGGTCAAGTACCATTATGAGTTGACCTGAGCCCTCAGTTGGAATCGGTGTGTGCTTTGTTTCACATGTTTCTGTCAGCAGAGAAGGAAAGAACGTGTGTCAAAATGTATTATGAAAAGAAGCCGTGTATCATCATAATTATTTTGCACACAGATTATACAAGCCTTTTGATGTTATTGTTTTTTTTCAATTAAAAAAGAGGCGTGAATGAGAAAGAAGGGGAAGGGGGGGGTTGTAAAGCAAAGCAGCAGAGTCATCAACAACTGGTAAAACACAGCTACAAAACAAAGTCTTAAAAAAGTGGAGAAAATAATTTCTCTCCCCGGCGGGGAATTGAACCCCGGTCTCCCGCGTGACAGGCGGGGATACTGACCACTATACTACCGAGGACCTGTTCACAGAATGCTCTACAAATTGTAATCAATGGATGACTGACCTTAATGACCTTTTATTTAGCAACTGACCTGTGTCCACTCTACCTCTATCTAACAGGATATTATATTACTGACATGACACTAATAAAATTATCTCTGTCAAGGACAGCTCAAGCTGTGTCTGGCTGTGTGACTCTCAGTCCGTAAACTTCTTATGTCCCTTTATAAAATAAGACTAACCATCCAGGAAATGAGAAGCTGGTCAGTACTGTGTTAATTGTGTACCAAACCATTTACATAATAATTTGATTTGATTCAATACTTTATAAGCTAATGATTCATGGAATAGACCTGTACAAAGTACCAATTTCATTTCATTTGTTTGCCTGCTTGTTGTTTTTAGTGGATGTTTTGTTGTTTTGGAAGTTTGTGTGTACCTAGTGTTCAGTTTTTGTTATGGTGTGGTGTGTAATGCAGGTGTTTTGATTTTATTTTTTTTTCCCCCTGGGCTTGGGGGGGGGTGGGGGGAGGGGGTCGTCTTTAAATGCCCCCCCGTCGGGAAATTTTGTAGAAATTTCCCCCCTTTTCTATCTTTCTTTGTTTTGCCTTGTTCTTTTTTTTCTGTCGCTCTTCTTGGTTTTTTTTGCTTTTTTGCCCAGTCCTTCCTCTTTTCGAAGATTGAAAAAGATTTTCTCTCCTTCACCAAAGTGGGATGTGCGGGGCCAGCTGGTCGGGCGCTTTTTGGGCAGGCAACGCATTTTCGTCATTTGAAGGAAAACAGTTGCGGTTGAGCGTTCACGACAAAACAGACAAAAGGAGTTATCAACAACTTGTCCCAAAACAGTAAAAGAAAAAAGAAAAAAACTCCTCTTCCCCGGCGGGGATATGAACCCCAGTCTCCGCGGACAGGGGGGGATACTGACCATTTTAATCCCGAGGACTGTAGACAAAGTCCCAAAACTTTGCATCAATAGACTGCTGCCCGTGTTGCCCATTGGAAAACTGCCCCTTTGTCCACTGCAAAAACCCCAGACTTATTATTATTCATTCCCATAAATTTTAAAATATCTTGCATTTGTTTGTTTTGCTTTTAATTCGGGGACAATGGAATTCACTGTTGCTTTTGTACTTTTCGTCTCCGTGTGTATACGTTTTGTAAATTTTGTCAGATTCCTATAGACACAAGGCTCTCCCCAAAAAAGCGAACATTTTTTTAAGTGTTTTCAGAGTTGTGTTGGTTCGCACTGAGATAGGGTTTATATTTTTTTTTTGTTGTTTTTTTGTTTGTTTGTTTTTTTTTTTTTGGTTTGTTTGTTTGTTTTCCCTTGTTTTGGTTACGTTTTCTTTTTTGATGTATTAATTAGGAAAAAACTGAAAAAATAAAATTAATTTGAAAGGTTTTCGTTAATGTTCTGCTAAAAGGGGGTCTTAAATGGGCTTTTCCACGAGCATTAATACAATCAAAGGAAAGGGGGGTGAGAGGGGAGGGGGAAAAGTAGCAAGGAGGGCACAATGGGGAAAAAACACGTTTCCCCTCAGGGCAAACATTGTACGTGTAGGTGGCAGTTTGCCCCCGCGAATGCAAATCTTAGGGAGGGGAAAAACTCATGGTCAGCCCTTTGGGGCTGTGCCTAACTGGGTCAAGGCGCGTGAGCGTGGTTGCCTCATGATGGTGACCGTTTGTTTTTCTTGGATACGCACAGTTCCCAGTTGACCCAGCTGATTTTTTTTCAATTAAAAAAGAGGCCCTTTAATGGAAAGAAGGGAAAAAGATGGGCGGGGGGGGGGGGGGGGGGGGGGTTTTAAAACAAAGCAACGGTCATCAACAAATGGGAAAACCAACTTCAAAACAAGCCTTAAAAAGTGAAGAAAAAAAATCCCCTCCCGGGGGGGAATTGAACCCCCGGGCTCCCCCGGGGACAGGCGGGGATACGACCATTACTCCGGGGACATAGAGATTGCCCCCCAAAATTCATCAATGGACAAATTGCATGCTGACCTTTTTAGCCCCGTGTCCACTCTACTCCCCCTTTATTGCAGAGGGGCCCCCCGATTCATTTTTTTTTCTTCACATTCATTCTTTCATTCTTCCCTTATTCTTTTTCATTCATTCATTCATTTTTTATTTTCTTTCATTCTTTCATTATTTATTCATTCATATATTCAACCTTTTGTTTTAGAAAAATATATGCATTTCTCATTGGCTTTTTTTTTGCTTTGGATTCTTATTTTGGGTTTTATTATTTGCTGTTTGTTTGTTGTTTTTTGTTTGTTGTTGCTTTTGTTGGTTTTCCTTTATTTATATAAATTAACAAAACAATAAATGAAAAAGATATTGATTTTTTTTTTATGTTCAGGATGGGAAAAAATTCAAAAAAGGGTTTAAAGGGAAAACAGCCCCTAACCCTTGGGGAAAAAAAAGGGTGGGGGCGGGATAAAAACACACCAAACTACCCCCCCCACCCCGCCCCCACCCCCCCCTCACCCCCTCTCGCCAAACCCCCACTCATCCAAAAAAAAACCCCTGCAAAGCCTAACCCTACTGAAAAGGGGAAAAAATAATTGGAGCAATTTCAAATTAAAAAAATATTTAAACCTGTCCCCGCGGGGAATTAACCCGGTCTCCGGTGCAGCGGGGGAAATGACCACTATTCCCAGGGGCCTGTATCCTGTGATACTATCATTTGCTCATTAATAATGGACAATGACTTGCGAATGACCCTTGCCACCCCCCCTACCTCATGGCAAGAAGTCATTTGTTCATTCGAAGTGGGATGCGCTGGGCTGATTGCCCGGCGTTAACGGCAGTTTTAAAATATTTTTGTCATAGGGCAGACAACAATAGTTCCTGTCTGAGCATTCAACCAAGAAATTCGTTGGTCATTCAATTGCAAGAAAAAATTCATTCGTATGACCTATACAGTCTCTTTTTTTACATTTTCAAGATTAATTGAAAGTTCATTCATTCATTCACCCACTTATTTATGTATGTATGTTTGTATGTATGTATTTATGTATCTTATGTATTCTATTATTTCGAGGATTATGGAATAAGATCTTATATGCCCCCCAACTTTTTTTTTTACATCCAATCTTCATGTGTATACACTTTTGTAAAATTTTGTCATCCGTTCCCACCGGCACACATTGGCCTACTCTTCCAAAAAGCGGAAAATAGGTCTTAACATAAGCGCAAGATGTTCTGCGTGCGTTCACACACGGGACATCGGTTTATAGTCTCATCCGAAGGACTTTTTGGGGAGAGTGGAGTCTGCACTAAGGTTAACTCCAGGGGGAAATATCCCCTTGAACGGGATTTATTCGTTTATTTAGCTATCATTTTTTTATTTTTAATTCATTCTTTCTTTATTCCCAGGGTTGCAAGCTAACACAAACGACAACGACAACAACAACAACAACACACCATTAGCT
This sequence comes from Rapana venosa, assembly GCA_028751875.1. Classification (NCBI taxonomy): domain Eukaryota; kingdom Metazoa; phylum Mollusca; class Gastropoda; order Neogastropoda; family Muricidae; genus Rapana; species Rapana venosa. The sequence goes on from CM054142.1 coordinate 932,937, forward strand.
ACAGCCTTGTTGTTGCTATGGTTCCAAAATGCTGTTTGTTTTCAATGTTTGTTCCCATTTTTGAATAAAAACTATTTAAACCACAATCACCAACAGCAGCAGCAGCAGCAACAACAACAACAACAACAACACCAACTAAAGGACAATGCGTACACTAACTAACTACAGTGGTAAATATATACATACATACATACATATATATATATATATATATATATATATATATATATATATATATATATATATATATATATATTAAAACATTATATATATATATATATATATATATATATATATATATATATATATATATATATATATAATATATATTATATATAAACGGCTGTAGGGGAGGGGTGGGGTGAAGTAGGGTCATGAGGTTATACCACTTTAAGTCACCACAGATTTCTGTGCGTTAAATTCGGGCTGCTCTCCCCGGTAGAGCGCGTCGCCACAAGAGCAGCGCCACCCATTCTCTTTTTTTTTCCTTTTCCTGTCCACAGATGTATTTGTTTTCATATCAGAGTGGCTTTTTTCTACAAATTTTTGTCAGGGACAACTCCCTTGCCGTGGGTTCTTTTACGTGCGCTAAATAATTTTATGTAACACACGGGGACCTCGGTTTATCGTCTCATCGGAAAGACTAGCACCCAGACCACCACTCGTGTTCAAATGGATGAGGAAAAAGTTTGGAGCCCAAATAGGGATCGAACCACCGCCTACTTCCGACCCGGACTTTTCGCTTTCTAGGCAGGCGCGTTGCCTCCAGACCACCCCTCCACTAAGCCCTCTAGTTGACATAAGCCCTCGTGAGAGCTTTCTTTATTTATATTTTTTATTCACAAATTCATTTCTGCAATTTTTCAAATGTTTTCAATCAGCAAAGACGGATACAACATGTCTCAAATGTATTTTTAAAGAAGCAGTGTGTTATAATATTTGGCATACATATTGGTTATTGCACAGACAGCATGATGTGTTGATTGTGTAGGGTGTTGTAAGCTGTGATCTCTCTGATGATATGTAGGTGATTCATTCTGTCATCCTTTAGAGGTGTAATCCTTTGCTCGTAACCTAATTCATTTTCTCTCTATATGGAAATGGAATTAGAGTACAAGACTATTAATTATATTAATGATTAAGAGAGGAATCCCACCCCCAACCCCCTCCCTCTCTCTCTCACACACACACACACAACACACACACACACACACACACACACACACACACACACACACACACACACACACACACACACACACACACACACACGCCCGTGCCAAAGCAACAGAATAATTATCAACAGCTGGCATAAGCCACATTCAAAACAAAGCCCCCACAAAAAAGCCATTCATTCATTTTTTTATTCATTCATTAAACAAATAATTGTTGTCTTTCGTGTAACCTATACACTCATTTTTATTTTCATTTCCAAGAGTCATTACTTTATTCAAAATTCATTCATTCATTTGCTCTTTCATTTATTCAATCATTTATTCATTCCTCTTTTTTCACTCATCCATTTCCTCACCTCACCTCGCCTATTCCGTAGTACTTTGGACCTTGGGGGCACTAATGAAGATTTTGCAACCAGCTTCCTCCACTCCCCGCGGTCCTCTGCTTTCCATAGCAGTTCGTTCCACTCAAGGCTACCAGTCCACTCTCTGATGTTGTCTTTCCATCGTTTTCTCTGTCTGCCTCTTCGTCTCCCTCATTGTCCTTTTCCCTGTAGGACAGACTTGGCCAGTCCAGATGTTCGTGTCACGTGCCCAAACAATAATAATAATAATAATATATGGAATTTATATAGCGCTGAATCTTGTAGAAAACAAACAAATCGAAGCGCTTAGCAACATTAGTTTGTCTTTTCACTGAAGTCAGGAGCTCTTCATATGGCCTGATGGCATTTTTAATTCTGGCTTTCACTTTCTCACTAGTGATGTGATCTCTGTATGAGATAGCAAGGAGTTTGGTATTAGCCTAGTAAAAAAAAATCCCAATTTTTGTAAAAATTCATTCTTTCTTTTATTCACGCTGTTGCAAGTTAACACAAGCAATAGCAACACCACCACCACCATCACCACCACCATCAGCAACAACAGCAGCACCACCACCACCACCACCACACAACAACAACAACAACAGCTACAAAAGTACCATACATAGACTTACTGATTAAAAAAAAAAGGTAAAGAGTGTCCAATGACCTATGTGGTGGTAGGGCAGTGAAGCGTCAGAGACCTCACTTCTCTAGGAGCCAGCATATTGAGGGCGGCGCCCATCTCCTCTCCCTCGCTGCTTTACCTTCCCTAACCCTAAAGAGGCAGGTACCCATTTGTAGCTGGGTGAACTGGGGGACTGTACTGAAGCCAAAACGTGCAAAAGGTCACCCATCCGAGTAATAACCACGATCGATGCTGCTTAACATGGCTAGGGGGAAGCGAGTGTTTCGACAACTGACTAAATCGGTAAATACATCTTGGAAGTCCTGGCGGGGAGGGGGAGGGGCGCAAATAGGATTATGAGTTGACCTGAGCCCTCAGTTGGAATCGGTGTGTGCTTTGTTTCACATGTTTCTGTCAGCAGAGAAGGAAAGAACGTGTGTCAAAATGTATTGTTAAAAAGAAGCAGCGTATCATCATATTTTGCATACAGATTATCTATCTACAAGACTTTTTTTGTTGTTGATTTTTTTTTCAATTAAAAAAGAGGCGTGAATGAGAGAAAAGTGGAGAGGGGGAAGGGGGGGGGGTAAAGCAAAGCAGCAGAGTCATCAACAACTGATAAAACACAACTACAAAACAAAGCCTTAAAAAAGTGGAGAAAAAAAATCCTCTCCCCGGCGGGGAATTGAACCCCGGCCTCCCGCGTGACAGGCGGGGATCACTCACTCACTCACTCATCCCTTGGTCGGGACGACCGTTGGGGTACCCGCACGGACGCTGCAAGTGGACCGCCAAATGGTTCTGTCCTGGGCTGCTTTCAGGAGGTTTGGTACAGTGAGGCCGGTCCACTCCTTGATGTTGGATATCCAGCTTTTGCCTGGTCGTCCCTGCCTCCTTGCTCCTTCCACCATTCCCTGCAGGACTGTCTTTGACAGGCTGTTATGCCTTGTTGTGTGGCCAAACCATTTCAGTTTCCTCCGTTTGACTGTATCTAGCAATGGTTCTTGTTTGCCAGCCAGTGCCTCGATCTGCTGCTAGACGTAGTCATTGGTTTTACGGTCTCTGTAGGTGATGTTCAGGATCCGCCTGAGGTTCTC